>LR990856.1:17782383-18191273 GCA_905163395.2 Endotricha flammealis | reverse complement strand
CTTCCTTCCTTCCGTCGACAAGCAATTTTTATTGTCGAACCGTGTCGAGGGCTGACGAGTTTTGGTGGGTGTGGAGACGTTGGAGACGTTCATTGGTGGAACGGAGAGCTATACGCCATACTTAGGCGAGCTTAAAAAAAATTTTGGTTTTTTTTTGTTTTAATATTATTATTTTTTTTGTTTTCTTGTCGTCTCATAGTGCCCCTAACGCGATGCTTTGATTATACAGGGTGCCCTGAGAGCGACCGACACTCCCGAAATATCTTAAGAGGTTTATACATCTACTTTATGCTCGTGAAAGATTTTTTCTCTAAGTGTAATACACTGGGCGTCAAAAATAAGTAGTACAGTTTTAAAATTGCAATATCTCCTAAACTGCAGAAGCTAGACCTTTGAAATAAAAAAAAGTTAAAAGACAATTTAATTTCATTTAATAAAAACTTCATGCATAATATCATTTTTTAAAGATTGACTGAAAAAAACTTAATAAATAAAAACACTATTTTTTTAAACTGTTGGCTTGTACTTTTGTTTTTTATTGTTTTCTTTATTGCTGATAAATCAATTGCAATTCAAAAGCAAATGTGTCTTCAGCGAGTAAACTTTACTAATCATGCCTCTTTCACCAGAAGAATGTGCAAGAATCATAACTTTTCTCGAAGTAGGCATCAGTATGCGTCGTACTGCAAGAACGGTGGGTGTAACTCTAAGAACGATCCAGCAAGTAAAGCGAAGATACGAAGAGACTGGAAACCATCTAAGGAGACCAAGTAATGGCAGACCCAGGTGCACTAGTACCCGAGAAGACCGCTTAATTGTCTCTACTGTGTTAAGAAATCGTCACCTTAATGCAGTTGAGGTCCAGCAACAGCTTCTTCAGACCCGAAGAGACTACGTTAGTGAGAGTACAGTGAGGAGAAGACTTGCTGAAGCCAACCTGAAGTCGTACAGGCCAGCAAATGGCCCCAAACTTGAGACAGGGCATCGAGTAGTAAGACTACGCTACGCGCGTCAACACGTACAATGGGGCGAAGAAGAATGGACAAGTTGTTCACAGATGAGTCTCGGTTTTCTTTATTCACTTCCGATGGAAGGCGGAGAGTATACAGGCGACCTGGTAAGTGATACATTCAAGGTTGCATCTCGGAAAGAGTTCAATTCGGCGGGGGCTCTGTACACGTATGGACTGGCATCTCTTCAGAGGGTCGCACAGAGCTAGTGGTCATAGAAAATGGCACTCTGACTGGTGAAAGATATGCATTAGAGATCCTTAACGAGTATGCAGGGCCATATTAGCAAATATGGGTGATGGAGCTATACTAATGCATGATAACGCCCGGCCACACACCGCTCATCTCGTACAAGAGTACATTCAGGAGGTTGGCATCAGCTTGATGGCTTGGCCATCAAGAAGCCCAGATCTTAACCCGATTGAACACGCCTGGGATGAGCTTGGGAGGCTAGTCAGAAGACGCAGACCACCCCCCGCCACCCTCAGGGCTCTAAAACAGGCCCTGATAGAAGAATGGGTGAATATTCCCCAACACCGCCTCCGAAACTTAGTGTTCAGCATGCCAAACCGGCTCCAAGCTGTCATCAGAGCCCGAGGCGGCAACACAAGTTACTAAAGTGGGAACAAGGCCCAAAACGTAAAAATTAAGTTCTTGATAGTTCCTTCAAAATGGTTAGCTTTTTAGTTTTTTCCTAATTTTTAGTGTAAAACTTTACTAATGCTAAATAAAGTATTATTTTTAGAAAACTTTGTTAAATTTGCTATAAAATGACTTTTATTTCAAAACTCTAACTTCTATAGTTTAAGAGTAATTGCAATTTTAAAACTGTACTACTTATTTTTGACGCCCAGTGTAGTTTCGGAGTAATTGACTAACAAACATTCCTTGAATAACTGTGTGTTTTCATCCCTAAATCAGCTGTTCCTTACGTACAGGCAAGAGCAGGTCGACCTTTACATATTGGACTTTGTACCGTTCTTAAGTTCTATGACATAGGAGCCAAAATTGTATAAAGCTCGACGTGCACCTGCTATGCATAGTAATTGTCACGGTTACCATAGTGACAAATAAATAAACTTCTGTCAATAGGTAAAATACTAAAACTAAATTATGAAAATTTCTAGTTTTATTTGTTATTTGTTAAATGGATTAGGCGTTTTGAATGGTGTTTAGTGTTTTACGAGTTCTTTAGTGATTTTGAGTGTTGTGTGGCATAAGAGGCGCTCGTACACATCGAGCATTGTGTGTAGTAGATACTTTCCGGTACGTACTTCGGTTTTTAATGTAAAAACTTTGATTTTTTAAGTGATAATAAGAATTTCAATGAATAGGTAGGCAGGTATGTGTGTGTCGTGGCCTACGGACTGTCCGTAGCGTAGTAGTTTCTGTCCGTGTAGGTATTTTTGCCGTATGCACTGTTGTTGTGTAGTATTAGGGATACCTACACGTAGAAAATTAGCAGGTCAGTGCCTTTTTTTTCCATAAACTATTTTTAAATTAAACTTGCACAAAACGCATGTATGTAAGGTACATATCATCAAACTTTCGGCTGTGTTCGTCGTTTTTTTCCTCCCTGTATAGGGTGTTCTGAAATTATATGTTGCATAATGAAGTGGGACATAGTATCCGTTTCATAGATCACACTAAATTAGCAATTATGCATTTTTAAGCTCATTCAATTTTCCATACACACAAAAATAATATTCGTGTTCTGCCTCTAAAGAACATAACTTTTAAGCGGCATTCACATTATGACCGGAGCACGCCGCGTCTTAGCCGTAATTAAAAAACCGCGCGAGAACCGTTGTACTGTTTAGCATTATTACGCTCGCGTGGCTTTTGAATACCGACAAAAGTTCGCTTCGCTTGTGAATTTAACTTTAAGTGGTAGAAAACATGGCTGCAGGTACTAAATCTGGCATTAAAACAGGCTAAAAACGGCGGATTTCCGCCGACAAACAGCGTCATATGTAGATGCATCTTTACGGCATAGCCACATCTATCTTTCTCTGTCACTCATTCGATCTCTGTCTTTCATTCAATAAAATGTAAAGTTATGAATGAAGCGGGGAAACGACTTACCTATCACATGCATTTAATTACCTTTACCTACTAATTACTAACAATCAAGCTAAATTTAACAAAAATAAATCAAAATGTTCACAGCTGATAGTATTAGTAGATAGATAAGTACCTACTAGATTTCAAATAACTATCGTACAGTAATTTGGCGTTTAAAAGTTCATTACATACATTTACAAAATGGTACCTAGGCATAAAATGTCAAGGTTACTTACAAAAAAAGTATCTTCCTCCGTTGTTCTTCACCGAACACGCCGACATAACGTGCCAACAAGCACTCACTGCACTTACTATTACCACTGCTGTCAAGTCAAGAGCACCCATCAGTCCATCGACTACACTCATCACGCAAAGCGTAGGCTGCGTAGGTATTCGGAGTGATGTATACCTTCATCACTCCATCCTCAGTGCTCGCATTCTCTCAAAGAAATCCAGCAAATCCTAAATCCAACTGTATGTATTCGAAAGCGGGAGTTCTCCGCGTCTCCACTGACGAGGGGAGGAAACTATTCCAGTGTCCCAATGCCGCTCCAAGAATACTCTCTTATGGACACAACATTGACACTATGTTCAAACACTCGTCATTTGTTTACGTACGGCAAGATGATAAATGACCACAACACAACACAAACAACCGTTTACTCTGTTTGATTGACGTAAGTAAGAACGAGAGAAAAAAGCAAAAAGAATGAAATAATATTTTTTGCGACAAATCGTTGTCGCCGCGGTCAAAGGTGCCGCTCGTTTGAGTTGAGTTTGACCACGCCGCCACCGCCCTCGTCCCGCCCGCGACCCCGCGTGCTGCCCAGCCCATGACGCCCGCGCAGCGCTGCCGTCCGGCAGCCGGCGGCCGCCCGTGCCGCGCCCAGCAACCCCCGCGCAGCCCCTTTCCCTTATAACTAAAGCGCTTATTACACTACATTTCTCGGGCCCTGCCTGCAGGGTGTCCTGCCGACAGGGGAATAAGAAACAGGGAGTCAGGGTCCCTAAATCGGGTGATCGGGTGGTTCCGATCTTCCTGCCTCCCTGCCACCATGCCGATTGGGTAGTGTGCCGGACGGACGAGGCCCGCTGTTCGCTATGCGCAAGCGGCGGCGACCAAGCTGCACTGCCCTTTCCCCGCGCTGCGCCGTAACACCGCGCGGACCGTCATACCAATGTAGTAGTATTCAAAACAATATAATATTTGGTTTGTTATTTATTTTTAAGTATTTAAAATATTTACTTGAGTTTTAATGATTATTATTTAATAGTTTTATATTTAGTTTTTTTTTTATATTTAGTTTTATATTTTAATAATTTTATATTATGTGCCTTGATAAAACGCAGTGTTGCCGTGAGAGAGAAGCTGCTTGTCTTCCTTGCCTAAAATACACTCGCGAGCAAAACTATGGAATCACCTACTTGCGATTTGCTACGATCGATCGATCTTGAGAACTAAATGACTAATGCAGATTTATGAAAATGGTATTATTTTAAAGGTAATTTTGTAAGCTTTAAATTGACACTATATTCATTTCAAATAAACCCGTATTTTAGGAGCTACGCTGTTTTTAGTGAAGGAGTCACGAAAAGCCTCTCTTTATTCGTTACGAGTTGCGCGCGAATGAATCTTATAAAAGCGCAGCGCATCCGAATTTTCTTATCAGTCGGCTGTTACACTTTGACCAGTACACATCTCCTCTGAATACGTCCCTGAAATGAAACGGCAATGGATACGACGCCAGCAGAAGCAGCCCAAATTGTTGCTCTACTGCAGCAAGGGCTGAGCCAGCGGGCTGTCGCACGTCAGCTCCACATAAGCCAGTCATGTGTCTCGAAAGTTTACAAACGCTTTCGGGAGACTGGAGGCTTCATCCCGAGGCCAAGATCTGGATGCCGGCGGTGCACTTCGGAGACAGATGACCGATTTATCGTGTCAACTTCTCTTCGAAATCGTCACTTGACCGGCGTTGACGTCCAGCAGGAGCTCAGACAAGTTCGTGCGACAACTGAGTGGACAGTTCAGCGAAGACTCAGGGAAGCGATGTTAAGTCCAAAGAGGCCTGCTACAGGCCCAAAACTGACAGCAGCTCACCGTCAAGCACGCCTTGAATTTGCTCGCGCCCATCTTAATTGGGAAGTCAATCAATGGAGGCAAGTTCTGTTCTCAGACGAGTGCAGAATGTGCTTGCACGGAAGCGATCGAAGGGGTCGGGTCTATAGGCGTCCTGGAGAGCGATTTGCTGAGTGCTGTTTCGCTGAAACAGTAGCTTATGGAGGCGGTTCCTGCATGATGTGGGCTGGCATTTCATGGGACGCAAAAACGGAGCTTGTTTTCGTGCCTGGTGGGGGACGAGGGGGTGGTCTAACTTCAGACCGGTACATTACCGGTATTCTGCAGGAACATGTTGTTCCTTATGCGGGATATGTTGGGGATAACTTCATCCTAATGCACGATAATGCCCGTTGTCACACTTCACGTGGCACAACTGACTTCTTGGGTCAAGTTGGTATC
Source organism: Endotricha flammealis (assembly GCA_905163395.2). Taxonomy (NCBI): domain Eukaryota; kingdom Metazoa; phylum Arthropoda; class Insecta; order Lepidoptera; family Pyralidae; genus Endotricha; species Endotricha flammealis. The sequence goes on along the minus strand of LR990856.1, from coordinate 18,185,681 downwards.
GCTACATTAGACTGGCCAGCACTCAGCCCCGACTTGAATCCCATCGAGCACATGTGGGATGAGCTGAAAAGGAGGGTACGATCCAGAAATCCAGCTCCTTCAAGTGTCGATGACTTGAAATCGGCTTTGACAGAGGAGTGGGAAGGTATCCCACAAAACTCTGTCAAGAAGCTGATTAGGTCCATGAAGAACCGCCTTCGAGCTGTAATTAGGGCTAGAGGAGGTAACACAAAATATTGATAAAAAATGTTTTATCTTGAATAAAGATTTTTCTCTAAATTTTTGTTTTTTTTTAATAATCCCCGTTTCCTAATTCCTTCATTTTTCCTTACTCCTTCACTAAAACCAGCATAACTCCTAAAATACCGGTTCAATTGAAATGAAAGTGGTGTCAATTTAAAGTTTACAAAATAACCTTTAGAATGATACCATTTTCATAAATGTTCATTAGTCGATCGTTCCATTGATGGATCAAATAATGGATTCAAGTGGAATGAGTGGATCGATCGTAGCAAATCGGAAGAAGGTGATTACATAGTTTTGCTCGCGAGTGTAGTCTATGAATTAAAAACTTACCGAGTTTGTTTATGGTTTTCTCAAGTTTTTTACCTCTTTGAACAGAAAAAAGCGCGGGAACCTTTCGAGGCAACGGGGCGGACTTTCTGAATTATTTGCAAATTTTATTTTATTTTATTGTATAACTGTATATTTATTTGTAAATTATTATTATTTTTCTTTATCTCTTTTGGCTCTTTTGTTTATTTTAGTTTTAGTTTGTTTTTGTTTTGTATATTACTGTATAATATTGTTTATACTAATTGGTTAGGCGTGTTACGGCCCTACTACTGCCGTATCCTAAACAGTTGCGACACCACGATTCTCGGGATAGTGAGTAAAGTGACAAAAGTGCTGATGTGTGGGAAAGTCTTAAAGTGCAGTGCGGTGGGAAAAATCACAAAGGTTTCGTGGCCTTTCACGCTCGATCGCCGAAGCGAACGGACATTAATAATAAGATTAATCATCGTGATTAATTAGTAATTAAGTTTTATTTGTAAAATCTTAATATTAAAGTTTTATATAAATTTAAGTGTTTTTTAAAAAAGCTCCACCGACAGCCAAATACGTCATTGGCGGGTGATTCTTGGAAATGCGATTATTCGGTTGATTCCACTGGCTAGTTTTTTTCTTCAAAATATAATGAAACCTGGTACTACACGTAAAAATAGGCTAAACCTGAAGTATAAATTTCGAATAGGCACTCATTTTGAACCTATAAATTCCAAGATATTAGACATTTAAAAAAATCATGACCAGGGGAATCAATTAATAGTTACAGGGGAATCAAAAATCAATAACTCTGTACTTTTTTTAAAGAAATTGTAAGTTTTTACATATCAAAAATTACAAAATTAATTCTCAGTTATACATATCTAAATAAAATTAACAAATGTGAACATGTATTCTTCAATTTTCAGATATTATTATCTACTTTTGTAAACAATCACATAAATATCTAATAATCTATTGGTGTCGTAATCACATTCGTGTTCCTTGAGAGCACCCCATTTGTACAACATTATTGTCATATTCCTGCAATAAAAAAAGGAATATTAGGAAAATTGCGAAATTTTAGAAATGTTTTACAAAAATAAAGTTTAAAAAAATGTTACTTAATCCAGCTTAAGAACAACAAGGCGCCAGGCGAGGACGGAATCACAGCAGAGCTTCTGATAACGGGTGGTACACCGGTGCTTAAAGTCCTGCAGAAGCTCTTTAATTCCGTGTTGGTCGAGGGCAAAACGCTTGAGGCGTGGAACAGAAGCTTGCCGGTTCTGTTCTTTAAAAAGGGCGATAAAACCATCTTAAAGAATTATACCACATCCATACGCTGCGGCAGATTGTACAGAAGACCGAAGAGTACAATCTGCTATTATGCTTAGCGTTTGTGGACTATGAGAAAGCCTTCGATTCGATCGAGACATGGGCCGTGCTACAGTCTCTCCAGCGATGCCGCATAGACTGCAGGTATATCGAACCTTTGACGTACTTATACAAAAACGCCATCATGTCAGTCCAAGTACAGGAACAGAACACGAAAACAATCTCATTACACAGAGGCGTGAGACAGGGAGATGTCATATCTCTGAAACTGTTCACGACCGCTCTGGAAGATGCCTTCAACTTTTGGACGAGAAAGGATGCGGCATCAACGTTAACGGCGAGTATATCACTCACCTTCGATTTGCCGATGACATCGTGGTCGCTGGAGGACCTCAGCACCATGCTCGAAGGCCTCAATTGAGTTTCCCAACAGGTGGGTCAAAAAATGATCATGGTCAAGACGAAAATCATGTCGAATATCCATGTCGCACCCGCCCCGGTCTCAGTTGGGAGCTCGATCCTCGAAGTTGTTGACGAGTACGTATACCTTGGACAAACCATCCAATTAGGTAGGTCCATCTTCGAGAAAGAGGTCAATCGACGGATCCGACTTGGCTGGGCAGCTTTCGGGAAATTACGGCATATCTTCTCGTCCAAAATTCCTCAGTGCTTGAAACGAAGAACCTTCGAGCAATGTGTGTTGCCAGTGATGACCTATGGATCGTAAACGTGGTCGCTCACTCCTCATAAGAAGGCTATGTGTCACTCAGCGAGCCATGGAAAGAGCTATATGCTCGGGGAGATCGAATCAGAAATGAGGAGATCCGTAGCAGAACCAAAATAACTGACATAGCCACTGACATAGCCAAACACTGAAGTGACAGTGGGTAGATCACATAGCGCGCAGAACCGAAGGTCGATGGGGCAAAAGGGTTCTGGAATGGCGACCACGTACCGGCAAGCGCAGCGTAGGACACCCGCCTACAAGGTGGTCAGACGACCTAAGGAAAGTCGCAGGAAGCAGGCCGCTGCCAGCAGGTCGCACTGGAGACGTTTGGGGAGGCCTAGTTGACTTCTTGTGGCTGAGATGATGATGATGAAATAATTTTTCAGTCAAAAACTTTATCACATTTTGATTTCACTGACCTTAGAAACAGAGTAATCAATGTCAGGGAATCAAAAAATGTAGCAAAATTATCGATTGTCGCTAAATGACTGTATCTAGTACAATGACCTTTACACCCTAGGTAGTCATTAGAGTGGCGATAGTGCATAATTTTTTTTAGTCGTCTAATAAAATTAATTGATGGTAAAATTGAGGTCAAAGTAATCAACGATGTACCAAACCAAACCCAGTGGAATCAGATACTTACCTTTATATTTCTGGAATGCAGCAAGCAGCCGCGCATCTCTTCCCTCGACACTCAAAATATGACTGACGGTTAACGCTCGGGGGGTACACATTGCTTCCAAATTGTGTCACTAAGGACGTACGTACATTTTAGTGATGTACCAGTGGAATCACTGCTAAGGCCCGGACAACATTTAAAAAATTCATATAATTAAATGTACTATAAATACGTGGTTCATCTATTTTATTTATTAATTCTTATCAATTTGGGATCTAATATAAAATATTGAAATATCTATGAACTGAATGGAAAAAATGATATGGATGATATTGTGTATTTTGGAGTACGGACACGCCAGTGGAATCAATTTTTAACACTTCAGATATTTTTTTTACTCACTTTGTTTTATATTTTTCTTAATTATCGTAGTGACTCAGTTAGATTATTAGATAGTTTAAATTTTAATAAAAAAAATACTTCATACGCTTATTTCAATTATACGTACACTTTTTACTTCCGGACAACGAAAATCCAGGTTTTCAAGAAACACCCTGGCGTGTTCTAGGTTTTGTATAGGATGGGCGGTAAAAAAAAGACGAAAAAAGGAGGATAATACTCCTCAACCGAATTCCTCATCGATATCTAGTGATTCAGAATATTCTGACTCTGTAGAGCATGGTGCCGACAGGTACACGCCTTTTAGGGTCGTCGATTACTCTAGGCGATATCCTGAAGACAATACTGCGGCTGAATATATTGTTTTTATTCAAAGTCAGATGAAAACAAAGCGTTAGGCAATAGGGACATGATGTACCTTAGCAATTGTTTCAGTAGGTTCATCAAGGGCATTAAGGCTCGAGTTCGCCAACTACAACATAACCAACGTTTACGTAACCGCACGGTTATATTTTAATCGTTGTATAAACAAGCTGCGTTTTTTTAATGTTCACCGTTCAATTTTATCTGGCGGTTAACTAACCAAACGTTTTTGAATGAATGAGCCGAAAAAGAATGAATAGTTTAATACTACTTTGTAAAGATGGCAGTGTACCTCCATACTTTTGTCTTTACCCGAACGGCATCTATAAATGGTATGGTTTTGTTATTATACTACAAAATTCAAAATCTGTTAAGGTAATGCCATGTCCGTAATGGGAACGTCTTTCTTATTAAACATCCTTTTTCTATTGTCAAAGTCTAATCAGTCAGCACTGTCAGCAGTCAATAGTCAAAATGTGGCCCATAGATTTAGTTTCGCTTGATGTGGCCAGATGTTTATATTTTTATTTTACCACATTTTTCACCTCGAAGTTATTTTTGTAATATTGTAATACATAATTTAATAACATATTACATACATATGTAATATAAAAGTATCAGTTATGGAGATGGGTTTTAAAGTACCAAGATTTAGTAGATAATAAAAAGTCTACGCTGCACTGCGTATATATGTATAAACGAATGTAAATAAATATTTTAAATATAAATAAAACTAAAATGTATTTTAGTTTTATTTAAATTTTAAATCACTACGTAAATAATATGAATACTTACTTACATTATATGCAAATATATTATACTATCATATCATTACATAAATATCATAATTATTAAAATTATAATAACAGCTCAACGATGCATGATGCCACATCCAGTTTCTAAATATTTACCTACATGTTACTTTATATCCGTGTTTGTTGATCGTTTTTATGTTTGAAATACTTTGAATATGCCTATCCTACTGTTGTGACTTTGTTAATAGTGATTAAATGGTGTTATCTAGGCTGTGCACTCAATAAATTTAGTGATATAGTGATATACAACTTACGTCAGGTCACGTCACTCAAATAACCGACGTTTAAACTACGTCTATTCCGTCCATTAAATTAAACAGACGGTTACGACACTTAACCAATGTTTAGTGCACGGTGAACAGCAAAATTTGGTTAAACAGCCGGTTAGGGTCTAAACATCTGTTTAAAATTTAAACATCAGTTGGTGAACTCCGGTCTAAGTATTTTTAAAAAATGAACAAATTTAAAATTGGCGTTGTTTTCGACAAGGCGAGCTTTGCCAATTCTTTCTTGGACCATTCGTTAACTGCGTCGATCCCCGCGGCCGCTACTGAATTAACAGGTGTAATCACTAACGGTTCCTTAGACATGTCTAATAAAAATATATTCAAAGTATTATCTACATCTACCAAGAAAATTATATGCGTACGTAGAATAATGAGAAAAGATAAAGAAACGAAAACATTACAGCCTACCCAGACCGTCGCCATCACCTTCGCGTCTTCGACGTCGTTGCCGGGCTATGTGTATTTGAAGACGTGGAGAGTCCCGGTGCTGCCGTACGTACCTCCTGTAAAGCAATGTTTCCGGTGTCTAAGGTATGGTCACTTAGCTAAATTTTGTACAAACGCTGAGAGGTGCTCTATATGTACAGAGAGTCACAGCTTCAAGACTTGTTCTGTTTCGGTCGAGAAAGCCGTCTGCATTCACTGCAAGGGCAATCATATTGCCATTTCTGGTCTTTGTCCGGTTAAAAAACAAAAAATTCAGGAAAATAAGAATAAGTTTGCTCCTGCTCCTTTTTCAAAGTTGGATAAGGAAAGTTTTCCTGATTTGAAGAAAAAGAATACTCCTTTAGATATTCTAAACCTAATCTTATCCGACCCTAAAATTCTCAGCCTAGTTAATGAATCGATAACTAAAGTCATTACCCTTAATCACAAAACACTAGTATCAGTTCTCAAATTATTGCAGACACTCTTAAAGAAACATTCCAGAAAAAACCTGGGATCGTTTCAAATTCACCACTATGAAAGTACAGTGGAATGCTCAGTCTACTAAGCAATCGTAACGAATTTCAGAAATTTATTTTAGACAACAATATACACATAGCTTATTATTTCTGAAACATGGTTGGTAAAGTTGGCCTCAATTCTGCTAAATGTAATGTAGTTCAATTGCACGTCGTCAGCATAGCAATAGCATAAAATGACACTTTTGGTATTCTGCTCCTGTTATAAAAACTGAATAGCGGCTACCCAGCCGCTATTGATACATTTAGGAATTCTATTAACCAATGGCGTCACAATAGCGTCAGCACGGCAACCTGAATATGTATTCTCCTCTTATTTCCCGTTTGCGCCGATGGCGTTGGCATCGTCGACATCTGTCAAAATTGGCCATCGAGAAGCAATTGTGCAGCCATACGTTTTCTCTCACATTCTCCTTCATCGATCGTATTAGCATTTTTCGAAAATGACAAAAACGACAATGCCTCATCCCATTTTAAGGTGGAGATATTTAGAATTGACGCAGGGAGGAACGGCGTCGGGAAGAGAGGCTCCAACGTCGTCGAGCGCAAGCTTTACTGAGGCGGAATATCGTTGTAATGTCGGACACGGATTTTATTAAAAACAATTTTGATTTATAATCAGCATAGTACTAAAATAAAGATAAAAGTATATTTCAATTTAATGTACCTATGTACAGCATATTTTGTTTTTTCACCAATGTAAATTATAGATAATAACAACTTACATTGCGCCAGGCTTCAGCCCCCCTTGGGGTGGGGAGTTGGGATACCTCCACGCGGTCCACCCTGGTAACGTCGGCGAGTAATTCCTTAGTTTCTGGACCCAACTCTGGAATTACTTGCCGACGGCCAAATTCCCGACGCGGTGGGTCTGCTCCCCGTGCTCCTACCTTGGATGGAGTACGTGGGATGCGGACAAATCCGCTCCCCCTTGCATCCGTACTGGTGCTGGGGGTGGAGCGACTGAGGAGACAACCTCGTTAAAAAACAAGAGGTGGAGCCGGCCGCGCTTGGCTCGGCCGGCTGTATGATGAGCGGTGGTGGACTCGTTCGCTCGCTGATCCTCCCCAAAAGCGTCTTCGCCCCGACTGGTGTCCGGGCCTACTCCACCCGTTGATACCGGGGGCGACCTCCGTATGGTGGAACGCGGAGGCCCTGCAGACACTGGGTCTCGCCAACCCAGACACTGCGGGGGGCGTTAAGGGTTGGGTCACATGGGCGAATGAGACCACCCTGGAAGAGGGAGTGCGCGGTGGCGCAAAGTGTCACAGAGTCCACTAAGTACGTAGTGGACGCTGTGGCACTTGGAGTGGCGCAGGAGGCGCGGTGGAGGAAGAAAACCTCGTTAAAAAATTGAAGAAGAGGGGCCGGCGGCTCGCTGAGCCCGGCCAGCGGTCGCACGTTGTTGCGACCGCAGAGATGGAGGGTACCCTTGCCCAGCCGAGACGGCGAGCCGGGGAAGGCCCGTCGTCTTGAGGGGGCAATGGTCCTCGGTGTCGGCAGTGCACCTGGATGCGGTGTGCTGCTGACGGGGCGTTCCGGGGAGAGCGGGTCCGGCCAGTTTAACTTTGGCCGGACGCCCTGGCGGGGTCGCGGATGTATCACAGTACCCGTGGTCCCGTCACTTAGGGGGCGAGTGGCATCCCGTCAGTTTTTTAGTGGTAAGTCCCACAGTCCCCACCGCATATTCCCCGGGCGGTGGGGCTGCTGCAAAGCATTTTTCTGACGATAATATAAAAAAAAAAAAGGCTTCAGCCCCTTTTGTGGGACAGTTTGCCGTTACTGTGTCCGCTGACATGTTTATCTATGTACTCTATTTATTTATTAAACTTTAGACCAAAACTCAAATCAAAACTTTTGTACAAATTCAAAATTATTTTATGAATGAATTAATTTTTAATCTGTGGTTTTAAGCCAAGCTGATGCGATAATGACGACGTGCCAGCGCGATGCTGACGATAGTCTTCTAAAAATTAGTAGAATACCGTTTTTAAATCAATGGCCTTGGCAAATCAATGGCATGTCTGCGACATAGCAATTTGTGGTAAAATAAGAGAATTGAGGCCGCGCCAAAGCTAAACTACTGCTAATGTCAATTTGATAACTCACTTAGTTACAGTCACAGCAGGGTTACCACCATCTCTTATTCCCATTCAATTCAGGACCTAAACAGAATAGAATCGTTATTTCGTACCACCATGTATTCTAAACGACTCGGTTTAGGTGACAGCGATTCAGCAGATATTATTCTTTCATTTTGTATGAACTTTCGTACCACCATGTCTTTCCACGACCTAAATTGAAAGGATTTTTCTGTCAAAAGAGCTGTCAACCTAAACTGAATCAAGGACTGTCAAGGAGGATAGAGTGGCAACTCCGGGGTGAAATCGTCATGTATGGAAGGTGCTGCCATGCACTGGCTGAGATATGAACTAAAATTTCAACTATATACCTTTATGCATAGTATGTATACGCTACCCCTTATTTTCTGAATATATTTCTTTGTTAGCGCCCCAAAGACATCCCCCAACCGACGGAATATATAAAATTTTGAGTATTTAAGTATCCAATTTATATTTAATTTACATTTTAAGTAAATAAATAACTAATTAAATAAATAACGTCAATGGTATCAAATGGTCCGCGGTCCATCAGACGCCATGTGAAGTTGGAAAATGGCCATCGCTTTTTTTAAATTTTAGTTCACCCGCCAGCCGCCAAATGTCGCTGTTGCCTATGAAAATTGACGGTAATATCTATCAAATTTCTATCTAAATATGGCTACTTGGTGCGAATTGTTTTATATAATTTAATAATTAAACAACTGTACCGATATTCGAAGCCTAGTATTGAGATATGGCAACCCTGTTTCTCTCTGATTGGTCGATCCTACTATATCTATCTCTTTCTATCATACCGTCCTCTCGCTCACCAGGAGGGGGTAGAAGCAAATTAAATTTGCTTTAGCACTTATTTCTCTCTCTTTCATTGGCGTTTTGTTTTTCGCACTGAGCGGTTGTGTTAAGATCCTACACTACAGTACAGTGCTCAAAACATTAAGCATTCTTAGAATAACGGTTTTCGTTTCCGTTCGTTGGTATACTTATTACTTATAGAATTATACAGTGCTCAAACTTTCGTTTAGCATTTTTAGATCGGTTTTCGTTTTGCATTCGTTTAAATAATTAAGTTATAGATTATAGAATTTTTGTTATTTCTTTTAACTATTATAATTTTATAGAATCATGAATAATTTATCATCTTCGAGTAGCTCCAGTTCGGACACTGAGAGACGTACTCATGCGTTAGAGACCTCGGGGTCACAGTTAGAGGCACCGGCCTCGCCGCGTTCCGGCAGAAAGCGTAAACATTCGGCTAGAGAGGATAAGCATTCCAAACGAAAGTACCGTCACGTAGGCGATTCCAGCCAGGCTTTAAATGCACTAGTTGCTCAAGTAAACGATATTCAACAATTTCTTTCGCAAACATTTTATCCTAACAACGTAATGCATGAGGAGAACGCTAGCGATGTCTCCTTAGACGTTAGTGGTGATTTATTTGACCATACTGAGGATCAAGCTTGTCAAGCTCCTCAAAATTCGTCCTCATTTTCGCTCCCAGTGAGTACGAATTTGAAAGAACCAACAGTACCACGTTCAGACCCATCTCACTTAGAGAAATTAAAACATATTCAGCATTTTGATACGAATTCATGGGCGGACGTCAGGTACTCTGAAGTACAGAGAAAATACTCTTCTTCACCTGGTTTTATAGATCTTGAATGTAATGATGACATTAAGTCGTACGATAGGTTTAGTAATTTAGCGTTGTGTGAACGAGGTTTCGCGTCTATCACTCAAGGTTTACTAAAACAAAATGAGGCTATAGAAATGAGTTTTAAAAATTTCTTGACGTGGCTCAGATCATTAGAAAATGCTGATATTAATTCGATTGAGAACAAGATTAAAGAGTTCTTCGCACAGGGGGATTTTCAGAAAATTTCGAGTGACCTTTTACAAATGTCGTGTGGCCATCGCGCCGATTTAGTGCAACAGCGTCGGGATTCGATTTTGCGGTCTGTCAAAGACAAGACGGTTCGTGCTAGCTTTCGAAAAATTCCACCCTCGTGTGAAAATCTTTTTAAATCTGATGCCTTTACGTCAACATTAGAAAGAAATAGGGGTATTAGTAAAGTTTTTTGGCCTATTAAAACGCAAAATAAGCCAAATTCAGCTGCGCAAGCTGGTCCGAAATAGGAATTCGAGGCTACCTGCGCAAGGTATGCCGAATTATAGTGGTTATAATGCGACCCGTATGACATTGCCAGCGCATGGTGCACATTATTATCCATTTGTCTCTGCGCAAGAGACTTACCCTTATTCTTATGGTATGCCAGCTATGCCATTTAACCCTAGAATGCCCGCGCAGGGTCCTTCCTTTCGTTTCCGAGGACAAAGGCCAGAATTTAATTCGCAAAGGAATCAGAACCCCGGCCTGCCCCGCAAAACCAATCCTAAGCGAAAATTTTGACTCGCATTTTCAAGCGGGACGACTCCGCCACTGTTATCCGGAGTGGCAACACTTAGGAGCGCCCCGTTTTATTTTACAAATAATTTCCGAAGGGTACCGCATACCTTTCAAGAGCAGACCTCCTCTTTATATGCCCGGCAAGGGGAAAGATATTCAGACATCTCACTCCGAAGAGATGAATCATCATATAGAGGATATGATCAAGATGGGAGTCTTGGAAAGCGCTCAGCTATCACCCAGTTTCCTATCCAATCTTTTCTTAGTTGCAAAAGGGGACGGCTCATACCGCCCTGTATTCAATTTGAAAAAATTGAACAAACATGTGCATGTAAGCAAGTTTCGGCTCGTAAACCAGCAGAAAATACCAAAGTTTTTACAGCCAAACGATTGGTTGGCGAAAATCGATTTATCGAACGCGTACTTTCATCTTCCGATTGCTATCAACCACAGAAGGTTTCTAAGGCTGTTATACAAAGGGAAGCTTTTGCAAATGACATGTCTTCCTTTCGGCTTGGCTTCGACTCCAAAAATCTTCTCAGCCGTAACCAATTGGGTCGCGCAGACCTTACGCAGTCGAGGAATTCGAGTGTTAATTTATTTAGACGACTTCCTCATAGTCAGCCAAGACAGGCTGACCCTGCAGGCACAGATCAATGCAACTCTGTTACTCCTAGAGTCCCTAGGATGGCAGGTGAATTACAAAAAGTCGGTGTTGGAACCCAGAAAGTCCATACAGTACCTAGGTATAATATGGAGCACTTTCCGAAACATAAAACTTCTGCCTCAGGAGAAGCACATTTCCTTGAGGAAAAAGTTACTTCGTTGCCGAAAACGAAAACGTTTAACTTTGAGAGACTTACAAAGTCTAATAGGTTCCTTAAATTTTGCAAGTATCGTGGTTCCGCAAGGACGACTGCATTTTCGGAGGTTATTAGCCCTTTCCAACTATTGGAGAAACGAGAATGCCCAAAGGGTCCTGATTCTACCGGAGTATATCCTCTTAGAGGTGGAATGGTGGATAGTCCATCACAAGGACAGCTCTCGTCTTCCTCCCCCCGATATAACCCACTACCTGGCAACCGACGCCTCGGGCTCGGGCTGGGGAGCACAATTAGACAACCGGAGGCTCATGGGGAAGTGGAGTTTGGGCGAACAGACACTTCATTCGAACCAGAAGGAAATGCTGGCAATATTGCGAGTCCTTCACAGTCACGGCCACAAACTGAAACACGCTGCGATCTCAATCCAGTCGGACAACAAGACCGTTCTCTCGTACCTCAAGAACGAGGGGGGTACCCGATCGCAGGCCCTAATGGCCCTGACATACAGGGTGTATCATGTACTAACGAGGTACAACATCCATTTGTCCCTCCATCATATCCCCGGCAAGTACAATGTCGAGGCCGATCACCTGTCACGCGGGACTCGTCACCCGGAATGGCATCTGCTACCGGTAATCACAAGGAGGTTGTTCAGGAAATGGGGAACCCCATCGATCGATTTATTTGCATCTCGAAGGGCACATGTAGTCCCAACTTACGTGTCAGCCGACACGACAGATCGCCAGGCAGCATTCATCAATGCGTTTTCGAGAGAGTGGAACTACAACCTGGCATGGGTGTTTCCGCCTCCATTCTTGATGCCCAGGGTCCTTGCCCACCTGAATTCAGCCGCGGGTCGCTTTATAGTGATCGCACCGAGGTGGGAGAGGGCCTTCTGGCGCCCAGACTTGAAGCGCAGAGCAATTGCTCCCCCTTTCACAATACGCAATCTGGCGGAATCGATGATAGATGCTGCGACCAGCCGTCCACCAGTGAAAGTGGCGGAACTGGTCATAGAAGCATGGATTTGTGGGGGTGGGATCAGGTGTTGAAAAATTGGTCTGACAGCCAGATCGAGCTACTCCAAGCTAGTTGGCGAGACTCCACTAAGAAGTCGTATAAATCAGCTTGGGAGCGATGGTGCTTGTGGGCCGGCAGAAATAATGTGAATTGCCGATCCCCGGCAGGATCTGACCTGGCTAGATTCCTAGCCGATATTTACAGGTATGAAAAATTATCGTACAATACAATTCTGTTTCATAGGTCGGTAGTGTCAACGCTTACTGATCCCAGTAACTCAGTTAAGCTCAGTTCAGATCCAATAGTGGCACGTATTTTGAAGTCTATTCTTATTCAGCGGCCAAAACAACCAAAACCGCCTATCTGGGATGTTGACAAAGTATCATCTTGGTTAGCTAATAGTTTAATTACTAATTTGTCGTATCATGAGTGTTCTAGAAGAACTGCGACTATCCTCTTATTATGTTCAGGACGACGAGTTCATGATTTAACCCTACTGTCAATTGCGCCTGATCATTTTTGTATTACTGAAGACCACGTTGTCTTCTGGCCCCGATTTGGTTCTAAAACCGACAATCACAATCATAGGCAGTCAGGTTGGCGTTTGCTTAATAACGCAGACAGTGATTCTCTTAATCCCATTTTTCATGTTAAATCATTAATCAATTTTTCCAATGCTAGAAGAGAGGTGTGCAAAGATAATAGCCTCTTTCTGACCGTAAGAGGTGCTCCTAAGGCAGCTTCTCGTACTGTCATTGCAAATTGGATAAAATCGTTGTTGAATGACGCTGGCGTGGAAGCACCAGCCGGTAGCATACGCTCAGCGGTAGCCTCTAAAAACTGGCTACTCAATTTTCCTTTAGATGACATTCTGGAACGAGGTAATTGGCGATCTCATAATACGTTCGCCAAGTTTTACAGACGTGAGATATATCTGGAAGATAATGAGAGTGTGCCTACAGTTTCTAATTATTTCCAGCCTATACAATAAATATGAACAATATTTTTATTTAGTGTGTTGAAATTATCGTTGCTTATGTGATTATCATGCATAATTTACTATTTACCTGATTTTGTTAATTCATTAATTAATTGCTTGTTTATTATTTAACTAATGATAGTTGAACGTATATGTGAATAAAATAAGACAATTATGTTATTTTCTATGAATTTCTTTATTATTGTGTGGTAAATAGTGCAGTGTGACTTATTTCTTTATGTAATTAACGTAAATGTACGATATTTTTGTTGTGCTCTTTGTTCTATGAATAGAATAAATAATGAAAAACTGTAATGTTGTTTCTTTCTTCTGATTTCACAGTAACACGTAATTTGCGAGTATATACATTGAATAATAATCATTTGAAATAGTTGTTTATTTCACTCGCTGATTATGTTATGATTCACATCACACATTCGCATTCACACATCCTTTTCGATGTCTTGCTTGCCGCTAAAAAGTAAAACATTTTTGTGAATAGGTCACATTGGCGTACCGTCCTCACCAGGCGATAACAGACAGGTCTCAATACTAGGCTTCGAATATCGGTACAGTTGTTTAATGACAGCGTTTTACCTACCAATAAAACGCTTATTAAGCAACTTACCATATTCGAAGCCTACTTTTAATTTCTGCCAGGTGATACAAAAATAAATATTGAGACACAATGAGAGAAATAAGTGCTAAAGCAAATTTAATTTGCTTCTACCCCCTCCTGGTGAGCGAGAGGACGGTATGATAGAAAGAGATAGATATAGTAGGATCGACCAATCAGAGAGAAACAGGGTTGCCATATCTCAATACTAGGCTTCGAATATGGTAAGTTGCTTAATAAGCGTTTTATTGGTAGGTAAAACGCTGTCATTATATGAAACGAATAAATAAATAAGAAAGTAAAGAAAAAGACCACACAAAATGTATTGTTGTAACATTTATATAAATTACATTTATTGTTATGAACATTAACATTATAAAAAAATGTTATGATGTGATATGATATTCATCAATAATGTTATGCTACCTAACAATAGTAGTAAATATTAAATTATAGAAATTAATATATTTTTTATATCTCTTAATCTCCTCTACTAAATTCCTAAAAAAGACCAATTTCTCCCTCGATAAATTGGCTTTTTCTATTGAGTCAGCACACAACGCCCTGCGTGCTGCATCTTATTTCAACGCCGGTTCACCATCACCACTGAATTCATATCACCACACCACCACGTCTCCGTCTGTCACGCGTTGTTCTGCGTCTTGGAGTTAGATGCTGAGGCGTAGCTGCTACGGTCGCAGATGGAAAATGATGAGGAGTAAATTTATTTAAATTCGTAAAACACGATTTCACTTCACAAGATTGACTTGACACTTGTGTTGTGTCAGTCCGATCCGACAGGGTGCGTTTTGAACGTGTAATATTTAATTTTCGTTAAATTCTTTTTTTACGAAAGTAAAGAAAGTATACCCCGTTTACGGCCATTCTTCGATTAGCTAGATTTTGTGCGTCCGGGCTTGTATATTCGTATTATTATCAAATTCAAAAAGGGAAATATTTTTATATGTTAGTTAGCATCCATGTCTAGCTGGTAACAAAAACATAGGCCCCGATTACATAGTTATCTGGCTAAATTAATTTCACAAACCTCTGTTCTCTAAGCACCGTGCCCTGTCCGCACCCCAAAATGTGGTTAAAACTTGCTTGTAACTTTTATGATGTACGGATTTTATTTTTTCCATTCAACATTTTAATGAGTATTAGGCAACGGGTATCACATGAAAAAATATCCACTCAATAAAATCAGTCTGTAAATAATTATCATTGAGTAACCGCATGTCCGAACTAAAGTTATAATTGCCGTGACGTTTTCTTTTCGAGGGTGCACATTCCTAATTACGATATTTGGCACATAACTACTTGTACACGTCTCAAGCCCTCAGTTTCTGCCGCGGTCTTGCAGCAGGTGCAGGTCTTTTACGTTAGTGTATAAGTCAATGAAGCACGTTAGTATATAATTACCGTATCCTTCGTTCAAAACTTTTCTAATTACCGTGTACTTAATTTTATACTAGATTGGTTAAGGTAGACTCTAATTGCTTATATAAATAGAGACAGTGCTTTGGTCTCAGTACAGTGTAGTAATGCAGTATTTCAATACTCTGTAGGTTTTCGAAAATTTTATGAAAAATCGGCGTTTTCTAATTACCGTATACCAATTACCATGTATTTCTAACTACCGTTGTATGAAATTATTAAACTTTTGCTGTGCCGATTTAGTTCCAAACTCCTTCCATTTCCTCAGTTACTCCAGCTACTTTCATGTCATTTCTCACGCCATCACTCCATCTCTTTTTTGGCCTACCCCTGCCCTTCCATCCATCCACATTCATTCTTGGCACCCTCTGGGTCACATGACTGTCCAGACTGTCCACCCTGCGCATCATATGGCCAAACCATCTCAGTCTCTGACCTCTCTTATCGGTTACAGGCGCCACCTTTAAACTCCCCCTTATGTGTACATTCCTGACTTTGTCCCTTCTCGTCACTCCACACATCCATCTACCTCAGCATCCTCCAGCAACATAACCCGAAGGAATAAGTATGGACTGAGCGTTGAACCCTGATGCACACCTATATCAACAGAATAATAGCTTCAAATTAAATGTTAAAAAATTCTTAATCAGTAAAGCCTATTACACTATTAATGAGTATTTAAATGAAAAGTCTCCATGGCCCCTATGCGAAAATGAAATGCTCAAACTTGTCATTAAAAGCCAGTCAATGTTCGATAAACTCCATAAATAATAAATGTTCGTTATCATATTTTTTCTCATAATATCAATGGACACACGTCGTGGTGTCATCTAAATAGTGCTGCATTTTCATTATACTACTTTTAATTCTTTTTGACGGGGTTGTTTTTGTGAATGGGCTCTTCCGGGATTACGGTCGCATCGGGAGTCGGGTCGCTGTGTTCCCTCCAATATTGTTCATAATATTGTTGATGGTGAGCTCAGTGATGGAGGCTGGCGGGCCGACTCTCAGTTGTGGTTGTCATCTTGGGGGACTGGTCTGCTCGCTTTATTAACATCTACATATTCGACATATTTAGGATTTGACCATAGCGCTATTTGGATCGACATCCCGCGTTTTCAGCTTGATTTCTGTATGTACCTGGATCTGTATTTTATTTATTCTTATAAATGTACTTATACATTGTAACAAAAGAGTGAAAGGAAAAAAAAATTGCTAAATGACAAAAAAGGCCGTAACCGGGTTTCTTTCGCCATTTCTTTTACCGGTGGCCATTTTGCTTGTGTCCGAAATGGTGGTAGTATATAACGTAGTATATTCTCTTTATACATATATACAAATTGTAAATGACAAGAAAAAGTGCCTGTGAAGGCCTAATTTCTGAAATAAACGATTTCATTTCATTTCATTTCATTTCAGAAAAGCATTCTGTTGTACTGACGCGGGACCCAGTCGTAGGTCTTTTCGGGGTCCACGAATACCATATGTAGGTTTTTGTGTGCTCTTTTGTACTTTGTTGTGCCTCCATTATTTTCTCCCACAGCTTTAATGTGTGTGACATCAAGTTAATCCCCCTGTAGCTATTGCACTCCTGGACATCCCCCTTTCTTTTAAAAATAGGTACCAAGGAACTGTCTTGCCATTCCTCTGGGATGACATCCTGAACCAACAATTTATTAAGAAACAAAGTGAGCCACTTGCATCCATAATCCCCTAGAACCTTCCAGACTTCTATTGGTATTGTGTCCGGGCCAACTGCTTTTCCATTCTTCATTTTCCTCAAGGCGTTCTTTACCTCTAATTCATCTACCTTAGCTATCATGCCTATATCTATGTCATTAAGTTTTCTTTTCCATCATAATCATTCTCAACATTAAGTAATTTTTCAAAATATCCCTTCCATCGGTCTCTAATGTCACTATCTTTTACCAATGTTTTACCGCATTCGTCTTTCACACATTTTACGTGACAAATGTCTTTCGATCTTTGATTGCGCTGTTTAGCCATTCTGTATAGTTTTTTCTGACCTAGTTCATTATCTAATTCATTATATACTTTTTCTTCTACCCCGGATTTGGAACTCGCAACCTCGCCTCGTTATACCTCTCCCTCAATTCAGTTTTCCTATGATCATGTCACGTAACTCTGCCATTCCTTGAATGCACTCTTTTTGATTTTTAATGCTTTTTGGACACTTTCGTTCCACCACCACGTTTCCTTTTCAATTTTCGCCCACCTCGTGTTTCCCCAAGGACTTCTTTTGCAGCAGTTCTTATTGCTTTAGCCATTTCCTTCCAATTAGCATCAACATTCATACCTCTTATCGTGTAGTTGTGTCTATACATGTTTTACATGTAATTTTTATTATTATTTTAAATAGACATAATGATCTTTTCTAATTACCATTACATTAAGTAATAGATTTATCTAATTACCGTACCCATGAAATGTTTAAGTCTCATTAACTCGGAAACCGCTCTTAATAAACTAATGCCATTTTAATTGTTACATTCACATGTTTCATGAGTTACATATTTCAATCCTTTTAAAACAAACTAGAGAAAAATAAAAAAGGGTACGGTAATTAGGCGAAGAACGCCTAATGTCGAGAATGACCGTTTAATCTGTCTATCTGTAATCTATAAAAAATGTGTGTTTTTCGTTTGAATATAGATCAATTTACATCTTAAACAATTTTAAAATAGATAAATAATAAAAGTAAGTCGTTTTAAAAAACCGGTAATGACCAAAAAGAATTAATGGTTTGTTTTGAACGCACCGCTGCAACTAATCAGCGACAATTTTCATTTGCTCATCCGACGAAATGAGATCCTGTTTATGAGAGATGGTGGTACGAAATAATGCGATTACGTTTAGGTACTTAAACGGAACCAATTCAAAACGTGAGTAGTTAGGTAAAAGATGATGGTAACCCCCTCTCGTCGCCACGGTTACAGGCGCACAAGAGTTTTACAGAATGCAATTTTGGAATTCGCGGATTCCGCTTTCGAGTTAAGAAATAATGCTTCGAGAATAGCTCTACAGGTAGCAGATTTCCTGAATCAAAGATAACCTACCGTTCCATATTTTTCCTTAAAGGGTACCGTACCGTTAGCGATACGGGATATGACGAGAAATCTTCCCTGGCATCCGATGCTAAAGAAAATCGAAATCTATTTTGGAACTTTGGAGAAAATTTTTTTTTTTGAAAATGCTTTCTTTCGAAAATATTTTGGAAACCGCTCACTTTTGCACTATGTTAGCATTGTTAATATGTATTGTGTATACTTACCAAATTACAGCTTTTTAGCATAGGCGTCTAGGCGCTAGACCACGGACAGATAGACAGACAGACAGACGGACATAATGGCGAAACTATAAGGGTTCCTTATAGTTTACTACGGAACCCTAAAAACAAAAGTTATATGTTCTGTATGAACGTCATTATATTGAGTACCTAGGTATGTTCGTTTCAGTTGACTCGGGAACGAGGGATGGTAACTGTGCGCGCGATCCCGATTTTCTCGCACGACGTTGAGGGTTAATGATAGCTGTACGATTTCCAAGGCAAGGTCCCAAAGGTACGGAATGAAACCACGTAGCACTGTCATATCACTGAATTTATTGGCAGTTCAAGTTAGATCAGCGCCATTGGTATGGCTGGCTTAACAAACAAATTTTTTGTTTAATCAGCATACTTATTAGCAACAGCGCTTTTATTCGGTGCTCTAATACGGGGACCAGTGTTCGTGTTCCACGCGACCAGCGTTGCAGCTGGCGTCTCGCCAAGGCTCCAAACTCATCTTTTTTATCGCCTTGCAGTCGATGATTTCGTTCCTGCACAAAAAAGATACATTAATAAATAGAGCAGGCTCGTATTGGCCTGCTCGCATTTAGTGTCCATTCTGCGCACTCACCCGGGCCCCGGCAGCTGGAACGGGTTACGCTGCACGGCGCTCACGCTGTCGCCATGGTCGCACAGCACCCGCGCTAAGCTCATGTGCCGAATCTCACGCAGTTGATCTGCCGATCGAAAACGTCATCACTTCTCCGATAACGATAATATTTGTTATATTCGAATATTTATTATAGTCGTTATCAAAGAAAATATTGCGCAATGACGTTAGATGATATCATAGGTATAAAACACATCGATACAACCTTTGGTGAAGGCTTGAGGGCGCTCTGGACGCTCGTACCAAAAGCGGTCGGCACGGCGCCAGCGCAGCAGCTGCTCCGCCATGATGCAGGCCAGCGTCGGCCCCACCACCGCGCCCGGCATCGGCTTCTCGCCCAGGATGCCCGTCATGAGCTCCACGTCCTCCGGCTGCTCGTACAGCGAGGAGAGCGTGTCCGCTTGCTGCGGAGGAAACCACACGGTCACTGCCTTGTGGCCGGAGGGACGGGGGGGACGAGCGGGCAGGGGTGGAGACTCACGTCGGTGTTCATCCAGTGGTAAAGATCGGCGAAGGACCGCGCCGAGGGCAAGCGGCACAGTTCCCGGTAGGCGGCGTAGGGCGGCAGGCCCATGTCACGCCCCTTCATGATGTCGGCGGTGAGCACGTCACTCACGCGCTGCAGCGGCCCGAGCGAGCGCTCGCCCATCTGCTCACATTTGGGGCAAATAATGAGTTGGAGAAGTCTCATGGGAAAGTGCACGAAGCTACTCTACTAGTGAACAGACGTATAATACAACAACAGTACTTGTATAATTTTTAAAAGACATTGGCTTGGCAATGTCTTATCGAGTAAGTTCTCAGTACAGACTTACTATACCGAGAAGAGGGAATTATTGGATGTTGGGATGACATTATCATGGTTACTTGAGATTTTCATCAATCAGTATCCGACAAGCAGCTTAGGCCTTCACTCGTACTTTTTGTAGTGAAAGTGTTTTACCACGATTTGGAAACAAAATGGCAGTTCATAAAATAAATGGTTAACACGCGATGTGGCTTAGCATAATAACATACTAGAAGGAGTGTCCGTTTTGATACATCTCCCAAACGCCGAACTTTGCCGAACCGCTTCGTAGTTGTCGATGTCAAAGCTTGCCAAATGTGTCTCCCGGAAAAAAAAATCGTGTCACAAGTAGTCACAACACGTCTAAAAAACAAAAGAAATGTAATAATATCACTTTTCACTGGAAAGTTTTCTGTATAAAGTCGCAGGGTTTCCCCTGACGACCTTACTGAGCTACCATAGTGTCCTCTCACTGCCAGTTGCACAGACTCATGCAACCGATCGTACTGACGGCTAAGGGTGTCTTGGCCACAGCGAGAGGTACACCAGGTTAGGTGTTGATTGAAACAGCAATCCAAAGTGAAGAGACTTTATTAATTATTAATCTTATTATTTATACAAAAAATATTTATCTATGTGTGTATAATATTTGCAATCTATTTGTATGTGTCTAATGTATGTAAAGTGCAGCGCAGCAGGTGAGTTGTGCTAGATAAAGAATTGCAGCGTTGCGTTCTTCATGTTCATTTGGTAAATTGAACATACTGGCGCCTCTCAGGAACTGTATCAAGTCGATTGTTCGCCGCATCAGACGTGCATAGATGGGTAGTGATGTTGGTACTGTTGGTCGCCCGGGGTCAGACTGGTCGCCGGAGGAGTGCTGTTCGTCGGGATTGTTAGACAACATTACAATTACAACAACCAGCAGACGCTGGTTGTTGTAATCAATCCACTTAGTTGCTGCATCAGATATGTTTGTGTGATAATATTACTCCAAATTGTGTTGTCTAAAGTTGTTTGGAAATCTTCGTTGTAAAATAATAGTCTATAGTCTAACTATGCAATTTGTAGAGAATTGCATAGTTTTTACCCCCACAGGAAAGTATATGAAGAAATATGTAAATATGCAGTATAGTATTTATTTATATAATTTTGTCCTTTGTATAAAAAATAAAATCTTTTAAATTATGATGTAATAGTCTAGTATGCGCTTTCTTCGCGTCGTGCCTGGTTGTTTGTCTTGCACTTTTTTTAATTACGGTCATTCATGCCTTGACTGCTTGACATTGGTGAATATTGTCGCGTAAGCGTTATATTTGACCTAGTTTACTGTAAAATACTTGATCAACATTTCGGCGTCGCCTCGTACATAGATACTGCATTTTTTCTGTGGTAAAAATAGAAAGTACAGTCGTCGTCAATAACTTTCTTTGAATATTCGTGTTCGATTGTACCTAGCTCCAATAAAGATACATATGGTTTTCGTCTATATCTTGAAATTGTTTCTCAAGAATCCTGGTTAGAGATTGTAAGTTCCGTCCCACTGTGTCTTCTTGTTTTCGTCGTCGTTGTCTTCTTTTTGGTCAGGGATTGTAAGTTCCCCATACCGGTTTGTCTTCATAATTTTGTCCTGGTCAAGGATTGTAAGTTCCCTACCAGTTTGTCTTCTTGTTTTTGTCCTGGTCAAGAATTGTAAGTTTCCTACCAGTTCTTCTTATTTGATCAGGACTCCCTGACCGGGGAACTTACGATCGTAAGTTCCCCATAGTAGTAGTAGTGTAGTAGTGTAGTAGTGTAGTAGTAGCAGTAGTAGTAGTAGTAGTAGTAGTAGTAGTAGTAGTGTAGTAGTAGTTTGTTTTCGTGTTGTCGTCTTCTTCTTATCTGATCAGGGATTTGTAAGTTCCCCATACCAGAATGTCTTCTTGTTGTCGTCGTCTTCTTATCTGGTCAGGGATTGTAAGTCCCTTACCAGATTGTCTTCTTGTCGTCGAGATCTTCTTATCAGGTCAGGGATTGTAGGTCCCCTTCCAGACTGCGTGTTGTCGTCGTCGTCCTGTGGTGTCTTCCTGGTGGTTCATAGTTGCTCGAAGGACCATGTTTAAAACCGCAGGGTCCTGTCACCAGTTCAAAGTTGCTCGAAGGACCATGTATCCCAGGTTGCCTTCTTGTGCTCGAAGGACCATGTATCCCAGGTTGCCTTCTTGTGCTCGAAGGACCATGTATAAAGTCGCAGGGTTTCCCCTGACGACCTTACTGAGCTACCATAGTGTCCTCTCATTGCAGCGTTGCGTTCTTCATGTTCATTTGGTAAATTGAACAGTTTTCAATATTTCATAGTATTTTGTAGTTAATTATGAAAAAGAAACAATACGAAGATGAAGAGTTTAAGAGAGGTAGGGCACAGGAACAGCGGATAATCCGCTCAAATCGGAGCAGCCCGCCATGTCTCGGCCATGTTGTGTTCCTACGGGGAGTAAGGTCTCCTGAGCTCATTACAAGCGTCTCTAGGCTACGGTGACGGCTTACCATCAGGCCGGCCGTATGTTTGTTTGCCACCTTTGTGGTATAAAAAAAAAGATTTTAGCGTATTGTTTTTATGCTCAGTATTGCCCGATTGTGAAAAATTTTTTTATTGCTTCGGCTGATTAATTTTAAAACAACTCATATTTACGTATGTGACACGTTCTCTAATGGAAGTCC
Source organism: Endotricha flammealis (assembly GCA_905163395.2). Lineage (NCBI taxonomy): Eukaryota > Metazoa > Arthropoda > Insecta > Lepidoptera > Pyralidae > Endotricha > Endotricha flammealis. The sequence continues at coordinate 18,162,776 of LR990856.1, read as the reverse complement.
TTGTGAATTTACGATATCATATACCTAAAATTTTGTTACTTGAAAGTCGAGAAATTTAAACAAACTATTTATTTCCCCGCTTTCTGGAAACTACACCTCCATTGGCAACATTCCGCAAGTGTCAAGTGCATGTCACCGAGCGTTTAGCGCGTCACTTTTGGCAGAGCGCTTGTATGGAGACACTCCTTCTAGTATGTATTCTAAGCGATGTGATTATAGTCACGATGATGTAAGTTAATAACCACCATAATTTGGATTATAAATGAGTAATAGCATTAAGCCTACTGATAATCAGCTGTGTAGTGTATGGTTTTCTTTTATGAATGAATCAATGGAATGTACGCATTATTTAACTCGTATCGTAATGACCCGTATTCGGGCAGATTGTATCGCGTTGAGATCGGCTATCAAGCGCGACGTGGTCCTATGTGCGGAGGGGACATACTTCGAAGTCGATGGTGTGTCCGGGTGCGGAGCAGGGCTGGCGGAAGGCGCCCTGCGTCATGCCGGCCAGCGTGCCGTTGTAGGGCATCGCGCCCGTGCGCAGCGTCATGTCCACGGCCGCCACGCGCCCGAAGCGCCGCCCGTGCTTGTCGTACAGGCTGCAACATGCGGAGTGTGCTCACGTGAGAAACGCGATCCCCACTAGCTTGTTTTGTTAGAGTTGTTTGAGTACATGCGACTCACTTGAGTCTCCCTTCCTGCAGTGTGTGAAACCATCGTGACGCTACCACGTACTCGATACTAACTTTCGGCTCCAGATCCTCGTCGTAGTCTTCCACATGGAGATGATTAGGAAATATAACTTGGTTCCTCACGAGGTAGTCATAACCTGCGATTTACATCCGTTCATTAGAAATATATTTGAACTCTAGGCAAGTATAAGACATAGTTGTATGTTCGGCCGTGATTGCGTTTAATTGGGTTGGTTCGGCACATCATTGGGTTTAGTAATACGGACACGTGGCAGGCTACTCACCGAGCACCAGCGGCGCCCATTCGTAGTACATGATCTGCAGGTAGATGGCGATGTTTATCTCGCGCGCAGCCATGAACAGCCGCTCGTCGTCCCAGCACGGGTTCATCTCCTGCAGGCGCCGCGCTAGCTCGTTGTGCAACCGGAAGAACCAGATGGAGCCCATGTTGATACCCACCAGCGAGTTCGCGCCGATATTGGCTGTTAATAACATGTAGGTAACGTTTGAACATTTTATGTTCTTTTTTATGCTAGACACTTGACGAGCAGCTGGGTCAGCTGATGTAAGGCAATCGCCGCCACTTAATAGACACCCGAAAGCTCGCAATACCGTAAGAATTGCAGATGCGTAATTCGTACCTGTCCCTAAACACTGCCGCCGCTCATTGATTCCACAGAACTGTAGAGATTACATAATATAACATGTTTTGTCCTGAATGACTCAGTGACTAATTGAGAATCAACGCACAGGCAACCGCTGATCATAGAGACATGAAATTTGGAGGGTGGGTTCTGTGTGTGACGTAGGCATCCGATAAGAATTTTTCAAAATTCCTACGGGAAAGAGGATATACGAAAACGAAGTGGCGCGGTTGCGGTGACAACCTAACCGCTCACCGGTTTTGTGGCACCGTCTCTCCTCGGGCAGCCTATTGACCAGGCACATGTTCAAGGTCTCGTTGTAGGAGGGTGGGAACACAATGCCGCGGTCCGTCTCCTCCTTGAAGCGGCCGCCCTCGAGTTCGCGGGACTCGTCCAGCAGCGCCTTCGCCGAGCCGTACAACAGCGACAGCTCGAGCATAGGCGCGGCCAGGCTGATGCGCTCGCCGGCCTGCCCCTTGGGCGCGCAGCCCAGACGCTGGTAGGTGATGCTGCGCGTCAGGTTGAGGCAGCGCACGTCGCTGGTGCGCAGATAAGGGTCGTCGTCAGGCACGCGCACCGGGATGCATTCGGGGTTGCTCTCGCCGCCCGCCGTGCAGCAGTCCCTCGTCGAGGCCACGTAGTTTACTGCACCAAAGATCGACCGAAACCGTCAAAACCACTGAGCGTGAAGACGCGAATAATATCTCGAAAAAAGACTAGTCTCACTTGTGTCGTGCACGGTGGTGGCATCCGCGACGGAGAACACTGCGAATAGGGTGAGCATGTGAGTGAACACCTTATTAGGCATCCTCGAGTCGGGTATCTGTAAAACAAAATGACAGCTGTGAATGTGGTGTGGGGATTTGGTTAGCAGGGAGTGGCGCGCGAATCGGTTGCAACGGACCAAGGTGGTCCTCAGCAGGCGCGCGTTGGGCAGCGCGTTCCCGGAGCTCGCCACCGGCAGCCCGCCGGCGGCGCCGTAGCGCGGCGGCAGCATGCGGTGGAAGGGCGTGAGCGCGGCGCCGAACGAGGGGTACTTGAGGTTGTTGCACGTGAGGTCGATGCGCCGCGGCTCGTGCGGGTCGCACGGCTTCACCTCCATGGCGCACCATCTGGCGATGGGGGATATCGACTTAGAAAGCAGTGACTTAGAGATTGTGTAAAAATGTAGGTAATAGGCATGACGACAGTATCAAAAAATCGTCAATTTAATGTTTTTAGGTGAACATTCATATTAAACAAAGATAAAACATTACTTTAATTTTGTTTAAAAAGATCAGATTGTTAAGATTTTCAATAAAATAAAACATTAAAATACCTCAATCGGCCATTTTGGTTGAAACACTAGCAGGTGTCATGGCGTCGGTTCTGACGTCACAGTTCGGTAAACATTACAACATTTTCATAAATAAGCCATAGACACAAAGACATTTTTACCAAAGAGTGACGTCAGAGCCGACGCCATGACACCTGCTGCTGTTTTGGCGCACTATTTGAATAATATTAGAAAAATGGTTTTAAACTTCGTTAAACTTAGGTTTATTACCGAAATAAAGTTTTTTTCGTAAATAGTAAATGTGTACCCACATTACGGTAGAGGTTTTCAAAATCTTTCATCACGCCTATTTTAAGAGTCCCTTGAAATAAATCACTTGTTCAACTCAGCTCGAACGAACTCAGGTGTAGAGAACAATGCGTCCCTATTGATATATATATATATAAAAAATAAATAAAGGCAATAAAGAATGTCCGTGATAATAGGGCCTAGCCCCTATTGAACGACGTGGTTATGGTTTCGGGACAAATTCACTACACATAATATTCCTGTCGCTGTGTCTCCTGTGTAGGCTGTGTAGCAGGATTAACGACGGCGACCTCAGATGGACAATAAGTAATGATATGGTTGTGGTTTATATGATGTCCCTTGGCGTCGGCGGTGGCGTAGCTTACGGGATGAGATTGGAGGCGCGCAGCTGCGCCACGCGGCGCGCCGACGTGGGCCTCCCGGTGAACGTGTCATAGTACTGCGCGCGTACGCCGGCCAGCCAACACGCCAGCGCCAGCGCCAGCGCCCGTGCCGCCCCGCTCCTCATCATGGCGCTCACACTCACAACGCACAGCCTCTGGAAAATCTATTATTTTTCACACAATATTTAAGAACTACAATTTTTTCTATTTATTTGCCTTCATGTGTCACAGCACTGTTTATTGTTGCTTGAAAATAACAGAGTACAGTAATATGCAGGTGAGGTATTTAAGGCTGTTATCCCTGAGACCGGGCACGCGAATGAGCCGAGCGGCGGCCACCGTTTAGCGCTATCCGCTTTAATTAATTGAGCTCTCGAGCCGGGGCGGCCTGCAACGCAGCCGTCTTTCACACTTCGCCCTTGGGGTTTTGACGCATACTGACCTGCATAGTAGGCAGACGTGTTTTTCATGATGCACGCCTTTCGGAGTGTACCCTTACATAACTATCGCTTTGCAATTTTAGCAACAAGATGAGCTAGGCAGATCCTCTCTCGATAGTGGCTCGATATTATCTAAGTCTGGTAAATTTTTATTTATACCACAAAGTTGGCAAACATGCCTGATGGTAAGCATCACCGTAGCCTATAGAATTTTACTGACTCGCGACCATTTCTTCATGCTCGCGACACGCGACCCAAATTTAGTAAAACGCCTGAGCGCAAAAATGCACCATTTCCTGTTGGAAATGGTGCATTTCAGTACCATTGTTGTGGTCAGTATCAGACCACAACAACTGCAATAAAATTGTTATTTAGATAATTTGTTTTCGAGTTTCAAACTATATAGGCACGCATGGTGTTTGCCTATAATTGGGTCTACACATCCTATTTTATTTCCCTTGATTCTTAATTTGTTGCTTGTTATTATGTAGATGTATGAGTTTGTTGACAAACCTTACATAAATAATGCCCAGTGATAAGGACAACCATTAATTACTATCGAAACTTTATTATTTTGTCACTCACTACCATACCGTATCGTGGAATGCTCGTTTTCCTTATGTACCAACTGGTCTGGTATGCACAACTAGTTGTGCTTTCCTAAATAGGTGTTGCTATATGCCACACCACAACCTTAGACACAAAAGTCCATTCGCGCTTACTTGGTGCAAAGGATAAGTATATCAATAGATACTTACCTACTTTTAATTATTTTAAATAATGAATTAGCAAACCCGAGACATAACAAATTGGAGTTATGGCAGATAGAAAATCAATCGCTCCTATACCTACTAATGCACCGATATGATACTAACTCATCGCCAAGTCGAGCAAAATAGCGGCACCATCTTTTCTCGAAACAATTCAGGCCATTTTCGACCCCCTATTACTTCGTTGTGGATAAAACTAGAAGCCTGATATGGTCGGTCACTAAGATGTTGTTAGTTTAGATAATTAGAAGGTCCCTTAAGTAAGGACTGAATAAATTAATAACCGACTTGGTATTACATGGATCTCACAACTTTTTACGGTAGAACAACTGAGTTGCGAGACTTGGTTTTTTGACAAGTACCTATTGTTTTTTATGGGATTTAATATTCAAGCAGACTATTATTCAATATTCTACGACACAAGATAGGCAGGCATGTACTTTGCGGTCCTTAAAAAATAAATAGTGATAAGTATGCTGATGGGCAGGCGCCGGCGCCGCGAAGAGGCCGCTGGTGGCGGCGCGCGTGAGGAGCCTATTCCGGCTTCCGGGCGGCGCCGCGTCATTCACGCTTGTGTGGTTCGACCTTGCTTGCGGAAACTAACTTTCAACCAATCGTCGTGGAAATGATTTATTCATACATAATATTAAGGATGGAGAGGTTAGAAAAAGAGGAAGGGATAAAGAAAACTTATATTGAGAAAATATGATTTGGTGGGCGAACGTGAAAAAGTGAAGAGTAAATGAGTGACAGAAAGAATATAAAAACACCATAAAGAAAAAGGAAACAATAACTATTTACAAAAAGGTTTATAAAAAGAGTTCGGTTTGCCACACATAACAATAGAATTCAAGTTTTTTTAATAATAAATACGCGCAAATAACAATATAAAATATAGGTAGGTACCTAAGTAATTCATGTTCGAATTATTATTTAGGTAGGTAGATTGTCTATCTATTATAGGGTGAATTTTTCGTAATGTAACTAGGTACATGCTACATGACATGACCCCCTATTCCCAGTAGTCTTACTCAGTAGGATTACCAGTAGATTTTCAGAAGTCACAGTCTGTATTTTAAAGGAGCCTACGTTTTGATGATTGGCAAAATTATGACCATGTTTCTGATGGATTTTTTAGGGTTCCGTTTCGCCATGTCCGTCTGTCCTGTCTATCTGTCTGTTCGCTGTCTAGCGCCTAGACGCTTAATGCTAATAGCTGCAAGCTGTAATTTGGTACGTATTCACATATTAACAATGCTAACAAAGTGCTGGGACCAAATTTGGAAAAATTTTTTTTTTTTCGCACCTACCCCATGTTGTATGATATCGTTAGATAGGTCTCTTCAAAACATTGAGGGCGGTGTGGAAAGATCATTTTCCGATACAATGATCTGTTTCGGAATTATTTACATTTAATCCCCCCTCCCCTATCTCCGAAAGTCTTGTGTTTAGAAATTTCAAAAATATCACTGTAGTAGTCCATATGCTGAACCTTCAATGAAAATAATTACGGTTAAGTAGGCTCTACTAGTTACCGAGTCATAGCCGACGAACTTATAAAATAAAATTTCTTAGATAAAAACGTAGATACAAAATGTCATAGAATAATATGTCATTGTACTCATGTGTAAGCAAGCAATGCATAGCAAATACGGAACCCTACATTGTGCGTGGCCCGACACGCACTTGAACGGTTTTAAGTTATTAAGGCTAGGCTAATTAAGATGTTTCTTTCCTAATAACATTAAAATCTTTTATTTAAATTAGCACTGATCGTAATTTGATTCGATATGCTGCTGAGGCTGCTGTATCAAATAAATTATAGTGGATCGATATGCGTATCGACACAATGCGATACGATCCGATCGAGCATCCCTAAGCGTCCCTGAGCGTCCTGAATGCCATTATACCCTTCCCATTTAGTATCCCACTAGCTTTTTGCCGCGACTTCGTCCGCGTGAGAACCCATTCCCGTGGAAACCACATTGAATTTCGGGAAAAGCTAGCTTTCTACTGGTGAATGAATTTTTAAAATCGGTCCAGTAGTTTCGGAGCCTATTCAATGCAAACAAACAAACAATCAAATCTTTCCTCTAAATATTAGTATAGATTTAGAAACTAATCTAATAACTACTAAAACGGATGCTTCCTTCCTGAATGCGATTAAACTTGTCTAAATTCAGAAACGACTGAATATCGGATCTTGAATTTTATTTAGGAAGGTGTAATAACTACATAGCACGAATGTGAATATACTCCGTTAATGCTGAACTTCCGCCACAACATGTTACATGTACTTTTTCCTCACGAATACCTACATACAAAGGTAAGTACCATTAACTACCTACTTGGTCAGGTTCATTCAGGTGGAGTAACTTAAGTAAGACTAACCTAACCTGCCCAACAAGAGACCGTGATTAACATCCTATCCTAGCTGCTGATATTATAAAAGCGAAAGTTTGTGTGTATGTTTGACTTGACCTATACACGCTCAAATGGTTGGGCCAAGTTTTATGATATTTGATATTAGATACTTAACTGATATCTTGGATTAACACATAGGGTACTTTTATCCCGAAAAGTATGTACGCGATTCCCCTAGGATTTGGTAAAAAAATCTGATATAGATGGCGCTGTTTTGCATAAAACTAAATAACACCGCGCCGCGGGCAGCAGTAGCAGTAGAGGGTTTTTACTTCGAACGGGCCATGGGACGTTCGACCGTATAGCCAAAATCGTCTGCGTCCCAACGGTCCACTGATAAAATTATTTTTTTAAAATACCTACTGTCAAGTCGCATATAAAGCGTTCATTAACAACAATACCTATTAATATAAATTACCTAATATTAATATTTTATTATTATTTATTTTATTTTATGAATATAAATATTTTTTATAAAGTTATTATTATTTCCTACTTAAATATATATAAAAATAAAAAAAACATTATAATCAACAATAAAGACTTCAGTTAGCAACTGATTCTTTTCATTAGCTTGCTGTTGTGCCGTGTTAGTGGTGAAAAAATAATTTGTGGTAATACTTTTTAAACAATAGATTGAACATTTATTATTTGTTACAGGTTGGAGGCATACGACAGAAATTTTTGAAAACATTATTAGTGGACAAAATAGCTTGGAGCCACAGATGGAGTTACCTAATGAAACATTACCAAATTCAGGGACAATTATTTGTAACTGAGAAAGTTGTAAATTGAATTACCTATTTATAATTTAAAATTTTAAATTTATAATTTAAGGACACGAAAGTTATTTTCAACCGACTTCAAAAAAGGAGGAGGTTCTCAATTCGACCCGTATGTTTTTTTTTTTTTTTTTTTTTTTTTTCAATGTTTGTTACGCGATAACTCCGCCAATTATGAACCGATTTGAACAAATCTTTTTTCGGCTTATATAGGGTGTTCTGAAATTATATGTTGCATAATGAAGTGGGACATAGTATCCGTTTCATAGATTTTATTTATCCAGAAATTATCAATTTTTAAGCTCATACAATTTTCCATACACACAAAAATAATATTCGTGTTCTGCCTCTAAAGAACAACTTTTAAGCGGCATTCACATTATGACCGGAGCACGCCGCGTCTTAGCCGTAATTCAAAAACCGCGCGAGAACCGTTGTACTGTTTAGCATTATTAGGCTCGCGTGGCTTTTGAATACAGACAAAAGTTCGCTTCGCTTGTAAATTTAACTTTAAGTGGTAGAAAACATGGCTGCAGGTACTAAATCTGGCATTAAAACAGGCTAAAAACGGGCGGATTTCCGCCGACAAACAGCGTCATAATTAGATGCATCTTTCATAGCCACATCTATCTTTCTCTGTCACTCATTCGATCTCTGTCTTTCATTCAATAAAATGTAAAGTTATGAATGAAGCGTGGAAACGACTTACCTATCATATGCATTTACTTACCTTTACCTACTAATTACTATCAATCAAGCTAAATTTAACAAAAAATAAATCGAAATGTTCACAGCTGATAGTATTAGTAGATAGATAAGTAGGTACCTACTAGATTTCAAATATCTATCGTACAGTAATTTGGCGTATAAAAGTTCATTAGATACATTTACAAAATGGTACCTAGGCATAAAATGTCAAGGTTACTTACAAAAAAAGTATCTTCCTCCGTTGTTCTTCACCGAACACGCCGACATAACGTGCCAACAAGCACTCACTGCACTCACTATGACCACTGCTGTCAAATCAAGAGCGCCCATCAGTCCATCGACTACACTCGTCACGCAAAGCCTTTATCACTCCATCCTCAGTGCTCGCATTCTCTCAAAGAAATCCAGCAAATCCTAAATCCAACTGTAGGTATTCGAAAGCGGGAGTTCTCCGCGTCTCCAGTGACCCAATGCCAAGAATACTCTCTGTACACAACATTGACACTATGTTCAAACACTCATCATTCATTTGTTTACGTACGGCAAGATGATAAATGACCACAACACAACACAACACAACCGTTTACTCTGTCTGACGTAAGTAAGAACGAGAGAAAAAAGCAAAAAGAATGAAATAATATTTTTGCGAAAAATCGTTGTCGCCGCGGTCAAAGGTGCCGCTCGTTTGAGTTGAGTTTGATTGACCACGCCGCCACCGCCCTCATCCCGCCCGCGACCCCGCGTGCTGCCCGCGACGCCCGCGCAGCGCCGACGTCCGGCAGCCGGCGGCCGCCCGTGCCGCGCCCTGCAACCCCCGCGCAGCCCCTTTCCCTTATTACTAAGTAAGTGTTACCTATTTAGACCAGTCAATCGCGTGATTCGGTTCGGTTAAAATACAAGTTAAATAAAAGCTTTTAATAATGCTATTTCGATACACAAATCAGTACCTGCACTACGAGGCAAGCAGTGTTTATGTCCAACTAGTTACATCAATGTAACTACATGGTAACTACAATGTAACTAGGTAAAATAGAGGTGAAGAACGGGTCTTTTTTTCTCTTTTAGTTAGACGTTGGGAGCCCTGTTTTAAGGTGCCATTATTACTTTAAAATGTGTTCGTGCAACTCACAATAAGAGATTGTTTTGATAATGTAATAGTGAAATTTGTAATACCTGTAATTGGTGTACACGTGAGAATAATACTGTATCATTACTTTAATGTACGTAATTTTATTGTGATGTGTAATTACACTGTTTATTGGTATGTCTGAATGAATAAAATAAAAATCTATGCATTTCTTTGTCGAGTCTGTAAAGAGTAACGCGACCCGACCGTGGTGACGGCATCAAATACAGGCTACGTACGTACGCAGTTGTAAAATCATCTATCAAATCAACCATCATCCCACTGCATGGATATGGGTCTTCCTTCAATAGAATAAGAGCTTACTCTGCCACGCCCTTTCACTACGGATTGGCAGAGGTCAGTGACCGTGTTTGATATACGCCATCGCGGGTGCGCGGGCGCTTTTTTTTTTTTTTTTTTTTTTGAATGGACTAATCAGTTTGGGTGTACTGACACCCTTTACTGAGACACCGGACTGTTGCGGGAGCGTAGGGCTCTCACCGCCTAAGATTTACAGCGTCTGCCTAGGGGCGCCCCAGAGGGGGGCTCGAACCTCGGCCTATGGCGACACTGGGGGAAGGCGAACGGATTGGAGAGAAGCGGCCGGGCACGTGCCGGTACCGCGAAAACCGAGTCCCTACAGGGTGGCGCGACGCGCGGCCCCGCCGGCGGGGCCGATATGACGGACGTGTGTGTCTACTTTGTGTCGCGGAATCTAATTGTTTGTACGCCTCGATGGCGACTGTAATGGCGTCGTCCGGGTCGTTGAGGACGTGCCGCGGACGACGTTTGGACCTAATGGTGTCAGCCGGAGCGGGATAATCCCCTGCGGCTTTCACCAATGGATTGGGGTGATGGTCGAGAGAGTCGAAAAATCTGACTGAGCATTGCTTTAGGTGGTGCGAGATGGTCGGCACACCTAAGTCAATGTGGAGGTTTTTGTTCCGAATGAACCAAAGCCCACCGATGGCTTTGCGCAAAAACCTATTCTGGATGGTTTGCAGCCTGTGGATATGAGAGGGCGCGGCGTGGGCGAAAACTGGACTCGCGTAAGTCATTATCGGCCTAATGCACGTTGTGTAAATTCTCACCTTATTTCTAAGAGAGAGTTTACTACGCCCATTGAGCAGATAATATAGTCGGCCTAGCGCGAAAGCGGCGCGGTTGCGGACAATCTTAATATGATCGCGGAAGGTGAGTCCCCTATCGAGTGTGACGCCTAGGTAGCGGACTTTCCTTTCCCAAGGGATCGGTTGTCCGAACATTTCGACTCTGGAGGAGGGATTTGGGGTGCTACCTCTAGCGAAGAGGATAGCGGCGCTTTTTTGAGGATTGACTTCGATGCGCCATTTCCTAAACCAGTCGCCAAGAGTATTGGCGGCAGTTTGGAGTGAGTCTATAATTGGGGGAATACTACGGGCTGAACAGTAGATGGCAGTATCATCTGCGAAGAGAGCGGTATGGGTCGCTAGTGGACTGGGTCTGAATTCGGGGAAGTCGCTTGTGTAAAGCGTGTAAAGGAGAGGCGAGAGCACGGACCCTTGTGGTACTCCGGCTCTAATGGTGTGAGGGGGGGATAGTGCCCCATCCACCCTATAGCGGAAAGAGCGGTTCGACAAGTAGTCTTGAATGATGAGCACAAGACGATTTGGCGTATTGAGTTTGTAGAGCTTATAAATAAGCCCGTTGTGCCAAACTTTGTCGAACGCCTTTGCCACGTCAAAGAAGAGAGCGCCCGTTTTATGCGGGCGGGATCTGTTCGCTCTCCGGTCCAACACGTGTTCGACTATGCGATGCACTTGTTGGACACAAGAGTGTTTGGCTCTAAAACCAAACTGCGCGTTAGGTAAGAGATTGTTGGCAAGGGAAAAATCTTTGAGACGTGCGAGAACTATGCGCTCATAGATTTTTCCTATTGAACTAAGAAGACTGATAGGGCGATAGCTCGAGGGCTGATCCTTGGGCTTGCCGGGTTTTGGAATGCCGATGACGGTGGCTTCCTTCCAAGTTTGGGGGAAAATGCTATTTTTGAGGGCTGCGTTAAAGATAGCAGTCAGGAGTAGTATAAGATGGGCGGGAAAGAGCTTGATGACTCTGTTAGAAATCCCGTCAGGCCCCGGGGCCTTCCTATTATGTAGGTCTTTGATAAGGGACTCTACCTCATCAGGGGTTACCGGCTCTAACGGGGGGTCGGCATCTGTAAGTGGGCTCGCGAGTCTATTTGCTACCACAGTATCGACCTCGAGTAGGTGATCTGGATCAACGGGGAGTGTGCTAGGTGCACATTGTGCCTCAAGACTGGATGCTAAGCATTCAGCTTTTTCCTCGTCCTCGAAGGCGAGGGGGAGGGAGGGATCTGTACTAACGGAGGGGTGGCAGCCACTGTATCTGCCTTAAGGGCTCTGGCAAGTTTCCAGAAGGCTTGGTGAGATGGGACCAAATTGGAGAGAGTCTCGTCCCACTGGTCGTTTCTAAGCTGTCTGATACGACGCTTAACCGCTGATTGAGCAGCGCGCATGCGGACGCGGTTAGGCTCAGTGGGAGCGGAGAAGTAGGCCCTTTGGGCTCGGTTTTTCTCTGTTAACAGAGCGCGCGCATCCGGCGGAAGTGTCCAGCGACGATGAGCGTTCACTGGGACACGCCGCGAGCAGTCGCTAACGACTTTCTGCACGTGCGCTGTTAACGAGTCAATAGCACCTACTGCATCGGGAATTGAGACAATTTCGTCTGGAATTGGATCTAACAAGGGGGACGAAATGGATTTGAGGCTTTCGCCTAACCTGACCCAGTCGGTCTTGATCATAGTGGGATCTGTGGCTGCCACATTGGGAATACTCACTCTGGGAGAGAGAAAAATGATGACAGGCCTATGGTCTGAGGTGAGTTCGGAGTGCACTTCTATTGAACTCAATCTAAGATTGATGTTCTTTAGGAGGGCTACGTCTAGGACGTCCGGACGATGATCAACATTGTCCGGGTAATGAGTAGGGGACATGGGTGCTACAATGTCGAAATTGAGACTCTCTGAGAGTCGCTCGAGCTGTCTACCACGTTGGTTTGTGGTTAGGCTACACCAGGCAGGGTGCTTGGCGTTTAGATCACCCGCTATGATAACAGACGGGCCAAGATCTAGAAGGTTTTGTATGTCACTATCGAGTAGTGATCTGGGGTTTGAGGAGTTGGAGTTAGTGGGAGCTAGATAAGCTGACACTAAAAATATGGATTGGTGACCTGTCATTCCTAATCTACAGACAGAGGCCTCAATGTGCACGAGATTGGGTGTATCCACAGGCGTGCAGTGTAATGTCGCTTTGTAGTAGATGAGAGTGCCACCGAGGGCAGAGACTGTGCGATCATTACGTATGATTTTATAATTCGCGATTTTGGGATCGCGAATTGATGGTTTAAGGAACGTCTCCTGGATGAGGAGGACGTCCAACTGATGGGTGTAGAGGAAGTCGGCTACCTCAGACCTCTGGGTGCGAAGCCCATTTGCGTTGAAGTAGCCGATTTTAAGGGAGGTCGGTTTGACTCTACTCGTATGGTGTAAGTCCATAATTATTTATTGAAATTTTTAAGGGCAACGAACACGTCTGTGAATTGACAGACGGCCATTAGGAGAGCGTTGGGACTATTCGCGTGTTCATTGACCAACGCGGCCATGGCAAGAACCCTATCTATGTCTAGGACGGCTGCGAGCTTGTAGAGCCCTTCGGTCCCGTTGGAAGGTGGCAGCGATGCCTTTACTGGGGGGGGTGGAGGTGTTGCGACTTCCACCGCCGCGGGTGCAGGCGTGCCTGAGGGGCTGGCCTGTGGGGGTGGGACCTTGTTGGTCTTGTAGCGCCACGAGGGCGACAGATTGAGTGGTGGCACCGGTGCCTTAGCTGTTGCCGGGGCGGCCTCGGCAGTTTGGGACTGAGGAGGAGCGAGGACTCTGGATGAGGAGGGAGTAGGCCTCCGGCTCTTTCCTTTGGGCGCTTTTGGGCACCCTCTGTAATTAGCCGGGTGCCCCACCTCCCCGCAATTTACGCAGCTCGGAGGTTCCAAGCATAGCGCGCGGTCTTTGGGGCGTGGACACTCCGGTGTTGAGTGGGCCCCGAGGCATTTGACACACCTGGGTGTGTTGTGGCAATTTCGGGCGGAGTGCCCGTACAATTGGCATCTGTGGCATTGACCCACAGTGCTTTTATGGTGAGGGGTCTCGACGACGACCCCGGACAGTCCGCAGACTTTATTGATATTAAAGATGGCTTTCGCCTCTTTAAGGTTAGTCCTGTCCAAAATGACAAGGACCATGTTGAAGGGGGCGGAAGGCCCACGGTGCATGCGGTGCACTTCGAGGATGGGCAGTTTTTGGGCGCGAAGGTCCTTGAGTACGTCATTGCACTCGAGTTCTTTCGGGATTCCGCGGATGACTGCGCGGAGGCGCCGGTCCTCCTCTAGACTCCACGTGTGGAATGTGATCGACATGGCGTCGAGAAGGCGGGTGAGGTTTCGGTAGTCCGTGATGGACTCCGTTTTTAATCGGATACCCTCAGTTCGGGTTTCTGCAATAAAGAAGATGCCATTGGCATCACAGCGGGCCTTGATGGCCATCCACTTATGGCGGTTGGTGATGACTACCGCAGGTGGTCGCTGGGAACGTCTGGGAGGGGTGGGAAGTGAAGCTTCCTCGGCACCCTGTTCAGCCGCGGGTGGTGAAGCGGGCGAGTCTGAGAGAGGGGCGGCCGGAATGGATTCGGCGGCTAATTTGGCGGCCTTGTTGGCAACGCCCTTGTTGCGCCTTGTGCGCTTGCGGCCTGAGGCCACAATGAAATCGTCCGAGTCGGACGTGGGGGCGGAACTGGAATCTGAAGATTCCGGGATGATCTCCATCTCGTCATCGGAGATCGAGGAGGAGGGTGCGGTGGTGGAGGGCGCGGCGGCGGAAGTCGCTACGGCGGGGTGCACGGTGGCGGGGGGCGCGGCAACGGGGGACGCGACGGCGGGCGCAACGGTGGCGGAGGGCGCGGCGATGGAAGTCGCGGCGGCGGAGGGCTTGGTGGCCGAGGGTTTGGTGGCCTGAGGGGCCGGGCGGGCTGCGGCTTGAGGGGCCGAGGGCTTGGTGGCCTGAGGGGCCGGGGCGGTGGAGGCCTGAGGGGCCGGGGGGAGAGGAGCTTTCCTTTTTATTTGCTCAATGCGAGACAGCAATTGGGGGTTTTGCTCTAGTATTAGAGCGACTAGGTCGTTGATTATGGCATCGCGCGGGTCGGTCGCCATGGCGACCGGCCTAATAAGGGAACCTACAATGCTACAACGAGATGATCGCAGTTCGTCGCGTCACGTTCCACAAGGAAGAGCTGCGAAGAAACCTTGCGGCAGTCGTGCCTAATTTGGGAGCGCTCGGGGGGAGAACCCGAGGTGTGTAGTCCTAGTCCCCCTTGCCGGGTGAGGCGAGGGGGGTGCTTCTATGGTGTGCCCTAAGCTTGTATGCCTCTGACCAATCTTAATGTGTCAGAGGGTCCCTAACTGCTTAGGGTTCGGAGGGTAGCTTCGAGCCGGAGCCCTAGGCGCCCAAGCCGTTCCCTAAGGATAGGAAGGAGGAAGGGGTGGGCGGGAGGGGGCGATAGCTAGTGTCGGTCAGGGGAGCCCCCTAGGCCGGTGGTTCTAGCCCCGTCCGGGTAACTGCTTCACCCTGAAGGGGATCGGCGAGTGCCCGGGTCGCACTCCTGGCTGTGCAAAGTTGGCACCGTGAGGTATCACACAGCCAGACCACGAAACTGTGGTTTTAATCGGCAAAAAACGCGCGAAAAACCGAAGAAACTCTAAAAATCACGATAATGCCTCCTTGTCTTAAAAAAGGCAAGGAGACACGTGTGTCGGAGCGGCGGTAGCGTAGCGCGGCGGCGGGGGGCGTGCGTAGCACGCGGGAGCAGCGTAGCGCGGAGGCACCGGGCACCGGACGTGTGACTCGGACGGCGTCGCGAGCACGAATGTTTTGGGTGCGCGGGCGCGGGCGGCGGTGCGGGGTATCAGGCGCGGGAACGCCGCCGCCGCCGCCGCCCGCCGGCCGCCCTCGACGCCATCACAGACAAGGACGGGGCGTATAGCTCCCGTAGTAACAGCTGTTATAATGAATGAACGCGGTGCCCCCACGCGGCACCCCGGGTTTGTTACAAAGGCAGAACATGAATATTATTTTTGTGTGTATGGAAAATTGTATGAGCTTAAAAATTGATAATTGCTGGATAAATAAAATCTATGAAACGGATACTATGTCCCACTTCATTATGCAACATATAATTTCAGAACACCCTATATACAGGGTGACTGATTGAACAACGGACCCATTAAAGGAGGTGAATAAGAAGCTGATGCCTATTCCATTAAGTGTTAAAAACCACCACCTTATTTTTTTTAATTTTTATTTATTTTAATGTTCATTCTACGTTTTTTACATTATACTATGCATGAACTCTCGCGACCTCGACCCGGCAATCCCCCCGCGCCCCGCCCGCACCCCAGCGCAAACGCAACCCGATCGCGGACCTCGCTCGCTCCCACCCCCCAGTCGCAAACTTGTTTTGGCATCGATCGCACGTCGCGTACGTACGTACTACCCGTCCGTTTCAAGTTTGCCGCTTCCGCAGTTGCTCGGACTGTTAGCTTATCGCAAAACAACGAAAGACAATTGATTATCAATCGGCGAGAGCGACACTGAATCGAGTAATAGCGAAAGATATTATTTTCGCTATTACTCGATTATTCTGTATTTTTTTTTTATTTCTACTCGTTAATGTGACGTCATAACGGTCGACACCGGCAAACTTGAGGCGAACTTGATTGGAATCGCGTGTGCCGCGCTTGTGTTGTGAACTTGTGTGTGAGTGAACTAGTGAGTAGTGTTAATGGCTTATCAATACACCAATGAGGAGTATTGGGACATGGTGCAATGTTACGCGAGGGAAAATAACGTTGTTAGACACGCAATTACGTTGTATCGCGAGACGTTCCCAAACCGGCAAGTACCATCATATGATTTGATGTTAGGACTCAATTTTAGATTAAGAGCGTTCGGCCAGTTTACCGTGCCCACTCATGCCCAAGCACGAGGAGCAGAACCTTATCCGGTAGACTTGCATGAAGCCATTTTAGAATACTTTGACCACAACCCACGCGAGAGTATGCGGAATGCCGCAAGACGTTTTAATGTGTCACAGTATACGGTGTGGAATCTGCTACATACAGACAGACGACATCCGTTTCATTATCGACCCGTCCAAGAACTTGGTGTGAACGATTACGAGTGTAGTGATGTGTTGTGTAGTAGAACAATTATTGTGATTTTCTTGATTTTCATATGAACGTAGTAGGTAAGTAAAAATTTTAAATGTAATGTGATTAAAAATAACTAATAACTAGCCACCTACTTACCTACCTCATTCGATTCATTCTTCGCGCAAATTTATTTTTTGTCATTCGTAGCAACGGCAACGTAGCATACCTAGACCATCCTAGACTAAGTAGTAAATAAATGAATGGCCCCCGCCCGCGCACTCCGCGCAGGCCGCGGCGCGGCGAGGGCGGTGGCAGGCGGCGGCGGCGCTCGCGCGACTTCGACATTCGACACCACGTGACACCACAGTATACGTAAATTGGCCGATTTTAATATTTTTTTAAAATACGCATATCTCGCCTATTTAATTTTTTTTTTTGTTTTTTTTTATGCAGAAGGGATATAAATTAATTACTTTTTTATCTATTAAAATGCGTACGATGTTTAACCAGTCACCCTGTATAGGTAATACCTCAAGGGCAGTACCTTCAAATTTTTTTTTTATTATTAAATTTACATGGGACCACCCATGTAAATTTAATAATAAAAAAAAAATTTGAAGTCGTTTTTTTTTTTTTAAAGTTAATTATTATTAACAGAGATGATGAATTTATTAATAAGTATTACAAGGAAGCTATTTTCAATATAAGTATATTTATAGAAATTATGAATTAAACATTTTTTTTTATGTAGCTAGTTACTTAGGTATATTATCATATTTTTATTTTATTTACAATCCTTTATAGATGGAGGGTGATCATACAAGCGCTCCAAAGAGTAAAGTAATATAAGCGCTCTGTCAAAAGTGAATCGCCACGGCTAAATAAACGCTCGATGACATATATGTCGGTGACATGCACGGGAAACTATTTTCACAATCGAGCAACACCGAGCATTACAATAATACGCTAAAATCGTACTATTTCTTTTTAATTAACGGCAAATTACTATGAAATATTTAAAACTTTCCTGTGAAAAGTGATATCATTACATTTCTTTTGTTTTTTCAGACGTGTTGTGACACGATTTAATAGCTCAAACCGCCAAATTATTTTTTTTTCCGGGAGACACGTCTGGCGCGCTTTGACGTCGACAACTACGAAGCGACTACATTTGCGCGACATTTGGTGCCAGACAGCACCAGTTGAGGTGTATCAAACCGGGTGCAGGGACACTCCCTCTTTATGTTATTACTCTGAGTTTACAATACTTAACTTCCCTAAAATTACATAGCATTATCTAAACAAACTTATGTGAACCTATTTCTTCACCTCCAAAAGCCACACACCGACCCAAATTAAAAACCCTAAAATTGAAGAATCGCGAATTTTTATTTTATCTTTTTTGCATGAAGATTGACAGCTTCCTTGAAACAAACAAATGGCGTCCTCTACAATCTCTACAATGAACTATTTGATTTCTTCCCCATTAAAGACACTCTTCCAAAAAATACCTTTATGATTTGGAGATCCTGGTAACACTGAAAACAAGTTAAGTCAATGTCAGTGTCAGTCAAGTCAAATTGATAATATTAATCATTCAAACTTTCGCATTTCACTTTCAAATTACATGACAAATTGACAATGAATAAAATTGTGATCAAAGAGCCAAAGCACTGAATGTATTGTATAGTGTCGTTTATGTGAATAAAATACATATTCTGATTTTGATTGGTAAATTGTATGTTTTGTCGTGGTGGTGATAGAAGACATTGTGGCTGTGATAGTTGTGCGTAGTGATGATGGGAATATTTGGTAACTCCTCGCAGTTTGACCAAGATGTCGGTGAGTTTTTATGTTTACAATAACGAACGACACTGTAAGTACTTAACGAACAGGAGGCCCCGGGCGCCTCTGTGCTGACAAACAACTGCGCACGTCTAAGGTTGTTAGATTTGCCGTGACTAGCGACCACCATCTTTGTTGTTGTCTCGCGCTGAGTCACCCCTTAGCGGCTGATCTCAGCACGCTTCTGGACCGAGAGAAGCAGGTCAGCTTCCATAACAAGAATATTTGGTCAGAGTCGCATTATATTTTGAAAGAGCATAGAAATAAAAGAAAGCTAGCCTGTAAAAGTGTAGGCTATCTCAGATTATCTCATTTTGTTCTTTGTTGCTGATAAACAAATTTATTATATATTTTGAACATAATTAAGAACATTTGGAAAACACACAGCCTTGTCTTACCTATGTAAACAATAGTATAATAGGTTCTATTCTACAAAAAGAAAAAGTTTTTTTATTGATTAAGTACTTAGGTATAACATCATAACATGATTGGTTGATGCCTGTTATTTGGATTTGCTGGGGTAAATATTTGTTTCATTGATAAACCATTTAGCTACTACTACTGTGACCTATGCATCAAATTGAAGATAAATACTTACTACTTTTAGATAAATAAATACTATTAAAGATAATTAGTTACTTTCTTTGAGGTCCAAGTACTTATCAGAGTCCTATTTTTGTGTGAATGAGTGGAGACCCAAGTTCATTCAAGCTGTCGCAAAGTCAAAGTCAAAAATATTTTATTCTGTGGGCCCTCGCGGACACTTACACACGTCATTTACAATGAGTGTTATATAATAATATTATTATTATGTAAATACTCTATAAACTACCACCACTTCAGAAACAAAGCAAAATGACCACCAGTAATCCAATCGAATCCTCCAGGAAGCTGGCCATCGATGTCACATCGTTGGAAGGATTGTAAAATGAATAAAAAATAGTTGTGTCTATCTTCACACACCGGCATGATTAGCGATTAGCTAGCGGGACATTGAAAAATTTGTATGAAAATATCAGGGTTCAAGGATATTTATTATAAATATCAAAATATTGGATATTTATGATATATATATCCGATATATATCCAATGCTTGTTTGTGATATACCTATATCAATACAAAAATGGTTTGAAAATTTTATATTATTAAGTAGATTTTTTGTTTTTTAGTTGATTTTTCAGATTTTATATACCTAATAAATATAAAACAATAAAAAAATAATTTATTATATTTATAAAACACATAATTATGCAAACAGTATACATAAATAATACAAAATAACAATATGGTTTATTTTAATTTATTTATATAACTTTATTGACCACAATACACAAAGTACTGATACAATAGGCGGACTTAATGCTATTTGCATTCTCTACCAGTCAACCATTGGGAGTGCAGAAATTCACGATTGCGGCATAATTAAAATATTTTAGGCTAATGTAATATTACTAATAATGTTTATAATAAAATAATACAATATATATAAACTATGAAATATGATACATAGGAAACAAATTAAATACATAATAAATATATACATATAAATATATAATAATGATGATGATGACTCTTAAACATTCTAGAAATACTGTATACTTAAGTAAAGAACTGAAAAAAAAGTAATTAAAAAAAAGAAGAAGATGATTGGTTGTCATGTAAAATGGATATACATTATATGTATATCAAATTTTTGATATATATCGGATATAATATATCATAAATATCAGATATTTTGATATTTATAATAAATATCGGATATTTTGGAACCCTGGAAAATATGCATCTTAACAAGCTATAACTTAGAACAGAAAGAAAAAAATTGTAACATTATTTTGTATAGGTATAGGCTAATAAAAAAAAGAAGCTACTCTATAAACAACCACCATTTTGGAAACAGTAAAATCACCACTGGGGAAAGAAATGGCGAAAGAAACCCAGTTCCCACGCTACGTGTTATGACCATCTTTTTTCTATTGGTTCTATTTTATTTATTTAATTAATTAATATTTTTACTTTTTTGGAAAGGTCATGAAATTCTGCAGTTTTCTACGTAATTTGTATGCCAAGTGTCATCATTTTTTTCGTGTAATCCATGTCGATGGCAGGTACGAAAAAAATTAACCGGTCACTTTCGAGCCCCTATTGATGGGGGCTAATTTGTTGTGAATGATAGGACTTCCTGTGTATTGATATAGGCATTGAAACAAGTGTCGCTAATCCTCTGGGTGTGATGCGTCGACAGAGCGCGCCACGAGCGAGAACAGCACGCGCGAAGAGTGGGGGCTGATCCTGGAGATCTGCGACCGGGCGGGCGCTTCGGCCGGTGCCGCCCGCGACTGCCTGCGCGCCGTGCTGCGCCGCCTGGCGCACTCCGACCCGCACGTGCAGGTGGCGGCCGCCACGCTGCTCGACGCCTGCGTCGCCAACTGCGGGCGCACCTTCCTGCTCGAGGTGGCCTCGCGCGACTTCGAGGGCGAGTTCCGCCGGCTGCTGGCGCGCGCGCAGCCGCCCGTCGCCGCCCGCCTGCGCGCGCTGCTGCGCAAGTGGGCCGAGGGCGACTTCCGCGACGACCCGCAGCTCGACCTCATCCCCTCGCTGCACGCCAAGCTGCGCGCCGAGGCGGGCGAGGCGCCGCCGCCCGCGCCCGCGCCCGCGCCCGGCGCCGCCGCCGCGCCGCCGCAGGCCGCGCAGCGCGAGCAGGAGGAGCTGGCGCGCGCCATCGCGCTGTCGCTGCGCGAGGCGGGCGCGCAGGCGCAGCAGGCGGGCGCGGCGCAGGCGGCGCCGCTGTACCCGCGCGTGGGCGGCGCGGACTCGCCGCAGCCCGCCCCGCAGGCGCCGCGCAAGGTGCGCGCCCTCTACGACTTCGAGGCGGCGGAGGACAACGAGCTCACCTTCCTGGCGGGCGAGCTCGTGCACGTCACCGACTGCAGCGACCCCAACTGGTGGAAGGGCTACAACGAGCGCGGCGAGGGGCTGTTCCCCGCCAACTTCGTCACGTCCGATCTCACCGAGCCACGTTTGGGTAAGACTTTTCATTTGTCTTTTATTTTAATACAGGATTATTAATTAACGTTATCACAAGCTGACGTTCCGCGATCATTATGACTCCATAATTACAAGAGCTAATTAACTGCTTGGATTTATTTGTAGAAATACAATGCCATTTAAAAATGCATTAGTTCGGAGTGTACTTGAGTACCTACTGTGCGCCTGTATGGTCCCCGTTCTACTCTATTCATATAAATATTTTAAACTGAAAGCTTAGAGACAAGACGGCACACACTTTTAAAGGCATCGGAAAATGGAACCAAGCATTGATTTCCTGGTGTCCCAGAAACTCGAAAAGAAATCGTGGTAGGCAGGCTCGCAGATGGGAAGATGACATAATAGAAACAGCTGGAAAAACATGGACTAGATTAGCCTTAAATAGAGATGCATGGAGATATACAAAAGCTCTTCTCTATTCCATTAGCTAGAAATAATGTGTCCCAAAATAGTCCGCTGATTAGAATGTGCAAATTGTACTATGAGATCGATCGTACAATGAGAGAGAAAAGTTGGGTCCTTACAGGATTGCGATGGGTCCTATGTATAAGGTCCAATGTGTAAAATTACAACTTTACAGGAGCTGCTCCCAAAGTTTAAATTTCGATTAATTTTAAGATGGTAACACCAAACTTTCCATGGTTGCTAATACCATTATTATTATATTGGTTATTTACTTGATTTGTATATATTTTAGTTTTTTGCCCAAAGGCCAATGTGTCAAATTGGCGTTGTACTCGTATAACGTTCATTCTGAGTATTATTATTTGGACTTTCTATAGCCAAGATGTCATCTTTCACTAAATAACATTACCATTCACTACAAAACATAATAATTGCAGAGAGTGAGGGTTCAGCGTCCGTGGCGTGCGAGCGGGGCGGCGAGCGTGCAGTGGAGCGGGGCGGGGAGCGGGGCGGCGAGGCGCCGGAGGGCGAGGTGCGCATCGACGAGGCGGCCATGGACGCGGCGCTGCTGCTGCTGCTGGAGGCGGACCCCGCGGGCGGCGGGGGGGGCGCGGGCGGGGGTGCGGAGGAGGCGCGGCGGGAGGCGCGCGTGCTGGCCATGGGCCCGCTCGTGGACGCGGCGCTGGAGCGCGCAGACCGGCGGCACGCGCGCCTCACGCAGCTCAGCGCCGACCTCGTGGACGCGCTCAACCTCTACCACGAGCTGATGCGCGCGCCGCTGGCGGGCCCGCACGGCCCTTCCCACGGGCCGCCGCACGGCCCTTCCCACGGGCCGCCGCACGGCCCGCCGCTCGGCCCGCTGCCGCCGCACGCGCACCCCGCGCCGCTCTACGGCCCGCCGCCGCCGCGCTGCTGAGTTCGCTACCCTTATTGTGTACATATAGGAAACCAAAATATAATAACTCAACGCGAGCCTCTAACTAAACTATACATAAATTTTGCGAGTTGAGATTGTTTAAAATAACTATTACAAATATAAAGTTTTATTGTAAAAAAATTGGGTGCAATAAATAAGTTGAAAAAGCAAACCAATGTTGTTATAACCTGCGTTTTATTTCTGATGCGTTTGTAGCGACGCGACGCAGCGCCGTCTGTGCATTTTTGGCCAAGATGTTACTGAAAAATCTCAACGTAAATCCTAAGATTTCCAGTAAAACTTAAGATTTATTTTAAACTTAAGTTTTACTCACTATTGGCAAAACCACCATATTATTATTTTGATTCGATAAGAAGTCCTTGAATTTCTTTTATTCCTGAAAGGTAGGACACAGCGGATAATTCGCAGTCTATAGGCTACGGTGATGCTTACCATCAGGCGGGCCGTATGCTTGTTTGCCACCTTTGTGGCATAAACCTACTTACAATAGTGTAATGACGTGGGTTCTTTGTATTCCGAAAAGGGCTCGATAAGAAAAAATAAAAATGCATCGTTAACTCAAAACCACCTTTTAATCTATAGTCCAGTTTTCATTTAAAGACACCTTACAATGGGAGGAACTCTTAGCAATCTTATAAAAAAACACAACCATAAATAGGTAGGTAGTCTACCTTAACACACAAAATAAGTAGGTACATACCTACTTTATTAAAATTGGTTAAATCGTATATTAACCTGGCTAACTTAGTCGCGGTGATCGGCGATTCTATCTTGTTGTTCGATGCTTAGCAATATTCAATTATAAGCCATTGCCACAACTAAAAACCTGGCTTGCCAGCCCGGTGCTTCGTCACATTGTTTGCAATGTCATTCGAGACGGAAGGTCAGGTTTCGTAAGGAAATTGCATCGAACAAAGCGCAGAGCCGTCGGGCTAGAGGGTTCGGGCACTTCGGGCCACACGCCTGCCAGGCGTGTCTTCACTTTCAATACTTACTTCCATTTGAGTGAGTATCTACTATAAAAAGGACAACATAAAGTGGTAGGTAGGTAGGTACTTATTTAGCTATTATAAATACTGCTAATGCAGTTGCGAGTATGGCTAGTCTTTGCATTGTAGGTAAGTCAGTTAGTAGGTACTTATTTTGAACTGTTATTAATATCTTGTCATCCTTACAATAATAATATTAACTAAATTATTAACAATGTGACTAGAAAAATATGGAATGTCGGTTTTGTCGAGAACGATGGTCCCTATAGCGCTCCCCGGGGCGTCGGCGTCGGCGTCGGCGTCACGTCGGCAGGAAGGCGTCGGTGTCGGCGGGCGGCGCGTCGGCGCTGAGGTAGGTGGCGTCGGTGGCGGCCGACGGCGGCGCCGTCCACGACACCCAGCGCGCCTGCAACAGAGGCGGGGTGAGCGGGGTGAGCGGGGGCGGCGGCGGCGGGCGAGCGGCGCGCGGGCGGCGAGGCCTACCTCGGCGACGTCGGCGGGCAGGCGCCAGCGCGCCTCGTCCAGCGCCAGCGCGTCCAGCGGCACGCCGAGGCACGGCGCCAGCAGCCTTGGCGCGTCGGCCAGGAACGCCGCCACCTCCGCCGCCGCCGGCCGTCGCCGCTGCTCCTTCTGCCAGCACGACTTTATGAGCCCCTCCCTGCGCACACCCGTAACACCATTATTGATACCGTAGGCACAGTCGGCTGGTACCGAAAGCCAATATCTCTATATATACTCACAGCTGAGGCTTGAGCCCCGCCGGCAGCTCGAGGGTGTGGCCTCTCTTCACGCGAACCAGCACCTCGCTGTTGCTCAGGCCCTGGAAGGGCAACGAGCCGAAGGTGACGATCTCGTAGAGCAGAACTCCGAACGACCAGACGTCGGAGGCGGGCGAGAAGACGCCGAGCTCGAGGCTCTCGGGCGCCATCCAGCGCACGGGCAGCATGCCCTTGCGGCTCAGCCGGTAGTAGTCGTTCTCGAAGACCAGGCGCGTCATGCCGAAGTCGGCCAGCTTGACGACGCGGCGCGCGCTGACGAGGCAGTTGCGCGCCGCCACGTCGCGGTGCACGTAGCGCAGCTGCGCCAAGTAGGACAGCGCGCGCGCCGCGTCCAGCGCCATGCTGGTCAGCTGGCGCGCCGACACCTCCTCCTCCTCGGGCGCGTCGGCCGCCGCCAGGTGCCGCCGCGCCAGCAGGTAGTTCTTGAGGTCCCCGTACAACATGAACTCCATGACGGTGCACACGGGCGCCGTCTTCGTCACGACCCCCAGCAGCCGCACGACGTTCTTGTGGTCGAAGCTCTTCATTGCCTCGGCCTCCGACAGAAAATCCAGCTTCTCCTCCGTGGTGGCGCCCGGCTTGAGCGTCTTGACGGCGACTGCGGTCCAGCCGCGCTCTTCGGAGAGCAGCGCGTGGCCGCCGTACACGGTGCCGAAGGCGCCGGTGCCGAGCTTGCGGTTGATGACGACGCGCTCGCGCGGCAGCTCCCAGCGGTCGAGGCCGGGCTTGCCGCCGCCCAGCGCACGCATGTCGAGCGCGGCGAGGCGCGCGCGGTGCTCCAGCTCAGCGCGGCGCCGGCAGTGCAGCGCCAGCGCGCCCAGCGCCGCCAGCAGCGCGCACAGCAGCAGCGCGGCCGGCGCCAGCAGCGCCGTGCGGCAGTCGCAGCGCAGCAGCTCGGCCAGCGCCTGCAGCGCGCAGTGCTCGCGGCCGTCGTCGGGCGCGCGGCCGCCGGCCGTGGCCCAGCGCAGCGCGCCCGGCGCCAGCGCCAGCCCGCCGCGCCGCCAGCGGCCCACGGGGTGCCCCGTGCCGTTCCACCACTGCTGCACCACTAGCGACGAGTTGCGAGCGAGGACACCGTCCTCTGAGCTCCACTCGATTTTTCCCGTTAGGCCAGTGAAGTTTGTAGACGTTGCGTTTTGAATCAAAAACCTGAAATTGAAGGTATGGATTACTGGCTTTTTTCATACGAGTAGCAAGTTGCAAACATAGTTGTAGCAGAACTTACTGTACAAGATCAGGACGATGAAGGTCATCGAGGGCGGCGGGGTTCGCGGCCAAGAGGCCGTCGAGGGCGAGCGCCCACAGCCGCAGCACGTCGTAAAGCAGCGCCGCGTGCGGAGGCGCCACGCGGCAGCTGCTCGGCTTGGCGCCGCGGGCGAGGCAGCGCGCGCGCCAGCGGGTGCGCCACGCGGCGTGCGCGCGGGGCGCCTGCTGCCACTCCGCCTGCCAGGCGGGCGCCAGGCGCAGGTGGCCCTCGACCATGACGCGCAGCTGCTCCCGGTCGCAGCGCTCGCCGGGCGCCGCGTCGAGCCAGTCGCTCGGCGGCGCGCGCGGCAGCACCCACACGGCGCCGGCACCCGGCGTCAGCCCGGCGCGCTGCCCCGCGCACAGCGCCGCGCGCACCGCCCGCGCGTCCTCCACGCACAGGTACAGGATGCGCGCGTTCACCAACACCACGCGCTCGATCCACTGAAACGACAACAGAACTCCACTTGCTTTTACAGGGTCGGCAAAGCGCGAGTGAAACCCCCGGTATTGCAAGCGAAAAAAATATACCTAGGTACTTATACCTAGACAGCATCTACTTACAGCGACAGATAGAAGTGACCCACCTGGTCTACGTGTTGATGTTGAAAGTCGACGCCACTGTCTGGCAGTTCAACGTGCACGACGATGTCGGGCGGTACCGGGGTGTGGTCGAGCGCGGCGCGCACGGGCCTCGTGGCGGGCTCGCTGAGCACGGCCAGCCGCCGCCAGCCCAGCGCGGCCAGCAGCGCCGCCAGCGCCGCCGCCTCGTGGCGCGAGTCGCCGGCGCCAAGCAGCGCCAGCGCGGCGCCGGGCGCAGGCGGCGCGGCCTGTGGCGTGTACGCGAGCACCGGCAGCACGTGCGCGGGGCTCAGCCGCGCCACGTCCGCGAAGGCGACCCCGCACGCGGGTCCCGCCACCGCCGACAGCGAGCCGTACTCGCCGGTGCCGAGCGCGTCCGACAGGTACTTGTAGGCGCCCGGCGCGGCGCAGCCGTCGTCGCTCAGCTCCACCTTGAAGTGCGCGCTGCCCGACACGCGCGCCGCGGCCAGGTCCTCCTCGGCCAGCGCCGCGGCCGCCACCAGCGCGCCCGCGTCGTACGCGCGCCGCGACGTGTTGGCCGGCAGCAGCACCGCGGTGCGAACTTCTCCGATGGGTGCTATCTGTGGGTGCGCGTCGAGGTAGGCCTCGGCCGCCGCCTCGGCGCCGTCTACATGGGCACCGCTGATCAATTCTCGAAGTTCTTGGGCATCGAGCCGTAAATGCGCCAGTACTCGCAGAGCTGTCGGTGAACGCGTCAGCTTACGAACATTTGCGAGTTTTACAAGGCGATAAGGTTCAAACGGGCAATGTTCGTCCAGTCGGCACGGCGGGGGGCCGAGCGGCTCGGCCCGCAGCTCCGCCAGCTCGGCAAAGGCGGGCGCGCGGTCGCACAGCAGCAGCGGCCGCGGCTGCGCGCCTACCGTCGCCAGCGCCGCGCCCAGCGCCAGCACGCGCGCGTGCAGTGCGTATCTCCGCACCATGGCGGCCAGCACGCTCACCTCGTTAGCGTCGGACGTGAGCAACATGGCGCACGTTGAATTTTCACTAGTGCATCGATCCGGAACAAACGACGTATTCTTGCATGTTACGTCTTCACATAGGATACTGAAATGAGATAAAAAGGATTGAAACTACAGCCGTAGGTACGTTTGTTTGTTACAAGCTTACTTATTTCAGTATTGTCTCACCCAGAATCCTGTGGTAGTTCTCCATCCGGCAAGTAGTAGTGGGCGGCGAGGCGCGCGTCGGCGAGGTCGAGCAGCGAGCGCAGCGGCGGGCGCGTGGCGAGGCAGGCGCGGCGCAGGGGCGGCGCCGCGTCGCCGAGCTCCTCCAGGCCTATGTCGCGCAGGCGCGGCGCGGGCACGGGCTCGGCCGCCGGCAGCGCCAGCAGCGCCGCGTCGCAGGCGCCGGCGGCCAGCGCGCGCAGCACGGCGTCGCGGCACAAGGCCGAGTGCGGCGCGGCGAGGCAGGCGCGCGGCGGCGGCTGCACCCGCGCCTGCACGCCCCGCGAGCGCAGCGCCCGCGCCGCCAGCTGCGCCAGCGCCTCGCCGGCGTCCGGCGCAGCGCCTGTCACGCGCACTGTCAGACCATCCTCGACTGCGGCGCCGAACAGTAGCACGTAAGTGAAATGAATTGATAAGAAATACTTGCTAATACGAAGTTGGTACACGGTTTATTTTTTATTTTTATTTAAATGCACCGTTTCCTGTTGGTCCAACTGCTACGCACAACTAATTTTGGCACAACTAGGTAAAAGTATTCCGGTTGGCACAAAACTGGTCATACACAACACTTTACAGATTCATAGACACAGTGAGTGAAAGCTCGTAGTGTAGGTACGACCTTCTAGATGTGAACACAACATGCTTGATGATTAACAAAGTAGAATTTTATATTTCTTTAGTAAAATTATAATAAAGTATTAAATACTTGCTACTCCACGACACACATCTATATACATATGTTTGTCTATCATAATATGATAAAGTCGCAGATACTGGGGTTGATATTGCAAATCTATTCGCAGATTATTTTGCCTCTGTGTATGGTCCCGCCGGTAATTCGGATGGGTATGTGTCCAATGGCCTTCCGGGTAGCACAATATTGTCCACGATCCATATAACCGAGAACGAGGTTTTAAACACACTGAAATCTCTAGATGTGCAAAAAGGTGCTGGCCCGGATGGTCTGCCACCGCTGTTTGTTAATCGTTGTGCAAGCGTGTTGTGTAGACCGTTGACAATGCTGTTCAATGAGTCCTTGAATGTTGGTATCTTCCCGAGTCTATGGAAAATTGCACGCATAGTGCCGATACATAAATCTGGTGATAAATGCAATGTGGCAAATTATAGGCCTATCAGTATTTTGAGTTGTTTTTCAAAGGTTTTTGAAAGTCTGATATACAACTATATTTACAGTCATATCTCTGTCGTTATAAGCAGTAGACAGCATGGATTTGTGAGAAATCGTTCAACCGCATCTAACTTGCTTGTATACAGTAGCTTTATCAGTGCTGCTTTCGATACAGGAGATCAAGTTGACTCAGTTTACACGGATTTTGCTAAGGCATTTGATCGTGTAAACCATGGCGTGCTACTGAAGAAGATCTCTTGCCTTCGGGTCCAGTGCAAGCTTCTGAGGTGGATTGAGAGCTACTTGAATAATCGCACGCAACTAGTCTCAATAAATGGCTTTCAGTCTACTCCCGTTTTACCAACTAGCGGGGTGCCGCAGGGCTCGAACTTGGGACCTTTACTGTTCCTTGCATTTGTCAACGACTTATTGGACAGCCTAAAGTGTGATTGCTTGGCCTATGCTGACGATGTTAAAATATATAAGAAAATTTCTTCTGTCAGGGATTGTTTGGAGCTGCAGGAGGATCTGGACACATTGAACGCGTGGTGTGATACTAACCAAATGTCGTTGAATGTTGGCAAGTGTGCAATCATATCCTTTACAAAAAACAAAAAGATAATCCGCTTTAACTATAATGTTGACGGTCACGCGCTGAAGAGAGATGAAGTTGTAAGGGATCTGGGTGTCCTCTTTGATAGCAAGCTGACATTTCGCGATCATTATGACTCCATTATTGCAAGAGCTAATAAACTGCTTGGATTTATTTATAGAACTTCAAAGCCATTTAAAAATGCAAGAACACTGCTTAAACTATACACAACATTAGTTCGGAGTGTACTTGAGTACTGTGCGCTTGTATGGTCCCCGTTCTACTCTATTCATATAAATCGTATAGAGGCAATACAGGCAAGTTTCTTAAGGCACGTGACAAGGAGATGGGGTCTGAAGCGAGATTTGCAGTGCTATGAGGACCGACTTGAATATTTTAAACTGAAAAGCTTAGAGACAAGACGTAAGATTATTGACTTGACGATACTGTACAAAATTTTCAACGGCAAATTGGACTGCGGCATGATAAATCATATCAGCCTGAGGGCCGGTGGGCGTTCTATCCGTATACAAAAGCTCTTCTCTATTCCATTAGCCAGAAATAATGTGTCCCAAAATAGTCCTCTGATTAGAATGTGTAAATTGTACAATAAGATCTGTAACTTAGATAATGTTGATATTTTCCACCAAAAGTTGGGTCCTTACAGGAATGCACTTTATAGTGTATTGTAGATAGCATTCCTGTAAGTTTCTCAGTTTCTCAGTTTTTTCTTCACTTTCTTTGTTAATTAAAATAGCACTATTATGACGTGCATAAATTAATATTATAGCATAAGATGTGTACAACTTTAATTGGATTATAGACTGGCCATGATAATGTTTGTATAATACATATAAATATTTAAGTTTGTAATCTGTTGATGTACCATAATAAACAAAATAAAATAAGTATATGGTATACCAGTGGCTTATGCTTTTGACTACTTAGCCAATAGATTGCAGACCGTTGATATCAACGGTGTGAAATCTAAGGGTGCAAATGTGAGAATCGGGATGCCCCAAGGCTCGATCCTAGGTCCTTTCCTATTTTTAATTTATATTAATGACCTCCTTTTTATGGTCAAGAACATGACAGATATTGAAGCAGTGCTATTTGTTGATGACACTTCTCTGATTTTTAATTTTAATCGCCAGTGTCGCAACACTAACAATGTAAATGGTGCACTCTCTGCTATTCAAAACTGGTTTACTTGCAACAATCTGTTATTAAACTCAAATAAAACTAAAGTAGTAAAATTCACTTTGCCAAATGTTCGTCAGGTAAATACTGACATTATTCTCGATGGTACTAAATTAGATTTTGTAAATGAGACGATATTTCTTGGTATTACATTGGATTCAGGCTTGAAATGGGCTCCCTATATAAAAAAAACTTGCCAGCAGATCCAGTTCTGCAGCGTACGCGGTCAGGAGAATTAGGCGAACGACTGATGTAGCGACAGCGCGTCTAGTTTATTTTAGCTACTTTCATAGCATCATGTCATATGGCATATGGCTGTGGGGTAAGGCAGCCGATATTGAGGCAATATTTATTTTACAAAAAAGATCTATCCGCTCCATTTATAATATGGGTTCCAGAGAATCATTACGGGAAGTTTTCAAAGAAATTAATCTTCTGACCGTTGCATCTCAATATATTTATAAAAATATAATGTATGTACGTAAAAATATAAGCACATTTGTAAAATTTAGTGACTACTCGGATTTAAATCTTAGAAATAAACATAAATTAGTTATACCTAAGCACCGGCTCGCCAAGACCTCAAATAATTTTGTTGTTAATAATATTCTATTTTATAATAAACTGCCTGAAAACGTGCTGAACTTACCAGGAAAAAGGTTAAAATCCTACATTAAATATTCACTCAGCAGAAAGGCTTATTATAAAACTGAAGATTATCTAAATGATAAAAATAGCTGGAATGATAAACTCGGCACAGACACCAAACACAAGTCTACCTACTGCTAGGTACTTAATATATTGCGCATGTATATATATGCATATATTGTTTATACACTTTCTACCTTTTTTTTTACACCTTTAAATGTAGGTAGGTATATATGTATACCAGTATATTAATACGCTTTTTTTTTTTCTCTTCATATAGAGTGTTATTAATCTTTAATTATTTGTATAATTTTTTTTTTCGTCGTCAGAAATTACAGATATTTTGTGTTAATTTTATATTTTCATTGTAATTTGTATCTTATTAATACCATTTTAAAAGAGCAAGTGCTAAGTTTTTAGCCAGTTTCTTCTTAGCACAAATCTGCCGTCTGAACTGGTGGTAGGAAAAAATTGTGACGATTCGAAATAGCTTATATTAAGGCCTATTTGAATAAAAATATTTTGAATTTGAATTTGAACCTCCAAAATGGCCGTAGTCAGCGCAGACGCGCGCCAGCAGCGCCAGCGCGGGCAGCAGCCAAGCCGCGGCGCGGGGGCTGCAACACAAGGGCAATACATGTCGACACGTGCCACACCTCGTCTGCCGCCTCTACTACACGGGCAGCAGCACTTACCGCATAGCTGGGGCGAAATTCAAAATTCAAGAGTTGAAGGAATGGCGAGCGCAAGGCGGCGGCATCCGTGTTCCTGTAAATAATAAAGGTAAGACTCATTTTCTTTTTTGTGTTAGGAGTCAACAAATGAAAGAGAGGTACGAATGACTCGTTTTTTAATATAAGTACTAGCTGTTACCCGCGGCTCCGCCCGCGTGGCCAAGCAAAAATGCCAAAAGGTTCGTTCCCGTGGGAATTAAAAAAAAACTCAACTTTATCCTTGTCAACATCATAAAGGGAATCTCTAAAAAAAAATCAGCTTTCAAGGTTGAGGGCTCTCGATAATACACGTGTCGTGTAGTCTTAATATTCCTATAATTAAAAAAAAACTCAACTTTATCCTTGTCAACATCATAAAGAGTACCTCTATACAAATTTTTTTGATTTATTTATTTATTGGAAAACCAACAGCTTACAATCTAAAACAGTTTCGAAAAACTGTATAAAAACAGAAAGCCAATTAAAGGTTTTCACGAGTACGAAGCAAAAGTATAAACAAAGTGTGAACACTGAGCATAAAAGAATTGCATATACTTAGTTTAGTAACACCTCTATATAATAATAAATAAACTACCCGACCACCTACTTAAATATTAATTTAACTACTATCAATAAAAAATGAGCGCTGTGACACCAATTGTAAAAACATCTAAATCAGTCTTCTTGCAAATCGCAATGATATACACTGGGCGTCAAAAATAAGTAGTACAGTTTTAAAATTGCAATTACTCTTAAACTATAGAAGTTAGAGTTTTGAAATAAAAGTCATTTTATAGCAAATTTAACAAAGTTTTCTAAAAATAATACTTTATTTAGCATTAGTAAAGTTTTACACTGAAAATTAGGAAAAAACTAAAAAGCTAACCATTTTGAAGGAACTATCAAGAACTTAATTTTTACGTTTTGGGCCTTGTTCCCACTTTAGTAACTTGTGTTGCCGCCTCGGGCTCTGATGACAGCTTGGAGCCGGTTTGGCATGCTGAACACTAAGTTTCGGAGGCGATGTTGGGGAATATTCACCCATTCTTCTATCAGGGCCTGTTTTAGAGCCCTGAGGGTGGCGGGGGGTGGTCTGCGTCTTCTGACTAGCCTCCCAAGCTCATCCCAGGCGTGTTCAATCGGGTTAAGATCTGGGCTTCTTGATGGCCAAGCCATCAAGCTGATGCCAACCTCCTGAATGTACTCTTGTACGAGATGAGCGGTGTGTGGCCGGGCGTTATCATGCATTAGTATAGCTCCATCACCCATATTTGCTAAATATGGCCCTGCATACTCGTTAAGGATCTCTAATGCATATCTTTCACCAGTCAGAGTGCCATTTTCTATGACCACTAGCTCTGTGCGACTCTCTGAAGAGATGCCAGCCCATACGTGTACAGAGCCCCCGCCGTATTGAACTCTTTCCGAGATGCAACCTTGAATGTATCGCTCACCAGGTCGCCTGTATACTCTCCGCCTTCCATCGGAAGTGAATAAAGAAAACCGAGACTCATCTGTGAACAAAACTCTTGTCCATTCTTCTTCGCCCCATTGTACGTGTTGACGCGCGTAGCGTAGTCTTACTACTCGATGCCCTGTCTCAAGTTTGGGGCCATTTGCTGGCCTGTACGACTTCAGGTTGGCTTCAGCAAGTCTTCTCCTCACTGTACTCTCACTAACGTAGTCTCTTCGGGTCTGAAGAAGCTGTTGCTGGACCTCAACTGCATTAAGGTGACGATTTCTTAACACAGTAGAGACAATTAAGCGGTCTTCTCGGGTACTAGTGCACCTGGGTCTGCCATTACTTGGTCTCCTTAGATGGTTTCCAGTCTCTTCGTATCTTCGCTTTACTTGCTGGATCGTTCTTAGAGTTACACCCACCGTTCTTGCAGTACGACGCATACTGATGCCTACTTCGAGAAAAGTTATGATTCTTGCACATTCTTCTGGTGAAAGAGGCATGATTAGTAAAGTTTACTCGCTGAAGACACATTTGCTTTTGAATTGCAATTGATTTATCAGCAATAAAGAAAACAATAAAAAACAAAAGTACAAGCCAACAGTTTAAAAAAATAGTGTTTTTATTGATTAAGTTTTTTTTCAGTCAATCTTTAAAAAATGATATTATGCATGAAGTTTTTATTAAATGAAATTAAATTGTCTTTTAACTTTTTTTTATTTCAAAGGTCTAGCTTCTGCAGTTTAGGAGATATTGCAATTTTAAAACTGTACTACTTATTTTTGACGCCCAGTGTATCTGCTCACCCGCACAACATAAGAGTTCCGCCTATAGTTTGTAGATATTTAAGGCACATAAAGCGGCTTGATAGATCTGGTGAATGTGGATGGCACATTAAGAGAAAACTTGGTCAAAAGATCAGGGCAGTCAATACTTCCTGATAATATTTTAATTAAGAATAAACTATCGGCGATATCACGACGATCCGTGAGGGGCAATATGTGGAACCGTTTACAATTCTTTAGGTAGTCATCCGAGCAATATGGTATTTTTTGATGAAAGCACAAATATTTTACAAACTTCTTCTGAATACGTTCCAATCTATCAATGTACGTGATATATGAAAGGTTCCATACTTGCGATGAATACTCCAAATGGCTTCTGACATAGGTGCAATAAAGTATTTTTAAAGTTTTTGCATGTTTAAAACCCTTTGATACTCGCATGATAAATACAAGTGATTTCGAAGCACTATTAATTATTGAGTCTATTATGATCGTCAAATAGGAGTTTTTTTATCATGATGAACTCCCAAGGTCACGGACCGAGTCATGCATAGAAATAGTCTGACCATTTAGAATATATCTAGAAGCAATGGTATTATGCTTTCGGGTAAAACATACAACTGAGCATTTAGATATATTGAGATCTAGCCTGTTAACCTTACAGTACTCTTCTAAACGACAAAGGTCCTCTTGTAAAGCCTTCACATCATTTAGCGAAGAGATAGCTTTAAAGATCTTCATGTCATCAGCAAAGGCCAACAAATTTGACGAGAGGAAGTATGAGTCGATGTCATTTACATAGATTATGAACAATAAAGGACCAAGCAGGGATCGTTGAGGAACGCCACTAGGAACCCACACCCAACTAGAAATATGGTTATGCAATATAGCAGCTTGCGTTCTATTGTCAATATATGACGAAAACCACCGCAGTAAATCCCCCCTAATACCTATGCTGAACAATTTATCTAAAAGAATACTGTGGTCAATTCTGTCGAAGGCTTTACTGTAATCTGTGTAAATGACATCTACCTGCCTCCCATCTTATAGTTAAGTTAGAAGTCGTTGATCTACCACGTAAAAACACATGCTGATGAGGGCTGAATGAAAGTTTTAAAGCAGAATATACTTGATTATCGATAATTCTTTCAAACACCCTAGCGATACTGCACAATTTAGAAATAGGTCTGTAATTTATAATTTCTGATTTAGATCTCTTTTTATGAACCGGAGTGATGAACGCGGATTTCCATACTTTTGGTACAACACCAGTTGATAGAGACTTCGTAAATAATAATGATAAAGGATAAGCCAAAGAAGACCCGCATCGTATAAGAAGTTGGGGAGAGATATTGTCAGGCCCTGCAAATTTAGATGAGTCTAGTTTTTTAAGTAATTGTAAAATCACTTCCATCAAATCATTTACTTCAACTTGAGAAATATGTGAAACTTGATTAGTAACTGAACCATTAAAAGTGTTTAAATCAGCAGTGGTAATAGTTGAGTTAATGTAAGTGGAAAAAAACTGAGAAGATTACCTCTACAGGTTTTCTGGTCTGGATAACATCATTATAATTTAGGGCACTCAGTATTGCATTAGATTTATATTTATTTTTGACGTAACTCCAGAAGCTTTTTAGATTGTTTTTGATTGAGTTTTCAGTCATATCTATAAAATGTTTGTAACAGGTTGAATCTAAGGCTTTAATTCTTTCCCTTAATAATTTAAAAGTAATATAATCAGACATATTTCCGTACTTCTTATACTTTTTTAGAAATTTAGATTTTTCTTTAATTGCCATTTTTAAAGACTTATTATAATACCAAACAGGATAAGAATTGTGATAGATACGCTTAGTGGGAATGTATTTGTAATTTCAATAAAATATTATTAAAGAACAAAACAGATTCATCTGTCGTTTTTGAGGAAAATTCATTCACCCAGTTCATTCCTGCAATGTCAGCATTAATGGAATCATAGTCGCCCTTATTATTTAAAATTTTATTACGAGGCGCTGGTTGCAGGACATTTGTTTCACTCAGAATAGTATTTATTAAGAGTGCTGGATGGTAAGCATCGGTAGGTACCAAGGGATCTGGGCATTCAGTGACACTAACGGATTCATTAGATAATACTAAATCTAAAAAATTTCCGTATTTATTTAATATTCCGTTATATTGACAAAAAGCTAAGGTGTTGAGTTCGTCAACAAGTAAACATTCGTCATGTGATACAAAGTTACTCGGTTCCAGCGATTGCATTTCGGATGGTACCCAAGTTAATCCACTCATATTAAAATCGCCAAACACAAGAAACATGGATGAAGGATTATTTAAAACGACTTGATTTAATTTTGCAAGGTAATTAGATAGTTGAGCAGAGAAAGATAACCTATTGTTTTGCCTACACAAATAGATAACGCCGATAAATAATTCTACATAATATTTATGCGAGTTGCAATGTTTTAGTCGTAACCGTATCCACAAATCCTCGGCAGTAGAGTGAAAAAATGATTGCTGATCTACCTGTAAGTTCCTTTCAGTTGCGATGAAAGATGCTCCCTTACGTTATAGTATAAAAGGAACCCCTGTGCAAAATTTCTAGTTTCTAACTCTTATAGTTTAGGCGCTACGTTGATAGGTCTGTCAGTCAGTTAGTCAGTCAGTCAGTCAGTCGGCTTCTCCTTTTATATATGTATATAGTTAGTATGATAGATCACGTTTGACAAAAAACAACCTATAGCGCGACTTGTGGCGCCATCTGTTGGCCGATAGCCCTTTTACAACAAAACAACTTATAGCGCGACTTGTGGCGCCATCTGTTGCCCAATAGCCCTTTTACAACAAAACAACCTATAGCGCGACTTGTGGCGCCATCTGTTGCTCAATAGCCCTTTTACAACAAAACAACCTATAGCGCGGCGCCATCTGTTGGCCGATAGCCCATCATACAGCGCCCTCTATAGTAGAAATAATACTTTTTACCCCCATTGGGGGGGATTTCCAGGATAAAAACTATCCTATGTCCTTCCTCGGATCTTAAACTATCTCCTTACCAAATTTCATCAAAATCGATTCAGCGGTTTTAACGTGAAAAGTAACAGACCGACAGATAGACTTTCTTTCGCATTTATAATATTAGTATGGACTAGTACTCACTCACTAATCAATAGTGTTATCATTTTGTAATTAATTACTAATAAGTATGTCATGACGCTTGCATTCTTAGCATAAACATCTATGTTCTTAGTGGTCTACACTAGATACCTTTTTAGGGTTCCGTAGTAAACTACAAGGAACCCTTATAGTTTCGCCATGTCCGTCTGTCCATCCGCGGTCTAGCGCCTAGACGCTTGATGCTAGATAGCTGTAATTTGGTTTGTATACTTATATTAACAATGCTAACAAAGTGGTAGAAGAAAATTTTGAAAAAATTTTTTTTTGGGCCCCTACAGGTAAAGTGGGAATGAAATTTTTTTTCGCACCGACCCTATGTTGTCGGTATCGTTAGATAGGTCTCTTAAAAACATTGAGAGTGTAGGAAGATCATTTTCCGATTCAATGATCCGTTTGCGAATTATTTACATTTAACGTGTCAATTTTCGTTATGCACGGTGGCCCCCTCCGCTCTATCTCCGAAAGTCTTGTGTTTAGAAATTCGAAAAAAATCATGGTAGTATCTGTGGTAGTAAGTAGTCCATATAGTGAACCTACAAGGAAAACTATAAAGGTTAAGTAGGCACTACTAGTTACCGAATAATAGTAGACGAACTGATAAAATAAAATTTCTTTGATGAAAACATAGAATATTATATTGGATTGGACTCATTTGCAAGCAAGCAGAGCACAGCAAATACGGAACCCTACACTGTGCACTTGGCCAGTTTTTTCTTTTGTTACTTAAGGGGCTATGTGAAAAAAATAAGGGTCCTTAAAAACCAAATATCTTCTAAACTACTAAAATTTACACTTAGATTTTTGGATATGTATTAATTCATCATATAATAGAAATTTTGGAAAGAGCCAAAAGACGATTGTGACACATTTCTTCGATAGAAAAAAAATCCGAGGTAACCTCTGTTATTTTTTCAGAACTCTTGTAACTTCTAAATGGTAAATAATAGAAATTTTAAACTTCATATAAATAAAGACATTAATGTTTTCTAGATATTGTAAAAACAAATATTAAAAACCTCAATTAATGAATTTAAATAAGCCTAAATGTGTTTTGGCGCTTACTGTGTTAAAAATTCGCCGGGTTCACGGTGTCCCATCTCTGTCTCGCGAAGCAGGGATTGATATATGCGTCGCACGGGCCGGGCGGGCTCAGTCGGCCGCAATTATTTTACGACGTAGGCCCTTAACTGTACTAATCGAGTATGACTGTATATGAATAACTACTTAGACCCGCTTAGCGATGCAGGCCGAATGGTGGGCTGGAGTGCTGGCACACACAGGTCCTGCACTGCGCAGTGCCCGCCGCGTCGCGCGCGACCCGGTAACGCCAAAGTAAATTCAATTAAATGAACATCGATTGCCGCGATTTCCGCGATCGCCAGAGCACAGGCCCGTCACTGGAGCCAGGATATCATACAATATGACGCCAATGAGATATTGTTTAGAGATGGATAATAATCGATGGGCTCGGTGGTTGAGCAGCTAGCAACGGCTACTTTACCCCAAGGGCCGCGGGTTAGAACCCCGCACGAGACAAACATGGTGTGTCTTCGTCTTCATGTTTCTGTGTTTCTATGTATTATAATAAGTATTTATTTACAAGAAAAAGTATTTTATGTAAATATTATGTCAGCTTTGCTTGGTTTGGGACTAGTCGGTGGCGTTGTGTGATATGTCAAAATAAAATGTTCAACATTTTACTGGGAGAGCCGCGCCGCCGCTCCGTCTGTAATGCGACCCAACGCTAGAGATATAAATTTTTAGTATATTATGTACTCTATAGCGGGCTCTACACTCGCGCAGCGAAAGCCCGCGAAGGCCGCGAACTGCGACTGTGGATGGTTTCACGGCACCGCGCTCGCGCTTCGCGGCGTGCCCGATCCGGTGTCGGTTTTTGGCCCGCGTCAAAGAGTTTGCGAATCGCGAACGCGAACGCATCCACATCCACACTCGCGGTGTGTTCGCGAGACGAAGCAAAAACTATAAACCACCATAAACAAAAACAACGTTCGTTTGTATTTTAAGTTTTGCCACTTAAGACCTTATTATTTCGGGGATATTAAACATTTAAAACCCGCATTCTGATTAAAAATAGTTGCTAGTTCATCAGCTTCCAAAAATGTCATTGTCAAACGCGGAGAAACAAATACTATTTTAGTTAAGGGGGATTTTCCATGGCAAGTCGGAAAAACCTAAAAACACCAATATATCGGTAACATGTCGGTAACCGGTCACTTTAGACCCCCTATTGATGGGGGCTAATTTGTTGCAAATGACCTCTAGTTTAACCAGTTTTAAGGAATAGGACTTAAAACATGTACATAATAATATAGAAGATTATTTGTTTTTCTTTTTTAATAATTTCACGTTATAAGCCAAAATATTGAAGAGTAACTGAAACTAAAACTAAATACATACCTACTCAATAATAATATAGGTAGGTAGGTACATATAGTCTCCCGCATCTCGGGCGCATCCCGCTGCTGTCGGCGTCGTTTGGCGGTGCCCTGAAGATTTGGACTTGTTTCGTTCCGAAATACTTATTTGAATAAGTACTTTTTTATTTTGCTTAGTAGTGGAATTTAGGATTTCAACATGCGTTACTTTATCAATTCCACTGAAGTCTATACTTTAATGTCACTGGTATTTGAGCTATTTATTTTTATCAATAAAATAATTGTAAAGGTAGGTAATCATTTTGTACTTATTAGTCAAGTTTTTACACATAGATTTCCTTGTTCCGTTGATTACGCAGTAGTGAGCAACAATGTAGTAGTAGCTAATAGTCAAGTTCGCACTGATAACACTCAAAGGCCGTTCATTGGACAAAGCGATCGATGAACCAAAACAGATCGGCGCCTTTCCCATGAAC
The DNA here is from genome assembly GCA_905163395.2 of Endotricha flammealis. Lineage (NCBI taxonomy): Eukaryota > Metazoa > Arthropoda > Insecta > Lepidoptera > Pyralidae > Endotricha > Endotricha flammealis. The sequence goes on along the minus strand of LR990856.1, from coordinate 18,122,372 downwards.
ACTTATCAACTGTATGGATTGGATGGCAAAGTTGTTACTCCCGCCACTACAAGAACAGTAGTAGTAGACGCATCGCGCCAAAAACGCGGTTACTGGAGCGCGAGCCGCGACGAGATGCACAGACGCGACGGGCGGCGCGCGGCGACTGCGCCGACGCGCGATGTGCGGCGCGGCGCCACCCGGCGCTGAATGGTCCGATTCTTGCAAGAGATCGCAAACCGCCGACAAGGCAGATTAATCAAAAGTAAGTAGGTAGGTAAAGTTTAAAAAGTAGGTACGGCTTGCTATCAAACACGCATAGGACAGCATCACAGCATAGTCTGTGACATTGAATTTAAATCTTACCTATGCATGAAGCGTAGGTACGTGTACATATCTGAATTTTAGATAGGTACTTCTCGATAAAGCTGGCGCGGCGGCCCACGCTCTATTCTACACAAACAACACAATAAAATTGTCACAGTTTCTCGAGTCTCATTACGGTCCACGACACCGCAGTTTCATTATAATTAGTAACATTCGCAACATTTAATTTAGTCCGCAATCTATTCTCCGCGTCTCGAGAAATTGTCGATGTTTTCAGGAAAAACAAATTACAGCAAGTAATTTAAATAATAGCATTGTCCTATTAGGTATCATTGAGTAGTAAACTGGTTCACGGTCCCGGGCGCTCCGAGGCATGCTCCGAGGCAGGCAGCACGTGGCAGCAGCGGGGGCGGGGCAGCGACTGTAGCCTCCTGTCGCCCGCGAAGACACGCACGCTGCGATGTTTGATAACAAAGTCGCTTTGGACAAGAACATGTTTAGTTGAGTAGGTGCTACTTGCTTTACAGTGTAATGAATTCAGAAGGGAGCGTTGCTTTGAGGTGGCCCTGGTGAGGACCGCGTGTGGGGCGAGGCGAGGGCCCATGCCGCTGATGCCGGGCAGGCGGGGTTTTAGATAGTCGCTATGCATTTTCCAATCTAGGGATAAAGATAAACGACGACGTATCTACACGTGTTGTTTTGTAGTTTACGCGGTATGCTCAGTAATCGGCTTACATAACCACCCAGTATTTCACATCGGTATGCTAATAATGACTCTTAAATCATAGAGAAATGTTTTCCACTGCAACGCGTGGTTTACTAGTAAGAAGTTGGCCGGCATCTGGCTTACAACACCAGGGCGAACACTTGTATTGTATGTAGAGGCACCTTACTCGTAGATACTTGCCGGGGCCACCGGGGCTAAGGAACCAGAGAGAATATGAGCTGAAAATAAATTTCGAATCGTTTTGTGGCAATGCAACGAGAAATAAATGAGGTTTGGATAAAATCCTTCTAAAGTGTAAATAATTACATAAGGTTAATGAAATGACATATTCTCAATGATTACTTAAAAATAACCGGCAACAAGTTGTTTTGACCCTGGGAGTGAATGTTAGCCGCATGAGCTTGATGCAGCGCCTACCCGTTTGCATGTCGCGCTTATGTTACCTACTACACGTCAAGACCTGATAGCAAGGACGGAATATAAATAGCAGATAAGTGTACCTAATTGAATTAAGTGTAGACCTCTGAAGCCACCTGCGCCGTGTTCGCGTTTCATTTGGAGCGGAGGTCAACAATACCAACGCGCTACGGGGTCAATGTCTTCCGAGTCACTCATTAGAATAACCTACGCACCATGAAAATGCAAGTCTGGAATTATAGGAGGAAACGGCCGAATAATAATGAAAACCGTGATCAGGAAGGCAGCGGCACCGCGGCGGGGCGGCGGCGGCGGGCGGCGCGGTGTGCGGTGTGCGGGGCGGGAAAGGAAAGGAGGCAGTGGCGTCCTGACATATGATACTATACATTGGAATTTGGACACCACCGCTCCCCTGATTTCTCGCCAGTCTTATCTTACCTTAGAACACTTTATCAACGGAGCTTGAACGCGCACATAAACTTGTTTTAGAGCCTTAAAACTGCTCTTTTATTAAATCTTCGTATTTTTTATGAATTTGCAAATAGGTATGCTTATTATGCAAAGTAGACATGTGCGTAAGAAATTAATTATGTAAAGTTTGTTGAATCGGAAAGTGAAGGGTGAATCGAGAGGCAGGTAACGCGCTGAGCTGAGCCGGAGCGGAGCGCGAGCGAGGCTGGATCTTTGTAAAACAAATAACTACTGTTGCAGAATGGCTGGTACCCCAGGATGTGCGAGATGCCCGTAACTATTCACACAATATGTCTATTAACGAAGTGATCAAACAAATGTATTAGCGCGCAATTGTTCATATTTCCACGTGTTGTATTCACAGCGACATATTTTATTTTTGTTTCACTATGACGTCATGTCGGCTTTTAATTTACGTCGCTTCTATTGTCCGATGGTAAGGCGTTTGGCGCCATCGCGCTTGCACAGCCGGTGGACTGCTCACCGCCAGACGCGGAGCCAACGCAGGCGTCAAGTTTGAAGGTCCGATGGGTCCGATGTTAGGCCTCATGTGCCGATCCAACTGTCGACTCAATTACTTGAAGACTCTAGCTGGTAGTCTCTGTATTTTGAACAACACACCAAAAAGGGTTTGTTGTTGTCCTTTTACAAATTTGAAAAATTGATGTTTATGTAAATATTTGTATAATGATGGATGACAAATTTTATTAGTGGCGTCTCCTTGGAGATCAAGTTTAGTGAACGGCGCTCGGGGCACCGCCCGCGGCGACCTTGCGGGAGGGCGCGTATCTGATTCAAAAAAGGAGCAGTATCAAAGGAGGTGATCCAAATCCCTTATTAAAAAGCCCACAGTAAGTGGCAACCATAAGGAAATTACGGACCGAAACTCTAACTAGGTAGTAATGTCTTTTTTGACAGAATTACGTGTTCCTTGGGCCACTGCTTTTCCTAATATACTTAAAGGATCTGCTGAATGTAACCCACATAAATGCATACTATTCGCTGATGATGTCACTCTTGCAGTAAAATGCGAAGATAAAAGGAATATTGTGGAAACAGCAAATGAAGCAGATGTGGTAAACTGGTTAAACATAAATAACCTGAACATAAATCTCTGTAAAACTAAAGTCGCACTCAATATTACGTATAAAGACATAGAGATAGGTGAGGTCGACAATTTAAAATTTTTGGGCATGAAAATAGACACGCATCTAATCATCTGGAAAAAAACATGTCGATATTCAGTGTAAAATACTAGATCGATACGTGATTGCTCTAAGAAGACAAACAAATAGTTTCACGAGAAGCTGCGTTAACTACGTATCATGCCTATGTTGCTCCAGTATTAAACTACGGATTAGTGCTATACTGCTAAGGGGCAACTCTGTTGAAGTATAAAAATAATTCAAGGTGCAGAAGAGATGTATTCGTGCTATGGAGATTGCAGAGTTTTCGGAAAGTTATTTTGCAGGCCTTTATTCAAAAGTTTAATACTTCCATTGCCATCCATGTATATAAAGGAAGCTTGCCTGTTTGTAAAGGCAAATTACCTACTCCAGATATTACACAAATCGTGGTAGAGCTACTTCAACGTTAATCAGATCGAAATATATAAATCAGATCTATCAGCCTCTTGGTCGTAAGGATGTGTAAGAAGAAGCGCATTTAACATGAGCATAGTCCTGTATAATAATACCCATTGCCACCCAATTAAAATCGTTCAAAGGAACTGCTTTGAAGTCAGCATTGACGAAGTGGTTATTGGACAAATGTTTTTATAGTGTTTTAAATTACAATAAATAAATTATCTGTCCTTTAATTACTTTAACCAATTTTTGTAATGTTATAATTACAATTTCGATTTGTTTCCGTAATTTAATTTTGAAGACTTGCTTTCATTCTTCTTTGTTTTCACAAATCTTTGCACGTCTGCACGCAGACCGGATACGCAATCTGTACAACTCTATGTAAGAACTTTTAACTATGTAGGTAGGTATCTTTGCAAATAAACATTTGAATTTGAATTCGTTGTTTCGGATGGACACTTTCATGGTAGCCCCAAAGATTTTAATATGAATGCCTACCAGTGGCGAGGGGTCCTAATAACACGATTCCTGTCGGCTTCCCTTTTAAAAATAGTGAATTATCTAACAGCATCGACTCTGCTAATAACATGATTTCGCTTCATACATATAATAATGATACCCAAACGCCTAATAATAAATAGCAATATCACACGTCGCCAAACGCCTATACAATAATAAATAGCAATATTGTGATATTGCTATTTATTCGTCGCTTAGCCTGTGCGTCGTAAGCCGGTAATTCCCGAGTTGTAGCTGCATACAGTTTTAGGAGCGGCTGTCTCTTTCTTACGCGTACATTTTGTTCCTAGCGCGGTCTCTTTCTCACGCCGATCATATGAACATATTAAGCCGGTAGTCGCCGAGTTACGACAAGGATGGCATGTATCAGATTACGTTAGTGCGACAAAGATAAACAGAGGTATTAACCTGAGAAGTAAAAAATATAGTTAATTATGTGTTTAGTGCTTGAATAATAAAACAACTATAATTTTGTCGCGTTGTAATTGTCAAAATTATGACATTTTTTCAATTCACTTTCGCCTGTGCTTTCGCTCGTAGGTACTGTTGTTAGTTTTTTTTTATATGTTTGTTGTTAATTTAGTAAATTTGAATAGATCAGAGTGACTTCGTGGTTAAATGTTGGACAGGGCTCGGTGTGAATTGTGTTATAGTTATAGAATTTTTAGGTTTCAGTTGTAAGTAGTTAATTATTTATTTTGGTTTAGTCTGTTTTGTTTACATTCGTAATGGCTGCAATTTTAGACGTGGGTTGTTGTCTCACAGACTTTTAGATAATAATTTTCAAACATACAGTTTTGAAAATAAAAAAACATATTCTACAGCGCTTTTCCTTCTATGAAAATAGATTATAAACGGAAAGATGGCTTTACTAAACATTTTCATTGTAATTTGTACGAAAAGTATTCGTGGCTCACAGGTAGGTAGTTGTAAACTTAAAACACTGTTTTGGTTTTCCATATTATACCTATCAGTGCTTTTATGTACCTATGGTAATGGTAATATGGTATTCGGAATTCTCCATCCCTGTGGTAAGATAACACTGTATTTTTTTTTTGCTCCGGCTTCCCCTGAGTAACATTTCACCCTTTGCCACTGATGCCTACAAACCTTTATGAGCAAAAAAAGTGTTAGCCACCCGATAGAGAGACAGGATGGTTTAGTTAGAATAGTCCTTTCAATACTTCCTACTCCGACTATCTTCTTTCTGATTAAATTCGTTGTGAGTTCATCGCTTATTGTCAATCTGAGGTCGCACATCACATCACACAGGAGACACATCGGTGGGAATGTGTGGTGGGCTTGTCCCGAGAACAGTATAAATATCCTCTAAAATCTGGAATACAAAATTTTTGCGCCGGAGCCTATTTAAAGTACTTTTGTGCATGTGCCCTAGTATAGGTACTGACTGGAACTAATATAGTAAACGTGTAAAAGGAAAAGTTTTAACATATTACTCGATTACTTTATTTCTGAAGATTATAAGTGAACTCTACTTACATGATAAAAGACGTACGACACTCTATTTTAGAGTGCGGTTGGCAACCCCGCCCATTATTGGCGAGCCGAGACCGAGGCGACGAATATTTGTTTTGTCAGGCAATGTTATTAGCGCGCGGTGTCGTGTGGTGTCGTGCTCGCTTTTGCTGATTTGCATTTCACCTTTTTGTTCCTCACAGTGTCATTCATCGTCGTACGAACACAGCAAGGTGTGTCACCATGGGCATTGTTTTGATGGAGTGATGGTTATTTTGTCGCCAATTATTCTAAAATTATGTACCTCTAGGTACTTACTACATGTAATAATGTAGAGTAGATGATACCTAGATACTACTTGTAACTATATTAATGTGAATACCGTTTAATATAACAGATGTGTTACCGGCGAGAATCCGCACAAACACAGGAGAATTTGAAAAGACGCAGACGTCACAATTGACGAATAATAATGCTTGTTATTCGCTACACTCATCGGCTACACTTGTCTTAAGAAAAGGTGTTTTTAAGGAAAATAAAGAAACTTGGACTGTAGATGCGCAGTTGTACTGGGGAACGAGGGGGTCCTAGGACAGGGCTCCGCGCGCCCTGCTCCCGCCTCATCTTCACATTCCATGTCACTGTACTGTTTTATCTATATAAACAGCACGTACACTCAACAATTACAATTTGAGTTTACGCAAAGTACTTGGCAAAGTGCAGCGAAATAATATTTCGGTAATTAAATTCGTCATGTTACGAAATTGAACACAAGTGGGCCGCTTGTCATATTATTATGTCAACAAGAAGTTCATCACGGATAACTAAAAACATATAAAATGTGACACGAAGAGAAAGATAGGCAGAGATAAAAAAATCTGTGTTTTGCTACGTAGCACTATTTATTATTCTGTGGTTTTGCACACAACACAACGTTCAACATTGCATAAAATACTTGGAACAGTCCGTTTATTCCTTATTTACTATGAATGAAGTTTGCAATGTCGATACTGGGTATGCCGCGGCATGGAAACGAGAATTAAATACCGCTTGTGAACCTGCTGGAGAAATGGAAAATGCATCTGAATGTCGTTTAAGTAGTTTCTTATTTTTGCTTTCACTCACTCTGGCCTGTCGAATTGTGTCGTAGATAGAAGTATCAATTGGGCACATTGTTTACAAGATAGCCGCGCGTTATTTCTATCGGAGACAGCAATTTGGCAGCGGCCCGAGAAGGCGCGCCCATTAATCTCCAGCGCCAACGCGCTCCGGCGGCGCGCGCGTGGCCCGCAAATGGGGACCATTATCGATAGTACCATCTCCTCCAAAATAGAACCCTCCTATGGGCCACTACTGCAACACAATGAACTCATTCGAGAACAGGTGCTGCGCCGAACTCAGGGTAACGGCCAAGAACTCCTACTATTACCTATATTTTTGGTGGTAGGGACTAGAACTGGAGCTGACTGGTTAATGGGCTGGTTGATTTGACCGGGGCAGTACCACCCTTCTACAGAATATCCACTCGAAATAGCGGTGGCACCACCGCTATTTCGATTGTGTTCCGAATTATGTTTCCTTCCTCCACGGCCAGGCCACGCGTCCAGGACTTTTGCGAGTCGTGGGTGGGCTCATGGTGGGCTATGTTACAAATTTACAAGCAAGTTACAAATAAATCGCCATCTCGATTGTGTCAACAATAATCTATGGACGCTTGCAATATCGGGGGTATCAGTCACGCGTTGCCAACCCTCCCAACCCCCCAAGTGGGACTTCAGGAGACCTAACTCATCGTAGGAACACAACATAGCCGAGACCAATGCTATTTGGCTACGATCAGACCTACTCATCGTAGGAACACAACATGGCCGAGACCAATGCTATTTGGCTACGATCAGACCTACTTATCGTAGGAACACAACATGGCCGAGACCAATGCTATTTGGCTACGATCTTCTGTAAGGTGGAGGTCCTTCCCCAGACGGGCTGCTCCGATTTGAGCGTAATATCCGCTGTGCCCTACCTCTCTTAAGAAACCTGGATAAAAATCAAGTTCCCGCTACGATTCTGTGAGCAGCGGCCGCGGCGCCCCTCCTTATTCCACCATACGTTGCAATGTCATTTCAGGTCATGTCACATATTTTTCTTTCATTTTTAACGACTAGTGAAACCCGCGCAACTTCGTTTGCGTGTATTTATTTATGCACAGCAGCGCCATCTATATCAGACTTTTGATCAAATTCTACAGGAATCGCGTACTTTTCGGGATAAAAAGTACCCTATGTGTTAATCCAAGGTATCAGCTACCACCTACATACCAAATATCATAAATATTGGCCCAGCCATTTGAGCGTGAAGAAGTCACAAACATACATACAACTTTCTCGTTTGTTTATAATATTAGTACGTAGTACTATTTATTATGCTGTGATATTAGTGGGATTAAAAAAAATTTTACACTTATTTAACAGGTGAGAATAAATTGTAACGTACCATTTTAACGGTTATCGAAAACTACCGTGGACAATTAATTTAATGAGTTTGATGAGTGTAGCGGCGGGTCTCACTTTTGTTTACATTTTTGACCTTAACTTCCATTTCAACGTACGTACACGTGCCTTGGCTTCGATGAACAAGTCCACAAATGACGTTCTCGGAACTTCAAGACGTGGCGTGCGGCGTGACTGGCGTGCACTCGTGTGAAAATCTGTCTTGGCATTTACAATAAACAATTAAAATGAGAAATACCTAAATGGGATTAGAAAGATTATAGTATAGCTTCTGTTTTTTCCAAATAAGGCCAGAGACCAAATTAACTGGTGACGTGATTACAACTGGTTCTTTTATATTACGTGTTAAACTACATCTGAATTAAGTAGGCAATGTGCCGTGGCGGGCGCATGTCGATCCCATCTCTCTGCTATTGACTTCGGGCTTCGGGAGTGACATTATCAGCAGTCTGCCTGACATCTTTCGTAGCGGCAGTGATCCGTTTCTAGTTCGCTCGCTAACAATATATAAACGAAGTAACAAAGCTTTCCGTCCGGTTAAGTATAAGGTTTCTGTAGTACATTACCAACACTTCTGATTAAATGCATTACGTAAGCGTCATTGGTGTTTCAGTATCAAAGAGCATTGATCTGTTTTGTTGCAAACACGAAAGGCCAAAGCGCCGCCGTCCTCGCCGACGCACTTTTACTTGCGCGGCCTTCTCCGCGCTCGCAGCCGCCGCCGCAACGTGGCTATTCCTTAACATTTCAAAACTAAATACAAGCAGATAGAATAAATTAATGGTAGGTATCTATAATTGTGTACAATTAGGTAATGTGTTAAGATAAAGGACTTTCATCGTTCCGTGGAGTTGCGTAAGGTTCGATGCGACTCTACATATAGTATTTTTATTTGGTTTAATGCTTCAATAAACTACGCTACACATGGATATTTGAATATTTAGACATAATACAAGTCATGTGCGTGAGTGCATGTCCTTCTAGAAGTGAACCCAACGTGCGAAACCGATTGATTACTTAAAAACCTGGTACGATGCATCAAGTACAAATTACTTATCACCTCATTAATGTTAATAAGTTAATGCAGTAAAAAATATGTAAAACAAGTAACAATTGGATACAAAGTAGGATATTAAATGTGCAAATTGTTAATATTGTCCGTAAAAATGCCTCTTGTAGCAGTAGTCCGGTTGTTAGTCCCGTTGACCGAACTAGGGCAACTTTTAGGTAGCAAAAGTTCGGCGGATAGAAAACAACGAACTAAATGGCGGTAATAGTTGTAACCGCAGCATATATTTCATTGCTTTGAGCGAGTGTGTGCAACACAGCTCACAGCACTGCGCTTGCGGCGGAACCCCGCGCGCGGGCCGGCGCCGGCGGCGGCTAGCTGTCGCGGCCTCGCGTCGTTCTCGCATGTGTCGTTCATTATAGGTTTTCCCGGGATTGACATTGACCGCGATCCACTCGTGTACTTTCGTACAAAGACAAAGTGAACTAGCTCGTAAGTATGTAATAGTTATTTGTTATGCAAGGCTGCAAAGTTGTTTTTTGGCGCGAGTACTTAAATTGAAACCTGAGCTAGCGAAGGATTCTAGGATTGAACCACGAGCGAAGCGAGTGGTTCAAATATAGAATCCTGAGCGTAGCGAGGGTTTCAAAGGTACGAGACGCAGAATAACTTTGCTGCCGAGCGAAACACAAAATTTTTCACCTCACTACAGCGAGGAAAATCCTAGGTGCAAGAAAAACGCAAATAATATATTAAATAAGTGTTTATTTTTTTCATGCGGTGTCGTGCTGGCCAGTTCGATTATTCTAAAAATATGGTTGGCGCACTGGCATGAAATAAGTATTAATGCATTTTCAGAGGACTGGCGGTATAAAAAATTAAAGAATAGAAAGGTTCGAATTTTAAAAATACTTTCCACGCTAGGGCACAAAATGCACTTTTGCGCTCAGATTTCGAATGACAAACAGATTCTTTCCGAGCTTGTGAGGTGAAAACAGTATTTTCCGCTCGCAATATTTTTTCCGATCATTGAAATAGAAATGCGAGTTGGCAGTACACGCGGTGGCCTCGGCGGCGGCGCCGATGCACTTGTGCTTGATAAACGGGCGCGCGGCGCAAACGTGACGTCACGCCACCACTACATCGGCCAGTATGCCACAGCAATAACGGTGCCCGCCTCTATGCCCCTCGGCTGGTCACTGTTCATCCACTGCAGGTTCATTTTGTTCCACTGGGACCGCTCGATTTTGCTATATAATAATACAGTAAGTAACGCAAAGGGTTACTTATTGTATTAATTCCAGGTAAGCTGGAATTTTGTCTAGTTTTTTTAATGTCAAACAGTAGACAAACAAGCAAGCGGCCCACCTGATGGAAAGCGGTCACCGCCGACTATGGACATCAGTAACACCAGGGGCGCTACCAATGAGTTGTCCACCAAGGAGGTTGGAGGAAAGCAAGGAGGAAGAGAAAGGAAAGAAGGAGGGGGAAAGAGGCGATAGGGAAGGAGCTGGGCTTCCAGATCTCTCACTCACCGAACGAAACGCATTGCTGCTTCACGTCGATATTCTGTGAGAACTGAGAGGGCACTGCCCCGGTCCGGTCGAGCTAGCCCATTTCATAATAATTGCAAAAGATATTAATTAAATTGGCAAGTATATAATAAATAAATGACTGATTTGTATAAAGTTGCATTACTGCACAATGAGCGGTGCGCGCTGTAGCAAATGCAGTAAACAAGCATCGATGTTTGCCATATAACTATCTTGCTCGCGGTTCCGTCAACAAACGCAGTTCCAAGGATTACGTCACACTCTACTGTACCTATCGAACATTTTCACCTATGTGTGAATGACTAGGCCACTACGTATTTTGTGCCAACAACCCTATTGCATCGGTATTGTTTTCCTTCTGCTTCTCCGTCTGTTGGTACACTCTAGGCAGAGTGGTCGTGGTCGCCACTCTTTTCGGGGTTTACCCCCATTTTTACTTGTCCGCTAAAACATCATCTTTTATTTTTACCCCGAGTAGAGGCGGTTTATTACCCTGACCTCTGTAGGGCGGGAACACTTCTATTTGATGAACGAATATGAACAACTTCTACAAGTCTGATCAATAGTTTGGAATTTTTCATCGATTTGTGTTCCATGATATTGCAAGAACACGGCGACCTTGATCTGAAGCTGGAACAGAAACTGCAGTACACTCAACTCTGTTCAGCCGTTCGAAGGTCACCTCTAATAAGTTTTGTTAGGCAGGGTATTTAATTTCATTAAATTTTCCGCTTCAAACGCCACCCAATGTTTTCGCCGCATTCGGGGTCGTTATATGCTTTTGTGCCTCTGACTTTTATTTGACCTTTAGACAGTTTAGTCTATCAGACCTTCTAGTCGCAGCGACCTGCGATTTAACCGCTTTTAGAAGCTAACTGCAGTGTGAAAAGAAAAGTACTATATATTTTTAAATTACAAAAAAGGCCGTAGGGAAGCCCAGGCAAAGTGCACGACTGAGGTAAAGCGAATAATCGATTTTTCTGACCAATGCTATTTGGCTACGATCTTCTGTAAGGTGGACGGTCCTTCCCCAGACGGGCTGCTCCGATTTGAGCGGATGATCCGCTGTGCTCACTATCGTAAATAAATACATACATATGTTTAGATTAATACAGTTACCAGGTACTGATGTTACGTATTACGTATGTAATAAAATATATTGATGGCTGATTGATTAGCCTCTTTGAGTAGGTAGGCGTGATGCAATTCACGCGTCCAGCGGCGCTGACTACTGCGCACAAGCAACTTCACGCAGTACCTACCGAAAGTTTAGGTCACACGAATAACTATCAATGGTACGTTTGGTAGGTATTTGATGCGCAAGTTCTTTGTCGTCTGTTTGTGGCATGTAGTTGGGATCTGGCACGCTGAGAATAGTTACTCGCAGCAATTATTTAATCTGTCACACACCGTAGCTTCTTTGCGAATGCGCCATTCGCAGAGAGTAAAATTGGCCGTGCTCAAATTCTAATCGTGGTGAATTAAACTCGTCTGAATTAAACGTCGCAACAAATAACCTACACACCGTGTAATCTAGCTTTTTAAGCAAAAACATCGCGTCATTTCCTCTCGAGTTATCTCTATCATGGCCTATTCCGCATTAATTCCATTCCTTATCAGGCGAAAAACAGACCTTAGGCAAAACTATGATACTATGACGATCGCTTATGAAGATGTTCATTTAGTGGAGTGGAATACTAAAATACTACGCTAATTAAAAATCAAAGATTGTAAAACATGTCGGAGGGGGCATGGCTGCGCGTGCGCCGGGTCGCGATCGCACTTGCGTGTGTAACCGCCAGCGTAAAAACAACAACAACTCGTTTCATTAAATTTAAAACATTCTACCGCTTATGTAAATAAAACCACTCGCTCGGTCAATAATCGCAGGAGCCAATGGTTGCTTTATTTTGCAAAGTAAAATCCCAGAGTAGGTATACCAACTAATATTTCCTTAGTTAGATTATAAATTATCTTCTATGTTAGAAGGCACACTAAATATACGATGTAAATAGTGTTTGACTAATAAGTCAAACTGGTTTACATAGTCATTAATTTATTATCTGAATTTATTGTTATTTTTATTTTTTTTAGCTTTGTGCGACTGTAATAGCACTGCGACCAGGACTGGTCTACTGTGATCACCACATGATTTGTTAGAGCTCACCGCTAAACCCTGCAGCTGTGATGAACTGCAGGATTTGCTTAGGGTGGAACTCCTTTAACTCATCTGGGCTTAATAAGTGTTTCCCTAGATGAGTGCTGCGCTTGTGTATCAGTGGCCCACATTCCCCCAGAAGGTGCAGTGGTGTTTCATCAGCCTCGTTACATCGTCTGCAGGTTAGAGAAGGGATATAACGATAGATAGTTATACAACTATATATCAGTTATAATAACCATCACTCGTTATCCATTGAGCGATAACCATCACAACGCTCTACTTGACGCGCGATGTATTGGTAGTCACTTCGTTATGATCGTAACGTGTCGTAACGTCGCTCGTGTTCGGCGGTGATCGTGATTCTTCGTGATCGCAATGTTGCCAACGTTGGGATCTTTACTTGTGTGAAAACGATTGCGCTTCTTACAAGCGCGAGTGAGATAGTTGTATGATTTAAAAATAATATTTTGTGGAATAGTGCGACATAATACCTACGAGCGAAAGTTCATATTAAATATTTTTTGGCACTATATAACAAATTCACAGTAAAATTATTGTAAGTAATAACAAATTTATTCAAGGCCGATTGGTAGGAAAATTCTGTCTGTATTTACGTTATTGATTGATATTATTCTAATAAATTGACTTAATTAAATTCCGGCAATGTCGAGTGGTTAATGAGACATGTCAAATTTTGGAGATTGACCGGTGAAATTGTGAATTTAATCTTTTTATTTGAGTTTTTTCTATCTACCTACTTCATTCACCACCTAAAACAGACAACACAAAACATATATAGACGCACAATGTTAGTAGGGAGATTCATGTTTATAATTTAATGTTATTATAGAAGTGAATATAATTACATAAATATTGTATAATAGAGGGAAGAGGAAAACAGAGAAGATAGGACGGGGAATTTCGAAGGGTAGTGTCATACAACGAGGCGCGGTTTTTTGTTCGAAAACCCATGGTCTCCGTGGGATTTCTGGTTGAATGCTTGCGTAATGGCGCCCTTTAGTACCTATCTTGCCAATCAGTAAAGAGCGTTTTAGTGGATTGAGGTAGAATATCAAGCGCAAGACGTTCAATACCAAATTGTACGGCATCTCTAGCCCATGTATCTACTTGCTCGTTGCCGCGGATACCACTATGCCCTGGAATCCAGGCCAGTACTACCTCAATGTTCTCATTTTGACAAAGATAATTATAATTCTTTTTTGATACTAAGGATAAGGGGGGAGACAAATTTAGAACGGAATAAATTATTGGAAAGTGCATAAAGATAGCTTGTAGAATCTGATGGGAACATCGACTTGTTGAGTTTAATTAAGTATGATACCGCTTCTAAAATTGCGATGCATTCGCCAGAAAATGTCGATGTTTACTTTGGTTTTTGATCAATTTTATTTTTATTTTATTTTTTATTTTGTTTATTATGGTACACCAACAGATTACAAACTCAAACATTTATATGTATTATACAAACATTATCATGGCCAGTCTATAATCCAATTAAAGTTGTACACATCTTATGCCATAATAATTTATGCACGTCGTGATTAGCTAGTGCTGTTTTAATTAACAAAGAAAGTGAATTATTATTTATTATTCTGTTTCTTTGGGAGACTTGAAATTCAGAAGAACCTGATATTTAGGAATCCAGATCGCGCTTCCCACTGGGCTTTCTTCCGTTGTTTTCGAGGCGTCTGTGTAAATAAGCAACCATTGCGACCACTCCTTCTATATTTTCGCATTGAATATGTGGTTAGCCATGGAGTCATTTTTTTGGATATTAAATTCAAAAGATAAATAGACCAGTTGCTACATAGGCGAGCTACAAATGCACCGATGATACTAACTCAAATTGAGTTCTCAAAGCGATGACTATGTATTTTGGGTATTTTGTTTGATATGACATTCCGTCCTTCAGAAGTCACGTCAAATAAAGTCGATCAAGCCATCTTGACAGAACAATGCTCAATAATAATACAACACAATATTGATTTCATTTTATATCTGCATCTCTATAAAAAAGTAATAATAAAATAAATACCGTATTACCTGCTTACCGCGAGGCGTGATTGCCGGTTTGTCACTTGCGGTACGTCTCTCTTTGGTCAATCGTCATCAAATACTTATTCGTCATGCAAGATGGGCGACGCCGCCGGGGAGATGGACACGAGTAGAGACAAGCGTTTAGACTTTGGTTTCTTTATTCAATAGTTAATACAGTCTTAAATGCATATTGTTCAAAGGTGCAATAAGTTAGCGCGTATGATCAGAAGCGCGAGGCGAGTCCGCCGCCGCGGCTGTCGGCGTAAGAGAGCAGCGCGTCGCCCCGCTGCTGCACCAGGTTGAGCGCGGCGTAGGGCGGTGTGGCGTTGGCTTTGGCGAGCGCGGCCAACGGCGGCGGCGCGGGGCGCAGCGCCTCGGCCAGCGGCGCCGGCGCCAGCGCCAGCCGCGCGCGCTCCACGGCCGCGGGCGCGCCGCTGGCCGCCAGCGCCGCCGCGCCCTGCGCCAGCGCCGCCGCCGACTCCGCGCCGATCACGTACCGCGTGCCTGCGAACGAGACACACTCATAAATACAACAAGCGTCAATAAAGGATTCATTTCATGCGCCACACGATTTACACTGATTTTAGTCAAGAGTTTCACCAAATAATTGTTCGCTGCTTCCATAAGAGACTATATGGCAGCTTATTCCGTTGATTCTTCATATACGAAATAGTCTAAAGGTAGCCGTCTCAGGGTGGCGACAAATGGATTTCAGTTGACTTGGATGCCAATCCCATCAAGTGTCCCACAAGGTTCTCTGTTAGGGCCATTATGTTTTTGTTATTATTTTTATTAATGACATCAAGAATTGTTTCTTTACAAAAAATTTACTTTAGGTAATGTATTACGGACTGAACATTTGTGCAAAATGATTTTACAATTTTGGAAATTGTACTTTACAAAATAAATTAGTTTTAAATAATTCCCTTCTTGTAAAATATTTACTAGGGCTCGGTAAACATAATCCTATAACATTCGGCTACAAAAAACTAAGTATTTTAAGTAACGATACTATAATGATATGATAAATGACTGGAAAAATAAGTTTACTCCAAATGTAACAAGGCAGTAAGTATCTTGGCATAACAAATGTGTGAACCTACAACGAGAAAATTCAAATAAATAATATTAAATATAGTGAAAAGCTACCAAAGCACGGCATGATACAATGTTATAGCAATTGCGCAATTTATAAGCCGAAAATAAAATGTTATCAATATTACATACCCAGTCGAAGCACCAGTATCAAAGTTAAGTTCACTACCCATTTGGACACTGCTTTTGTATTCAACAAACACACATCACGTGTAACATACGACTGAAAGAATTTTACCAAAATTTTATTTTATTAATTCGTGTTGCGCTCAGTCTGTGATGTCTTATTTTTCTCTCTGGCGTAAACCAATTCTAATTTTTTTGACATCACACACAAAATGCAAATGGCAATTCCGGCATCCGGATTCGTCAATAGCCGTCACCTTGACATTGACACTTGACAGGCACGCCTAGTGACGGACCCGATATTTTATTCATTCACTCTTTTGTAATAATCGATCGTTTTAATCAAATCGATTATCATGCTCTGGTCCATTTCGTTTCATGATAAAATTATTATTTATTTAATCTTTATTGCACAAAGAAAAGCACAATTGCCGGACTTAATGCCTAAAGGCATTCTCAAAAATTATAATAATTATGATTATTTAAAAGGCTAAAACTAAGTTTTAATATGTCGGTCAAATAATACGTTTAACACAATAGTTTGCATTTGATATAGTCACGACTTTAGCGTAACCATGACAACAAAACACAAACATTTGTCATAAAATTATCATAAAATTTGTCTCCAAAACAAAACATCAGCGTAATTAAAATGCAGATGTCTACGATTCAGCCAGTGTTTAAACTTGAATTAAATCATAAAGTTACGAAGACCTAGCGCCATTGACGAGTTAGCTTTTATGCTTTATTACCTATACATTTTATTTATTTTTCGTTTCTTTGTTTATTTGAATGTAATCTAATTTAATAATATTTTTTTAGAATGCACATGGCCCACATTGATGGGTTCATCGTAGGGCCGCCTATTGAGCGGCCCCTTACCATGAAAAGGAGGCGTGTTTGGAGCCCGTAAGTGTACTTACTTTGTGAAAAGCCCGTTCGCATACAGCGCGATTGCAGTCGCGCGATTAGGTGGCGACCAGGCCTCTCGTCACCTACATAGTGTATACAGTCAGGGATTAAGTTGTCTGGTAGAATGTGACCAAGCGACGTGATCTCTGACTGCATACACTATGTAGGTGACGAGAGGCCTGGTCGCCACCTACCTAATCGCGCCACTGCAATCGCGCTGTGTGCGAACGGGCTCAGTACTATTTTGAATTCTCATTCTTATTTATTTTATAGTGCTCCTGTTCAACCGACACCACCGGTCAACGAGGCCAGTTCCACCGAACCGCCGGCATTGTAAGTTTTAATATTTTTCCTACCTGTACACGGTCAATGTTTTAATGAAATGGAATGTTAATTAATCTGATCTTGTTTCAGATCTGAAACAGATGCGCCGCCCCCGGAGTCCCCACCATTTGTCCCCATGTAAGTTTAATTCCCACAAGCTATATAACTGAAAAGGACAAACGAGCTAGCGGGTCACTCAAAATTGTTTTACTGAAATGGGAAGGTAGTTATTATCTTATATTGTTTCAGATTCCAAGATGTAGGCTCTCCCGCGTTCCCGCCTTCGCCTGCATTGTAAGTTAAATATTTAGCGAATTAATTTTTACTAAAAGGGAAGTTTAAAATGTATGATCTTGTTCCAGATATCTAGAGTTAGATGGCACGTCGTCGCCTCAAACTCCTAGCTCCTCTCGAGCTCGCCCAACTCCTCGTCGCTCCGCACCGCTCCGGGATGCTGACATAATGCACCACCTGCATTACGGTATGTTTATTCTACGGATGTTTTATTAATTCAATTGTATAAATATGAAGTACTAGCTGCGCCCCAGGGCTCCGCTCCCGTGGAAATTTCAGGATAAAAAGTACCCTATGTGTTATTCCAGGTTATAATCTACCCGTGTACCAAATTTCATTAAAATCTGTTCAGTAGTTTTTGCGTGAAAGAGCAACAAACATCCTCACAACTGTCGCCTTTATAATATTAGTAGGATTGATCGCTGAAGAAGCTTTAACGATCATGAAATTTTTCAAACAGGAAGCGAATCGTCGTCTGATGACGACGATTGTGACGACGAGCTGGTGTGTCCAAATTTGGTGCCTCGCACTTTTAGAGTGCTGATGGACACACCAGAAGACGAGGAGCTGACCATGCAACCTGCACCAGCAGCAGAAGCCGAGGCATCGGAGCAGGACGGAGACGGCGGCGACGTCCACGAGCCCAACGATTTTTACAAATTCGTTTGGGCGTCATTGCCAGACCCACCAATTCCGCCATTGACGAGGAAGGAGGTATTTTCTGGTGAGAATGTCGGTCCCACAGGTTCAGCGCGTGATCCGTACACTATTTTTACATCCTTTTTTACAATTTCATTCATGGCCACCATTGTTGCCGAAACAAATCGGTACGCCCAGCAGTTGGCACTCCAGATGATAGATAGCGACAATCTCCATCCGCACAGTCGCATCTGTGATTGGGTGGACACCAGCACCGACGAACTGTATGTCTTTTTTGGGATGTTACTCGCGATGGGGATTGTGGTCAAGGGTAGGCTCGATGGGTACTGGAGTGCTAAGAAAGATATTTTTTCGACGTTTGGTTTCGGAAAACACATGTCCTTACGACGTTTTCAGCTCCTGAGCAAGTGTTTACACTTCAGTAACAATGAGGACATGTGTTCTCAGGAACTTGACGCTCGAGAGGCAAAGTTATTTAAAATCAGACCCGTCATCGATCATTTAAATGGCAAATTTCAAGAGTTGTATAATTTACGGCAACACCTGTCTCTTGACGAGTCGTTGCTGCAGTGGAAAGGTTGGTTGGACATCAACCAATTTATTCCAAATAAGGCTGCCACTGTGGGTATTAAAACCTACGAATTATGCGAATCTCAAACGGGCTATTTATGGCGGTTCGAGGTTCACGCTCATCATAGGGTGACTGCTTCTCAGGATCCACTGAGCGCCTCTACGCCATCAATTGTTTTAAGACTAATTCAAGGTCTTGAAAATAGGGGCCACACACTGTGGATGGACAATTTTTATAATTCGCCGGCTCTAGCTCGCAAATTAAAAACTATGGGAATTGACTGTGTTGGCACTTTGAGGACTAACCGCCAATTTGTGCCAACACAGTTGACTCTATTGACCAAGGCAAATATGCGGCCAGGTCAAATTACGGGATTCACTTCCGGGGACGTAGATTTAATGGTATGGAGAGATCAAAATAGAGTAGCAACGATTTCTACATACCATGGAAACAGTATCACAGTTGTAAATGGGATCCGTAAACCGACTTTAGTCCATGATTATAATATCATGATGGGTGGGGTCGACAAGAAGGACCAAATGTTAGCCATGTACCCTATTGAAAGAAAACGTACAAAGGTTTGGTATAAAAAACTTTTCCGTAGATTACTAAATGTCACAGTTTTAAATTCCTATATCATCAACAAATTCTTCCAGCCACATTTGACCCATCGTCAGTTTAGGACATCTTTAATTCTGTCACTATTAGAAAAACATACTCCACCCCGCCCTGACAATCCCCGTCCTTCCACATCCCAGGTCACCCCCGCACCCGCAGTCTTCGAAGCAAAATTTCACCGCCTCGCAGAAAAACCTTTCCTTCCCGGAAAGAGCTCGCGACAACGGTGCGTTTGCGTCGTATGTAAAAAACGTACTTCCCTTTACTGCGTAGGTTGCGATAAGTCCGTCTGTATGAATATTTGCTTCGAAGCCTTGCATCAGTAGTTTAGCTTCTTCATTAGAGTCTTTTCCACTATACCAATCCTTTCTGTTTGACTTTCATCATAAATGCTACTCGTATCATAACTGCTAAACCGATTTTATTGGGTATGGCGAATCAAAAACTTTGAACCTATTTTTTTTCAAGCCTGGTCATGTTGAAAACTATTGAATCGATTATCAGTTCCATCCGTGTGGTTTGGCGTAGCAAAAGCAATTGAACCAATTTTTTGTATTTGTGGTCTGGCCAATCAAAAACTTCTGAACTGATTTCGAAATTTGCCATTTTTGTAATTGTTTTTTTTTATTTCTTATTCCGGTAGCCATTTTGCTTTTGTTTTCAAAATGGTGCTTTAGTAATTGTTAATAACTTTGCCTCAATATTTTTGCTCTGGCGTATCCTGGCGTATCGAAAAACTTCTGAACCGATTTTCTTATATTCATGGTGGCTTTTTAGCAGTCTGGTGTAAATCATATGCTTCTGAACCGATTTTTTTTACATTCATAGTGGGTTATTATGTAATTCGGCATTTTTGTAATTGTTTTTGTTTTTTTTGTCATTTCTTATATTCCGGTAGCCATTTTTGAGTGTGAAAATTGTGTACGGGTTGGCATAATATTATTATGTTTTCATGTAATTCGTCATTTTTGTAATTATTATTTTTTTGTCATTTCTTATTCCGGTAGCTCTTTTTTAATATAATACACCGACATTATTATTAGAAATTACCTCTCATTCGACCTCTTAGTCGAAAGCTACAGAATCGATTTTTAACATTAAACCATTTTGGGTCTGGCAAATTGAATGTCAAAAACTACTGAACCATTTTTTTCCTTTATGGCGTTACGTATTTATAGTAGTTGCTTTTGCTACAATTTTGCATAATTGCAGATATTTTGTTTAATTTTTGTTTTCTGTCATTGTAATTGTATCTTATTAATACCATTTTAAAAAAGAGCAAGTGCTAAGTTTCTTGCCAGTATCTTCTTAGCACAAATCTGCCGTCTGAACTGGTGGTAGGAAAAAATTGAGACGATTCGAAAGAGCTTATATTGTATTTTTTTATCATTAATTGCAAATATTTTGTTTAATTTTTATTTTTTCTGTCATTGTAATTGTATCTTATTAATACCATTTTAAAAAAGAGCAAGTGCTAAGTTTCTTGCCAGTATCTTCTTAGCACAAATCTGCCGTCTGAACTGGTGGTAGGAAAAAATTTAGACGATTCGAAAAAGCTTATATTTGAATAAAATTGTAATTGTAATTTTTAAAATAAATTTCACGAGTATTTTTTAATCAATAATTGCAGATATTTTGTTTAATTTTTATATTTTCTGTCATTGTAATTGTATCTTATAAATACCATTTTAAAAAAGAGCAAGTGCTAAGTTTCTTGCCAGAATCTTCTTAGCACAAATCTGCCGTCTGAACTGGTGGTAGGAAAAAATTGAGACGATTCGAAAGAGCTTATATTAGGCCTATTTGAATAATAATTTGAATGCTTTTTAAATTAAGACTGATACTGGTTTTCTTTCTAATTATATACATGTAAATAAACATAAAACATAGTAATTAAATTGTTTTAGTTTACCCCCACCTAGTACTTCACACCTAGCACACCCAACAATCCATTAATCGGGTTA
Organism: Endotricha flammealis; assembly: GCA_905163395.2. NCBI lineage: Eukaryota > Metazoa > Arthropoda > Insecta > Lepidoptera > Pyralidae > Endotricha > Endotricha flammealis. The sequence goes on along the minus strand of LR990856.1, from coordinate 18,101,015 downwards.
TTGTAAATTCGTCACATGCATTAAAATTCCTTACAATATTGTAAATTCGTCACAAGTCGTCATTTTACATCATTTTTGCATATACATATATATTTATGTATTGAACGAAACCAATTTACAATAACATAAAAATAAAACTGTGACGAATTTACATATCCTATTTTCCGTGACGAATTTACATTATCCCAAATATGAAATATGTTAAATCTGTGTTCTAAAAATTTAAGGTAAAATAAGTAATATTGAAGTCTATGGAAGTCTAATCCATACTATACTTAGCCCCGAGGTTAGTTTTTTTTATGACATTCCTGTTTTTGTTGTTTTTTTTTGCTAGTTTTGTAATGACGATTGTCGATTGTTTTTGTAAGAACACGTGTGATTCTCTTTTACTATCCTAGTTTCAAATCAAATACTCTTTCCACATGCATTTCTATATTTTTAAAAATAACTACAGAATTGGCTATAGAGTACAAAACTGCTTGTGCGTCTCAACACACGGATTTGATAGGAGGGATCGGGTTATTGTTTATAAATTTTAAACTGTGTGTTTATACAAGCTGTAATAAATTAGAGTAACTTGTTTTTATAAGGAACTTGAGATGAAGCCAAAACATAAACAATCTGAGTCGTATTACACTTGAAATAAAATTTTGAAATATGACCCTTTTTTTGTCGCCCTCGCGCTTTCGTCTACTTGAGATAAGATTTTCTGATGCTTGTAGGATGAAAAAAATGTATGGAGAGGTGTGGTTTTTTAATTGAATATTGTAAATTAGTTCATAATGATGTAAATAAACATAAAACATAGTAGTTAAATTGGTTTATTTTAAAATTCTGGATGATTTTATAACAAAAATCGGAAAAATTCCAATCGTCTTACTTTTATCTTCAATTGACATATTTTATAAATAGGTAATAATATAAATTTACACATAATTAGTTAGCTACATTCATCACAATATCGCAGACATACATTTTATATATAGGTCCCATACAATTTTTTTGAGAAAAAAGGCTTTTTCTTGACATGCTTCGATATGCTTCGATTTGCTTCGCTCCCATCCGCGGTGCTTCGCCATTTGGCTAGATGGCGCTTTTTCGCGCTTGCCTTAGTAAAGGATAAGATAAAAAATAAAAATAAAAATAAGACGCCAAATTATTGTTTAAGCTACATTTACCAAGTTGTTAAGCACATATAAAACATTTTGGGATATGCCTTGAGGAGCGGCGCTTACCGCAGATGTAATCGTCGGCGAGGATAGCGGGTGCCAGGTCCAGCGGCGCGAGCGGCGCGTCGCGGCGCCAGCCCGCCGCCGGCGCGCCCGAGCCGAAGGGCGCCGACAGCCCGCTGGGCAACATACAAGCACATGGGTCTCACCTCGCCTCATAGTCAGTGACATCGACCTATTCTGTTGTACTGTGACTGAATGCACTAGGACAGCACTTTTTGTCCAGATTGTAGTTTATTTTAGTTTATTTCCTCTAAGCATGTCGTCATTGGTTTATTAATAGTTACACTATCGCATTAGGTGATAACCTGTAAAGATAGATTGTGAGTGGAAATAAATAAATAAAAAAATATTAAATAAATAAAACAGAGATGTGACTCACGTGACTAGCGCGAGGTATGTGTCACGGCTGTCCACGACGGCCAGACCGCTCGCCACGCCGCCCGTTGCCGACACCGGCGGCGTCGCCAGCAGCGACTGTGCCGCCCTGAGGGAGACACCGATGATAACCACGCACACGTCATTGGAAGAGTTGAGGAAGCGATAGAGGACTTTAGCAACGCCTCACCGTTGAATGGCCAGGTCGGGGTCGGGCGCCGGCGCCTGCAGCGCGGCCCCCAGCGCCGCCAGCGCCTGCGCCGCGCCGCCGCCGCCCGCCCACGCGCGCACCGCCGCCACGCCGCCGCCGCCCGCGCGCGTCGACAGCGGACTCGTCTCCGTCACTGCGCTTCCCCAAGAGCGCCACATCTCCGCCAACTCTGACAAGGACATCATCAGTAGGTACATCACTAAGTGTGTATCTCGCATTTCGTATTTAGGCCGCATGTTTGTTGTCACGAAATGACTAAACAAAAAACCTGCGCTGGTGTTGCGCTGCAACGTCTCCAAGTAGTCAGCGAGTTCGGGCACGGCGCGTCGTTCGCCCGCCACGCCGTCGCCGCCGGCCGCGCGCTCCGCCGCCGCCAGCCCCTCCGACACCACGAACCCGCCCCTGCCATATTATAATCTTTCTGATTAAAGTTTCGACCGCCGCCGGGAGAAGAGTGATCTCGTTGATATTTCGCGACAGTGGCACTTGGGCCTACCTGGCGAGCTGCACGGCGGGGCGCAGCACCTGCGCCCAGGGCAGCGCGCCCCTCTTCGCGTGCAGCGCCGCCAGCGCCAGCAGCAGCCGCGGCGGCCTCTCCGCGCCGCTCTCCGCCCCGCTGCCCGCCCCGCTCTCCACCCCGCCCCACTCCGCCAGCGTCGGCAGCTGGCTGCGCGACTGCCGATACTCCCAGTACAGCATGGATCCGCCGCTGGAATGTGGCCAATGATAAAATCGCTTACTTCAAGACAAAACAAATCTCATTTAAACCTAGGTACCTAGGTAGGTAGCTACCAACTTATACGAAACTGGATATAAAATATAATAAACAAGCTGTTACCCGAGGTTTCGCCAGCGTAAAAATTAGCCTATGTTGCGCTCTTAACTACTGATAATATGTTTACGTACAAATTTTCATAATGATTGGCTGCTTAGACAAGCCGTGAAGGAATAACAAACAATTTCACTTTCTCATTTATAATATTAGTATGGCGATTGTAAACAATTTACCTATACAGCGCCACCTGTATTATATTTTCTATATCAATCTAGATTGTATGCCTAGTTTGACATGTCACAAGTCACAAAGGATTATGTGCAAATGTGCATATTGTATTAAAACAGCGCCACCTGTTGGTGTGAAACAACACCGCGAAGTACGGCGCGGCGCATGCTTGCGGAGGCACCCCGGTTGCCGCGCCGCCGCGCAGGCGAGCGTCGAGTAGGAAAACGAAATAATGCTGACACGATTCAATAGATTGCGCTGTATGAAATGTTGAGATTAGGTATGAAATCGAGAGAAGTCTGTGAAAAACTTGTTGAATTGATTATATGTATGTTGGGTGGGCGCTACGTACGCATCTAGCGATGTGCGGTGTGGCGCGACGACGGCGAGGCAGAGCGCGGCGGCGGCGGCGGCGTCGGTGGCGCGCCCGCCCGCCTTGAGCGCGTCGGTGCCGGCGCGCGAGCACGCCGCCGCCGACGAGGCTACGCTGCCGTGCGGGACCACCTCGTAGTCGCCGAAGTGGATCTGCGTGAGCAGCGCCAGCGTGATGGCGGCCGACAGCGCCGCGAACGAGCCCAGGATGAGCCGCGGCCCGCCGGCGCAGCAGCGCGCACTGCTCGCGCCGCCCGCCTTTAGCGGCGCGTCCTCGCGAAGCTCCACCACGCCTGGAAAAAGCATTACATTCTATTTAGTATCTCAGTCTTCTAGCGTACCTATAATACAGTAGATGTCCGTGATGTGATAGGTTACCTGGTGGCGGGGAAGGTTCAATGTCCCTGCCGTCGCTCGCCATGCTTCCGAGCCCCAGTCGCCTCCCGGTTTCTCCCTGCGACCTCGTGCTGTGGACACGCGCTGGCGCTCACGACATCAACCCCTGAAACGTGACTACTGTCCAGTCTTCGCGCCCAAACATTCGTGTGTATCGCCTGTTCCTAAGGACATGAAAAAAAAACAAAAAATATTTATTCATTAACTTATAGGTAAGTAGATTAAACATTACAAGTGACAAGAGCCTCCATTTAAGCAAAAAAGGTTACTTGTAATTCGACATAGGTATATTTGGAACATGCGTATTCGGGGGTACCTAAATCAAATCAAATGCTACAAAATGAACTACAAAAATCAATGTATGGGCGAAGTCTAGTGGTTCTCGAGATATTTGAGTTTATATTGTTTTTTTAAATTTAGCCAGAATTCCACATTTAAATTAAAATGATTAATAAAATACTTATTCTATGGCCTTCATTCAATGTTTTATATGAAACCTGATACTTCAGCTAATCTAAAAACATCATTACATTATGCAAAATTACATTATAATTTAAAAATATGAGACATTGAAAGAAATACTTTTGCAAATAATTTCTATTTTAAATATTAACAATGTCGTCTAGCTTAAAAAAAAATGAAGCGAATCGTACAAACCATCGATGGTACAAACAGTTAGAAAAACTTCCTTATTTCCTAGGCTATCCATAATGGTATAATAGGTTAAGCTACCTAAATCCTAAACTTCAAAAAAGAGAGACTAACTCCTAAACTTCCTAGAAACTCGAATATCTCGAGAACCACTAGACTTCGCCTATACATTGCCCTAGGGTGGTTCATTTTGTTGCATTTGAGCCTCCCCACACACATGTTCCGGATATACGTCGATATATTATTTAGACTAGATATAACTACTTAATTAAATGTTATTATAGTTACAAAAATCCTAAATATTCTTAGCAAGCTATTAAATCAAACCAACATCTTATTTATTTCTCGGATGGCAAGAATCAATCACAAACTTAGATGTGGCGCCATCTGTGATCAAGCATTTTAACACAACATTAGAAAGTGTTAATTATTAATTAATATTATGCCGACGCGGTACTTTGAGCCTCAGCCTCAGTAGTGTCAGCAGACATTTTAATGAATAAATTATTTTTCCTTAGTGAAGTGAAATATGAAAATGAACTCACGGCATTTATGTAGAACGACTAGACTACATTTATCTATGACGAGTTGACGACAAAAGTTCATCAGAATGTCTCCAGTCCAAATTGATCCTTATAATTTGTTATGGATTGCAATTAGTTTTAATAACAAGGGTAAACTCTGAACTACACTTACGGCCACTGTAAACTGCACATGTGAAGACGAGATGACTCTTGAACTAAAAATGCACTAAGAACAGACAACGTAAGAATGAATGGCCGTCTTAGAATAGCGGGTGTCCCGGTTGAGGCTCGCCGGCGTAACTGTGGCGCGGGCGGGGAGCGGCGCGGGAGGGGGCTGCGCCCGCGATGACTGCGGGGTGACGTCAGCGCCGTGGCCGACAAATGTATCACAATTGAGACAGCACTTCAATGATATTGATTCACAGGCACAAAATAAAAAGAGCCGGCCAAGTGCTGTACCCGTGCGCTCCATCCATCTCTGCTACCAAGTTTCGGGAATCTTTTACATTGTATTTATTTTGGCTATATCGCAAGAGCGATGATTGTCCGGTGGATAAGGTCGACTCCTCCTTGGTTAAAATATGTGTACAATGTATGTATGTTATTGAACTACATTATAATATGCATAATATCACCGGAAAAAACGCATGTCCAAGAAATTAAATTTAGAAAATTCGAAAGACGTGTGACCTAACGGTTGCTTTGCGTAACTGTATATCTCCAGGATGAAGATATTTCGGAAATAAAATATCATAGAGTAAATATCAGGACAAGCCCACCACACATTCCCACCGACCTGTGTAGCCAGGATCAACAACGGCGACCTCAGATTGACAATTTAAGCAATGAAGCTTATTGACGTCCCGGGGGAGAAAACAACAGCTGTCTTGAAACTCACGACGAATTCGATCAGAAAGAAGATAGTCGGAGTAGGAAGCATTATTACTCAATTTCCCGTGGGAATTTCATAAAATCCCATCTTTATTCTTATCAACATCATAAAGGGAACCTCTATACAAAATTTCAGCTTTCTTGGTTGAGCGCCTGCGATAATACACTTACAGTCCTATTACCCCTTTCCCGTGGAAATTTCATAAAACCCCATATGTATCCTTGTCAACATCATAAAGAGAACCTCTATACAAAATTTCAGCTTTCTTGGTTGAGCGCCTGCGATAATACACTTACAGTCCTATTACTCAATTTCCCGTGGGAATTTCATAAAAACCCATTTTTATCCTTGTCAACATCATAAAGGGAACCTCTATACAAAATTTCATCTTTCTAGGTTGAGCGCTTGCGATAATACACTTACAGTCCTATTACTCCCTTTCCCGTGGGAATTTCATAAAAACCCATCTTTATTCTTGTCAACATCATAAAGGGAACCTCTATACAAAATTTCATCTTTCTGGGTTGAGCGCTTGCGATAATACACTTACAGTCCTATTACTCAATTTCCCGTGGGAATTTCATAAAATCCCATCTTTATCCTTGTCAACATCATAAACGGAACCTCTATACAAAATTTCAGCTTTCTTGGTTGAGCGCCTGCGATAATACACTTACAGTCCTATTACTCCCTTTCCCGTGGGAATTTCATAAAAACCCATCTTTATTCTTATCAACATCATAAAGGGAACCTCTATACAAAATTTCATCTTTCTGGGTTGAGCGCTTGCGATAATACACTTACAGTCCTATTACTCAATTTCCCGTGGGAATTTCATAAAATCCCATTTTATCCTTGTCAACATCATAAAGGGAACCTCTATACAAAATTTCAGCTTTCTTGGTTGAGCGCCTGCGATAATACACTTACAGTCCTATTACTCAATTTCCCGTGGGAATTTCATAAAATCCCATCTTTATCCTTGTCAACATCATAAAGGGAACCTCTATACAAAATTTCAGCTTTCTTGGTTGAGCGCCTGCGATAATACACTTACAGTCCTATTACCCCTTTCCCGTGGGAATTTCATAAAACCCCATATGTATCCTTGTCAACATCATAAAGAGAACCTCTATACAAAATTTCAGCTTTCTTGGTTGAGCGCCTGCGATAATACACTTACAGTCCTATTACTCAATTTCCCGTGGGAATTTCATAAAATCCCATCTTTATTCTAGTCAACATCATAAAGGGAACCTCTATACAAAATTTCAGCTTTCTTGGTTGAGCGCCTGCGATAATACACTTACAGTCCTATTACTCCCTTTCCCGTGGGAATTTCATAAAAACCCATCTTTATTCTTATCAACATCATAAAGGGAACCTCTATACAAAATTTCATCTTTCTGGGTTGAGCGCTTGCGATAATACACTTTCAGTCCTATTACTCAATTTCCCGTGGGAATTTCATAAAATCCCATCTTTATCCTTGTCAACATCATAAAGGGAACCTCTATACAAAATTTCAGCTTTCTTGGTTGAGCGCCTGCGATAATACACTTACAGTCCTATTACTCAATTTCCCGTGGGAATTTCATAAAATCCCATCTTTATCCTTGTCAACATCATAAAGGGAACCTCTATACAAAATTTCAGCTTTCTTGGTTGAGCGCCTGCGATAATACACTTACAGTCTTATTACCCCTTTCCCGTGGGAATTTCATAAAACCCCATATGTATCCTTGTCAACATCATAAAGAGAACCTCTATACAAAATTTCAGCTTTCTAGGTTGAGCGCCTGCGATAATACACTTACAGTCCTATTACTCCCTTTCCCGTGGGAATTAAAAAAGTCCTTTCTTAGTGCTCCCCTACGTTATAAAAGGAACCCCTGTGCAAAATTTCTAGTTTCTAACCCTTATAATTTAGGCCTTGCGTTGATTTGTCAGACAGTCAGTCAGTCAGCTTCTCCTTTTATATACATAGATATATAGATATTAGTATGACAGCTCTCGTTTAACAAAAAAACAACCTACAGCGCGACTTGTGGCGCCATCTGTTGGCCGATCGGTGGGGGGATTTCCAGGATAAAAACTATCCTATGTCCTTCCTCGGGTCTTAAACTATATCCATACCAAATTTCATCAAAATAGGTTCAGCGGTAACAGACAGACAGACAGAGTTACTTTAGCATTTATAATATTAGTATGGATGGATAGATTGATGGTAAATAGAGTAATTTAAAAGGTATTTACGAAAATATACAGTCACATATTACGCTGAATACATTACTATGCAGCACCATGTTCGGATGTCCGGCTGCTCATCTGTAAATATTATTGTTCGAATGTTTACATAAAATAAAACGTGTTAAAAAGAATGGAAGTCGAAGGTGGTCCGCGACTGAGACGCTGCGCGTGTGTTTGCGCGTCCTCCTCCGGCGAGCACGAGCGCGGAGGCACAGCGGAGGCGCGGTGTAATTGACCTGCAGGTGAAGCAGTGATATAAGTCACCATAATGCGGTACTTATAGGAAAGTAACAAACCGAAAAAAATGGAAATTTATTTATTGCTAATAACAAAAACAGTTTCCATATTTGCTGTGCTTTGCTTGCCTTCAGTTGAGTCCAATATAAAATTCTATCACATTTGTTCTATAATATCGGCTATTACTCGGTAACTAGAAGAGCCTCTTAACCGTTATAGTTTTCATTGAAGGTTCAGCATATGGACAACTACCATCTACTACCATGATTTTTTTGAAATTTGACTTTCAGAGATAGAGGGGGACCACCGTGCAAAACGAAAATTAAATAAATAAATAATAAATACGTTTATTTCTCCCACAAAGGTAACAATTACAAAGTCAAGCCTAGAAAAATAAAACAACAGTACCATCTGTTACACATGAATGGCAACATTATACAAGTGAAATGTGGGAGACTGGTGCCTAAGCTAGGCCTGTATTATAGGTCACCAGGATTCCGCCCCAAGGAATTCTTCTAATTAAGCAAAACCAAAACAAAAAGAATAACTTACTCATATCACATATCATATCAAATAGTTTGTTATATATAACTTAAAAAATAATAGTTTAATAGTTTTATTTTTTTTACTTATAAGCTAATAAAATATAATAAAAATAAAGAATAAATGCACCTGAAGTAGATAAATTATTACCTACTCCAAATACACTGGGCGTCAAAAATAAGTAGTACAGTTTTAAAATTGCAATATCTCCTAAACTACAGAAGCTAGACCTTTGAAATAAAAAAAAGTTAAAAGACAATTTAATTTCATTTAATAAAAACGTCATGCATAATATCATTTTTTAAAGATTGACTGAAAAAAAACTTAATAAATAAAAACACAATTTTTTTAAAATGTTGGCTTGTACTTTTGTTTTTTATTGTTTTCTTTATTGCTGATAAATCAATTGCAATTCAAAAGCAAATGTGTCTTCAGAGAGTAAACTTTACTAATCATGCCTCTTTCACCAGAAGAATGTGCAAGAATCATAACTTTTCTCGAAGTAGGCATCAGTATGCGTCGTACTGCAAGAACGGTGTGTGTAACTCTAAGAACGATCCAACAAGTAAAGCAAAGGTACGAAGAGACTGGAAACCATCTAAGGAGACCAACTAATGGCAGACCCAGGTGCACTCGTACCCGAGAAGACCGCTTAATTGTCTCGACTGTGTTAAGAAATCGCCACCTTAATGCAGTTGAGGTCCAGCAACAGCTTCTTCAGACCCGAAGAGACTACGTTAGTGAGAGTACAGTGAGGAGAAGACTTGCTGAAGCCAACCTGAAGTCGTACAGGCCAGCAAATGGCCCCAAACTTGAGACAGGGCATTGAGTAGCAAGACTACGCTACGCCCGTCAACACGTACAATGGGGCGAAGAAGAATGGACAAGAGTTTTGTTCACAGATGAGTCTCGGTTTTCTTTATTCACTTCCGATGTAAGGCGGAGAGTATACAGGCGACCCGGTGAGCGATACATTCAAGGTTTCATCTCGGAAAGAGTTCTATACGGCGGAGGCTCTGTACACGTATGGGCTGGCATCTCTTCAGAGGGTCGCACAGAGCTAGTGGTCATAGAAAATGGCACTCTGACTGGTGAAAGATATACATTAGAGATCCTTAACGAGTATGCAGGGCTATATTTAGTAAATATGGGTGATGGAGCGATACTAATGCATAATAACGCCCGGCCACACACCGCTCACCTCGTACAAAAGTACATTCAGGACGTTGGCATCAGCTTGATGGCTTGGCCATCAAGAAGCCCAGATCTTAACCCGATTGAACACGCCTGGGATGAGGTTGAGAGGCTAGTCAGAAGACGCAGACCACCCCCCGCCACCCTCAGGGCTCTAAAGCAGGCCTGATAGAAGAATGGGTGAATTTTCCCCAATACCGCCTCCGAAACTTAGTGTTCAGCATGCTAAATCGGCTCCAAGCTGTCATCAGAGCCCGAGGCGGCAACACAAGTTAACAAAGTGGGAACAAGGCCCAAAACGTAAAAATTAAGTGCTTGATAGTTCCTTCAAAATGGTTAGCTTTTTAGTTTTTTCTAAATTTTCAGTGTAAAACTTTACTAATGCTAAATAAAATATTATTTTTAGAAAACTTTGTTAAATTTGCTATAAAATGACTTTTATTTCAAAACTCTAACTTCTATAGTTTAAGAGTAAATGCAATTTTAAAACTGTACTACTTATTTTTGACGCCCAGTGTAGTTTAGTAGCAACTCAGTGTCCTCATAACTTAACTTCAACAACCAGTTCTTTACTAACTTCCCACAAGAAATTCTATTCAAACTATAAATATCGAATTCCCTAGGAATTCTTTTATATAAGAAAAACCCTAAAAAGTAAAAGAATCTTTGGGCAAATGAAGTTGTGCACACCTTATTATCACTAAAAACGAAATCCTTACGTCTCTTATTCACAATTGACGGATCATAGACCGTTGAAGAATGTTGTTTTAGAACAATGACTAAAATAAAAAGTTGACGCCCTGTTAATACATTGGCTTTGCGATATAATTCGTGTGTTGGATATCTAAATGGTAAGGAAAACATTACCTTTAAGATAGATCGCTGAGTTCGCTCCAATTTTAAAAGTGTTGATTTGGTTGCACCGCCATAAGCAATGATACAATATGCTATCAAGGATTGACACAAGGCAAAATTGACCGATAAATGTAAATAATTCCGAAACGGATCATTGTATCGAAAAATAATATTTCCAATGTTTTGAAGAGACCTATCTAACGATGAACTTTTCGATACATGTAGGGGAGGCACCCCAAAAAAAAAAATTTTTGTTCCAGCACTTCGTTAGCATTGTTAATATGTGTGTATACTTGCCAAATTACAGCTATCTAGCATAAAGCGTCTAGGCGGCAGACCGCGGCGCGGACAGAGAGACGGACATGGCGAATGTAGTTTACTACGGATACGGAACCCTAAAAAGACTAGCAAATTTTTATAAAATTTTAAAAGATACCTAAATATTTTATGATTGTTTTTTATAGTTGTTAAGCAACTTGCCATTCTTATTTTTTTTTAAATATTAAAATTTCACCTCCCAGGTGGGATATTTAAATATTTTTTAATAAATTGTATACAAACAGTTCACACGCGTCAAAGTAAAATAGGCTTTAACTTTAAACCTGCTTGAGTTATGGGTGTACACAATAAATATAATAATCGTTACACCCAACAAACACAAATTCACATGTTTGTTCCGAGAGAGGATCGAACCCACGTTCTCTAGCATAGAAGGTTACTAAGAAGCAACTGAGCCACCGGATTGTGTGTTTTTTTTCTAGCAGTCGTCATTTCGCTTATGTTTCCACCAAAACGGTCGTAGCACTCGTAGTTGTGGCGGCCATCATCGCACGACGACCGGCTGCGAGGGATTTACGAGCCCTCGGAGGCGGCTCCGTCGCGGGCGCCGGCGCCGGCCGCGGCCGCTTATTGAATATGCGCTGGTTTACGACGACGCCGGGCTCCCCCGCTCCCCTTCATCACGAGCTTTTCAATTTACAATAAAATGAACAGTTCCCGTTTATGTTGCGATTGTCATCACGCAGGAATGGCGCTTTGCCCACCTAAAACATTTGGTTTATTCGCATTTTTGTTAGGTCTCTGGAGCCAGCCTATGGTTCTGTCCTTTACTGTTTTTTCATGGGTTTCATGTTTTTTCAACGGATCTATAATGTAACACGTTATTTCCCGAAGGGAGTAAGTGGGTACGTATAAGGTATTACGATACGAAATATGATCTTTGGCCAATAATAGCGATGATTCCTCCTCGACGACGCGTCGTAACAATACATCGACCCACCTGACTTAGTCACGTATTGACCTAATGAAGGGTCGCGTGGCCGCGAGACGGGCGCGACTCACGCGAGACGCTAATGAGCCAAATGAGATTACCGCGGGAAGCCTCGCAAACTAATAATCCAGTATATAAACACCGGAACACGTCCGGCGGACAATCTTCGCCCGAGTGGTCTCAGGCACTCACATCCTCGTTGGAACGGTGCAACCCGCTGCTCAAGATGGTGTACAACTTTAAAGTGTTCAAAAAGTGCGCCCCCAACGGCAAGCTCACGCTGTACATGGCGAAGCGGGACTTCGTCGACCACATCTCTTACGTGGAGCCGATCGGTGCGTGTCCTCGCTGGGGTTTAAGCGATTGTAGTTTTCGTGGCGTGATTTATTGGATTTATTTTTGTGTAATTTGAGCCACGAGTTAGGGCTTCCCAAGCCTTGTGAACACAACGGACTGTTACTCAGGATGTTTACATTTGACAATAACATGACTGAAGCATTATAATATTCTCGTATGTACCTACTTGGGGGGTAATAAGGAACCCGCAGCACGTCGCAGCGTGCAAGCGCGAAATCCATCAGTACACATCATTAGCCGCAAAAGATCCCTTTTTAATGGGGAAAATATTTCTCCATCGACTTTTGAGAGTTTTAACGATTTACATTACAACGGTAATCTTTAATAGAAGGTTTCTTCTATATACATTCGACACGAGTATAAATCACCATCACCATGGAAATACATGTGTACCTACCTACCAACAGATGGCGTGGTGCTCCTGGACGAGGAGTACGTCCGCGGGCGGAAGGTGTTCGGGCAGGTGGTGTGTACGTTCCGTTACGGGCGAGAGGAGGACGAAGTCATGGGGCTCAACTTCTACAAGGAACTGTTCTTGGCCTCCGAGCAGATCTACCCGCCGCCTGAGAAGAGGCCGTACGACTTGTCGCGCACACAGGTGACACATTTAGTACTAATTATTACAAAAAAAGAAATTCACAGGATATTTCGGTAAGCTAGCCGATAACGTCAATAAACACATTTGTGTGTCACATGTGAGTCAAAGGTAACATAGACGTTATGTACAATGTGGGTATATTTGGTAGGAGCGGCTCGTGAAGAAGCTGGGCGGCGGCGCGTTCCCTTTCCGGCTGAGCGTGCCCGCGGGCGCGCCCGGCTCCGTGACGCTGCAGCCAGGGTTGGAGGACGAGGGCGAGCCCTGCGGCGTGCACTACTACGTCAAGCTGTTCGTCGGCGATTCAGAGATCGACCGCTCGCATCGCAGGTCCGTATAATACCCATATGTATCGCCTAGAAGAGCCAAGCGAAACGCAAGGGCACTACCTACCTTTTCTCGAAGCGCTTCGTCGTTTTTTTGAACCCTCATAACTTGGGTTTGGATTATTACTAGACTAGCTTTTTTGCCCACGACTTCGTCCGCGTGAAGTTCCGGACCCGTTCCCGTGGGAACCACATTGAATTTCGGGAAAAGCTATAGCCTATGTCACGCCCTGATAATGTAGCTTTGTACTGGTGAAAGAATTTTTGAAATCGGTCCAGTAGTTTCGGAGCCTATTCATTTCAAACAAACAATCAAATCTTTCCTCTTTGTAATATTAGTATAGATAAACAAAATGTTCAGGATATGTTGTCAACAGCAGCGGTCTTTCAGCGGCGGAAGCACATAACGTTTTAATTAGATAGCTCTTATATACTTAATACTTTATCGATATCTAAAAAAACCCTGATTTCGTCACTGACTCACTCACTAATGATCATCAAAATTCTAGGGTACTTCCCTATGTCATGTCATAGAAAGCAAAAATTTGGTATGTAAGCTAAAAGAAGCTAAAGTACACAAACAACAAAAAAATCATAAAACTTGGAAATTCACTTCAAAAAATAAGAAAAATATTGTTATAAGCAACTTACAAAAAGAAATGAAATCCCACCAAAAATATATTCATGTTAAATGTTGCCAAGACGAGACCATATGACTCGCACTGTCCAAAAGTTATCAGATCTCATGTAGAGCCAAGCTTCTCACTCTACACGCCCTACCTTCTACAAAGTCTAACTTCACAAACTCTACACCGTAACGCCTGCGCAACCTCTCGGTCTCACTTTCGACGTCTACGCCGAGGCTCGCTCGTCGAGCCGCGCTTTCAACCGCGGTTACAAAACCTTCGGCATGTCAAAGGAGACTGAAACGATTCCATACAATTCTGGGCCAGGATGTAATAAGATGAAAATGGTGACAATTGATAGGTTTATACTTATCAGTCCTTCACTGTAAATTCTGTAACTTTTGACAATCTGAGAGCTGAGTTAATGACTGTTTAGTGAAAGTGAGGTTATGTTGCAATTAGATGATTCCTGAAGTGCAAAAGATGTTTTTACGACCTTTGACGACCTCGATGGTATAGAGTGGCTTGGCTACCGATTTGATGGTCGTCGAAAATAGGAAACAATTTGAAAAAATGGAAAAAGCACTCAAAACGCATCGGAAAACACAAAACGAGTGAGCAAAATATCAAAAGCCGGCAGGCGGTAACTGTCAATGTCATTGACAATGACATTTATGTCAGTGACATAGACTAAATACTGATTTTAATCGATATGAAATCGATAATCATTATTACGTAGTGTTTACATATTCGTTTTTCAGTAATTGATTAATATAATATTATATACATCATATGACCCCTATAATGTATTGTGTATGTATGGTGCATTTAGTTACCTACTTTAAGTTAACTAACTACTAAATGCTAAGGGTTTTTTTCTGTAATTATGTAATCGATTAGGTATTCAGTTATTCGATAATCTCACGAAAAGTATTTCCTCATATTTCTCCTCTCGTAGATTGAGAAATAAGCTGATAATTGGTATATATAGATAGAAAAATATGACTAATTTTTTAGACCATATTCCAACTTATTACATTTTGGCCCATAATTTTCAGTCTCCTTTTCTTTCGAAAGTTCACTTTGATATTAATTTGATTTAAGAAGCTTGCGATGTCGAAATGTTTAATAGCATCGTTATTGTAATTTTAATGTTAAAGATAAATGCCCTGAGGAGTTAATCAAAATATGTGTGGCTTGGCCATTTCACATAGGCGTAAGGTGAAAAATGTATAAACTATTCATCATACTTTTCTGTTATACATTAGTTCTTGTCGTATGTAACGAAACGGCCAAGTCCGTTTAGTCCTACTAATATTGTCTGTTTAGTCCTATTGAATTATGTACTGAAATTAGTAGTACTAAAAGAACTTTTTGTCCGTTTAGTTCAATTCAAATTCTTACAGTAGAGAGTAGGACTAAACGGATTCTTTTATCCGTTTAGTTCTATTAGTAGAACGGTAGAACTATACACAGAATGGACAAGGTAACTTGACATATCTGGTTTTTAACCCTGGACAATTTATTCCCGTTACTAATTAATATGTTAATTTGGTCCGGCAGGAGCACGGTGGCGCTGGGCATCCGCAAGGTGCAGTTCGCGCCCGCCAAGGCCGGCCCGCAGCCCTGCACCGTGGTGCGCAAAGACTTCGTGCTGTCCCCCGGGCAGCTCGAGCTGGAGCTCACGCTCGACAAGCAGGTCACGCTCGCACTCTTACTTGTAACACAGGGGCCATATCTGTAATTCCTGAGAGAAGGAGGCCAAAAAATACATGGAAAACTGGAATGGACAACGACATAATTGCTTTCACATAACTTAACCATCACCCTTCTATAAAGTATGCAAGGCAATAATTCCTAACGACGTTAACAGAGTCATATTCACTTATACTATTTACTAGCTGTGCCCGCGGCTTCGCTCGCGTGGAATTGGACTTGTGACTAATTAAGTAGTATAGACGGATTTAACAGTCTCCTATTACTGTAGTTTTCCCCGAGACGTCAGTGTTCTTCATTGCTCATTGTCTATTTGCTCGCCGCTGTTAATCTTGGCTACCTACTGTGTACAAAATCCTGTTGTTTTATTATTTTAATAGCTGTTACCCGCGGCTCCACCCGCGTGGTCAAGGAAAAATACCGATAATTTCGTTCCCGTGGGAATTTAAAAAAAACCCGACTTTATCCTTGTCAACATCATAAAGGGAATCTCTAGAAAAAAAAAACAGCTTTTCAGGTCAAGCGCTTCCGATAATTCACGCGTAGTCTAATTATTTCGAATCCTGTGGGAATAAAAAAAAATCTCGTCTTTATCCTTGTCTAAGTAAAGCTTAATACAAAATCTAGGCGTTCTAGGTTGAGCGCCCACAATAACACACGTGCAGTTCTATTTGTCCCGTTCCCGTGGGAATTAAAAAAATCCCGTGTTCATCCTTGTCAACATCATAAAAGGAACCTCTATACAAAATTTCAGCTTTCTAGGTTGAGCGCCTGCGATAATACACTTGCAGTCCTATTACTCCCTTTCCCGTGGGAATTTTAAAAATCCTTTCTTAGTGAGCACCTACGCCCCAAAAGGAACCCTCATGCAAAATTTGAGACTACTGACACGTAGTTTCGGAGATGTCGTGATGCATCAGTCAACTTTGCATCCCCGTTTTACCGCCCTTAATGGATGATTTTTGAATATTTTACTCGTGTTTCATGCCTTTCAATAAAGAACCTTCATGCTGAATTTCATTGGAATAACTTCAAAAACAACAAAGTCTCATACTAATTTTGCGCCCCGTTTAACCCCCTAAGGGATGAATTTGGAAAAAAATATTTTTCTCATGTTTCATGCCTTTCAGCAAAGAACCTTCATGCTGAATTTCAATCGAATAACTTAAAAAACGGCTAAGTTTCATTCTAACTTTGCACCCCCGTTTAACCCCCTAAGGGATGATTTTTGAGAAAAATATTTTACTCGTGTTTCATGCCTTTCAATAAAGATCCTTAATGCTGAATTTCATTCGAATAACTTCAAAAACGGCAAAGTTTCATATTAATTTTGCACCCCCGTTTTACCCCCTTAGGGGATGAATTTCCAAAAATCCTTTCTTAATGGGCACCTACGCACCAAAAGGAACCCCCATGCAAAATTTGGGACTCCTGGCACTTGTAGTTTCGGAGATTTCGTGATGAATCAGTCAGTGATTTTCTCTTTTATATATCTGCACAGTGCCATCTAGTGAATTTTTGAGGAACTAAATTTCAAAATGGTCAGCTCAAGTAAATAAAAAACTTTCATACACAGTGCTATTGAATATTAAAATGGTCGTAATCAGGGGTCGGGCGATTCCGACTGCACAGTGACAATTTTAAAATTCTTTGGTTGTTGAAAATTTAAATGAGTGTAACTTCTTCTTTTTCTTCTCCTGACATCCGGTCCGGTCCGGTTCGGTCCGGTCCGGTCCGGTCCAGTCTGTTGTCGGTAGGTATGGTGTACCAAGTCTCAAGTTTGTAAGTGCGAGAATTTTTTTTTCTTACATTGACAGGGAGGAGACCTTTAAATGAACATAACTTATTTTCCTGACATCCGATTTAAATGAAACAAAGCCTATATTCTGCTCCAAGCCGAGCTCTATCTTTCTGTGAAAACTGCATTAAAATCCGTTCAGTAACTTAGAAGATGTGCGCGTTTAAACAGACAGACAGACAGACAAAAAAATCCAAAAAAATTTTTTTCGCTTTTTTTACCTTTCTCTAACTGTTTTCTCTCCATTTTTGCCAAATATGTTCAATGTACAGACATATCGGGGTCTACTGTTTTATTATATGTATAGATAATAATGATAGAGAAAAATAAAAATGAGTCTAAACAACGATTAAAAATAATTTGTAAGGTAATGAAATAAAATGTATTGCACTTGTATTGGCAGCTCTACATGCACGGCGAGACGGTGTCCGTGAACATGTGCATCCGTAACAACAGCAACAAGGTGGTGAAGAAGATCAAGGCGTCCGTGCAACAGGGCGTGGACGTGGTGCTCTTCCAGCACGGCCAGTACCGCAACTACGTCGCCAGCGTCGAGACCTCGTGAGTGTGGCATTCGTAGACAGTGTCGCTACTATTAGCTCAACAATTTGTCAGCATAATAGCATTGTTGTGTGGTGTGTTTGTTGTGCAGCGACGGGTGCCCGCTTCAGCCGGGCTCCAACCTGCAGAAGGTGCTGCACCTGACTCCCGCGCTGCACGCCAACCGCGACAAACGCGGCATCGCGCTCGACGGCCAGCTCAAGCGCGCCGACGCCACGCTCGCCTCCACCACCTTGTGAGTCACTCTCTCTTCCATTAGCTCCATATTAATCGTTTATCGGAAACTTATAAGTAAACGTACCTATATTTCGAAATAATAGTACGTAAACGTACATAAGGAAATAACGCTCATTTGAGATGACCTCTTTGATGCGGACTGTCGTGACTTTTCTCAGGCTCCTGGACCCGGAGCAGCGCGACGCGTTCGGCATCGTGGTGAGCTACAGCGTGAAGGTGAAGCTGTATCTGGGCGCGCTCAGCGGCGAGCTGGTCGCCGAGCTGCCCTTCATACTCATGCACCCTAAGGTAAATTTAAAGCAATATTAGGAAATTTTGCGAAGGAGTAAAACATCCATACAACTCCTCTTCGGTTTAAGATATTTGAAATGTTATTTACTTCAAAGCCGTGGTTTACTTTCTACTTTGCATTGATTCGCATAAGGTTGTTTATAGGGCCCTCTGCGCTGCGTGCACGAGTCCTCGGTTTGAGGTGCGTCTTGCTGCTGTTATAGTGCAGATCGGTTTGTTATTCCTCGTGTGTGTAATGTGCTCGTTGTGCAGGAAGGGCGCGTGAAGATGATCCACGCGGACAGCCAGGCCGACGTGGAGATGTTCCGCCAGGACACCGTGCACCACCAGGAGAGCGTCGAGGTGTACTAGCGCCGCCACCACTCACCATCTCTCGATGTACCATTATACTCCATGAATGTGTACTTCATATACTTATATTTACTGATATTATGCTACAGTGCTATGTAATATACAATATTATGTTTATGTAAATAAAATAGTTCCGTGTAATCAATTAATATACTTAGTTGTGTTTATATTTTCCAATGCTAATAGACCAGGTAGAGATAATGGTTCGAAGACATTGAGAGAGGCCGCGAGCAACATGCATCGTAAACTACCTTTCGACCGCTTTAGTAACAGCGCGACTTTAATCAGTAGAGCAAGTGAATTACTTTGGAGGGTGACCGACGCGTGTCTAGTTGTCAAAGTTGCATCGTCAACAAATTAAAAGCCCGCTCGTGGTTGTGCGCCCGAACTGCCCGACCGCTGATTGGCGAGCAAACATGTCAGACGATTGGCGCGTCACGCCGGCCACCGATCCGGTTATCTAATAATGAAAATGTTTGTCAATATTTGCATTGCGCAGGTAATTCAATGTAGTCTGATTGGCTGAAAGCGTCGACGCCTGTGTCCAAACATTTTGTAATCAACGGTAATTAGCTGTTTTGATTTTGTCAAATCTGTATCAATCAAACATGGGATTTACAACGGAGAATATACAGTTCCGTTGTTTATAAGCAGCGGGCCACAGAAATAATAAAAGGAAAGTCTTAGCTCGCAATCGGCTAAGTACAAGAAGGAAGTTTGCGTAGACAGAGGAGGGCGAGGGAGCCGATATAGGTTCCAATTCCTACGCCAGTGATACCCTCATTCCACTTGAATCCATTATTTGATCCATCAATGGATCCTAGTCGACTTTTAAAATCCACTTGAATCCATCAATGGAACCTAGGCGACTTTTAAAATTCCACTTGAATCCATTACTTGGTATTATTTACGATTGATTCTAGAATTGTATTGGTATGAGTTGTGGTTGGTTTTGGGATGAATTGGAGATGGTTCTGCAGGCACCATTTAGGAATGGTTTTACTTATTTATTTCGCAAATCGTCATAACCCGCCGGTTTTACATGCTATAAGTACAAATATACCTCCTACATAATTACACCTATCCTTTGCTTTGTTTGTTTGTTTCAAGAATCTTGGTCAAATATTAATAAATATTAAGTAGACAGAGAAATATTCTTGGAAACTTGAGTGTTGTAAGCGTTGTAAAGTTGTGCCCTCAACGCCATTTGCTTGTCGCGTCGCTTCGCGCGTCACCAGCAGCGGCGGGCGACATCTTCACCGCGACGCGGCAACTTGTCGAGGACGCTTGGTTACACTCATTGTCCCATTGTATTTGAAAGCGAACAACTTCGAGCACGCCAGCCTCTTCACCTCTTATGGGAATTATAAAATAATCGCGCGGGTGATTCGCGGTTGCCAGCGGGGGCCGCGTGCCAATGAAACAACGCATACTTCCAAGACAACCTTTAATCTCTTCCAAAATAATCATGTCAACAGTAGGGCGAACTCTTTGAGTTGATTTAAACTTTATAAATAACAAATCGCTTACTTACAAATTAAATTACCTAACGATAAATTTATCTACAAGTTCACAAATATTTCAGTCTGTTTGTAACTAAAACGCTTGAGAAATAATGATATTTTTCAATGATACGTTTCGTTAGCCGACGACGGCGTCGGCCGCAGGCGGCGCAGCGCCCGCCCGCTCCTACAGGCCTGGCGACACACAGTGCTACAGGCGCCAGGCTCGCGTCTCATGCCAGGAGCTGCGCGCCCGTCGCCGGCTCGCGGTCGGCGCGCACTTCCCTAAGCCGATTTAAAACCTTAAGAATCAAGTACAAACATTATTTACATAGACTTATCCGCTTCGTACAGATAACGATGAATCCATTTACCTAATGTATTGATATCAATAATCTGTAGACTCAGCTAGAGCTCCGTAGATATGTAAAAAAGTGGCAAAGACTCAGTCGCTTACATGCTACTATGTACATCACAGAGTTTGAAACAAATTATACAAAGACCGTCTCCGGAGCCGGCAGTGGAGCGCGAGGCGCCTCCGCAGCGGAATGCACTGACACGATTCAATGAAAATACTTGATATGACATGTATTGAATAAACGATATTGAGTCGGAGGCGCCTCGCGCAGCACGCGCGAGAACAGGAGGGTGCGTTCCCGCGCCTTCGCGAGTGACAGAAACCGTATCTACCTACAACATTTACATAGGACAACTTCGCCAGAAATGTACAACGGCACAGCCGCCGCCGCCGCCGCCCGCTATCCCTCTCACTTACTCAACAATGTTTGATGTGTGATCTATAAAATCTTTTTGCATGAATGTTCAGAATGGAGTTCACGATTCCAGAAATTAAGTTAAAATTGGACGGGCAGGGGCGGCGGTGCGAGTGAACCAATATTAGACTAGACGCAGGACTCGGGGATCCGGTGGTCGAGCAGCTTCTCTTTGATGGCGTCGACGTTGAGGTCGGCGGCGCCGCGCAGCGTGGCGGAGGCGCTGCGGCCCAGCGCCGAGCCGCGCGTCGCGCCGCCCGCGCCCCACGTCCACGACGCGCCGGGCCCGTTGCACGCCTGCCGCCAAGAGCAGGGCGATTAGTGTCGCGCCTATCGCGAGATGCATCTCGGCGAATTAGCCGCGCCATTGTCGCGCCCCGATAGCGCTGAATTACAACTAATTCAAAAGGTGCCGTCGCTGGCGGTGACGCGCGGCGCGGGAGCGGAGGCGGAAAACTGACGCGACAAAAGAACCCGCTGATAAAACTATCGCAGGACTTAATTAAAACGTCCCTTGTTAGCAGCAGACCCGCGCCGCACAATGGCTCGTTCGCAACAATCGCATTTAGCTAATCAGGCAGGAGGTTGAATTTATTGCAATGCGAAAAGGTTTCAGCCTTCCACCAGTGTTGTTCACGTTATTCGTTCAACCTATCAGAACAGAACCCACGAAAAGTTTATATGATACGCGTGAAAAGGTCGAGATCTATCACTAGCCGGCAGCGGGGCCGCCGCGCGGCGCTGGCAGCTCGTCCGCGCGCCGATATGCCTGCATTTTTCAAAATATCGAGGCACCTATCAAAGTTTCAAACTAAATGTTAGAGTTTATTTTCTTTTGCTAATAATAAATCTGTCCGGGAATTCTACTCCCCAAGTTTAAATTTTCTGATCTTGAATTTCCAACGTTTCAATTGAAGTTTGAAAATGTGACTAGTCGACGATATACGGTCAGGACGTCAGGACCTTATACGACAGCAGGAAAATTATTCGAGGAGCAGATGCATTTTAGTGCCCCGATGCGTGATCTAGCGAACAATAAGAGTCTGGTGTGAATAATAGTTTTTTAGCAGCTCGTTCGGCGAAATTGGACGCACAAATCAAACGCCTTTCGACGGCGGCCTTATTCGTACATATTAATTATATTTCGTTCGTCAACTCGATTAACATTAACTTCGGGGCTTAGATCCTGACGAATCAGTATTAAAATTCAACTCGTTCTTTACTTTATCGGTTTGTAACTCAGTTAAATGAACTTCCATGTTTCTATTTGATGAGGACTTCTCAAAGTAAATTCGAGGGAAGTTTCATGCAAATACGATAAAGTTTGATGTCAGAAGATCTGGAAATATTGTAAACTCGGCACGAGTCGCGCGGTTTAAGGGCGGCAAACGGCGCAAGTGCGCTTCGCCGCGCGCCGCTGCGGTCTGCGAAAGCAACGCTCCAAATTAACAAACCACCGGAAAGTCAACACGCACCACACTGAACAATGCGTATATTACGTTTTTTCGCTGGCAATCGTTTTCTTCAGTCCTACGATGAGAAGGGAGATAGCGGATCCCCGGGGCTGCTGTGAACGCGCTCGGTCCCGCGGGGCGCGCGACACGCCGTAAAGAAATATGATCGTGTATCTGCGACGGCACATAAAGCAGGGGTTATTGGGATCGACCGCCATAAAGATACGAGTGACCGCCGCGCCCCGCGCCCGTTACAGAACTCACTGACTCGTCGATCGTTCACATAAAATAAACGACGGCTAACTTTAAGTAGATAAAATCGTGCTAAGTCGTAGTTCGTTTCGAGACTCGCCGAGTTTATGTGAGCCTTTTATGAGCGGCTCTTTGAGGCCCGCGTGTAATGGCGCCGCCGCCTATGAAATATTTTTATCGGCGAAAGCAGCGACATCCCGATCACCGTTAATAAGGAGTATTAAATTACAGAATATCATATAAAATTTTGTCGAGGATCGCACATCACGACGTGAAATAAATTTTTATAATAGGCGTATTTAGTCAGTGGAGATCGTCACGGGTGTAAATTGTGTAGCGCCGAGGCTTTTAGGAGATGAGAATGAGATCGGATTGATGGGCGTGTGTCGCGCGTAATGGCCGATCGCCCTAATGGGCCGCCGCCGCCGGTTTGTTTATTGGCCTCTACGGCGCCGCCCGCCGCCGTTCAGGGGGCTGCTACGGCGTGCTACGCCGCTGTACCGCTTTCGTCACAACCTGGACACGCAATTTCGACATGCTGTGTCGCAGTGACCATTTTAAGTTCTATTTTAATATCAACCATATTCAAACAAGTGCTGGCCAATGAACGAGCCTTACCGGCGTGGTGAGCGGCGCGGGCGCCGTCCGCCCCGGCGACGACACTGCGAGGCTCGGCGCGCTCGTGGCTTCACCTGCAACAAAGTATCATATTCATCGTATTAAAATCATTGTTTTCATTATATAAGGAGGCTGACTGTGTAAATAAGAGAGACAAGGAGCCGTGCTTGATTCGAAGCGGCGAAGGGCTGCGTAGCGTCACTTTCAATCTTCCGTAAAAACATTTGAAAAACATGTAGGTAACAACATTTTTGACCGTCGTCGTCTTACCAATATAGTCAAAAGCACTAAAATATTGTTAAAACGTACATCAAAATGTACATATACTATTTGGCATTAGTTCACCAGACGAGTAGTATAGAGGGCAGTTAGATGTTTAATAATCCCGGGAGGCTTATTTGCGGACAGCGGCCCGGAGCGGGCGAGCGGCGCCGGGCGGCGCAGTGCATCAGGGCGGCGCCGGAGGCACATAAATAACGCCAGATTCCGCGCCCGTCCAGATCGCCGGAGATTTATCCCCGGGCCGGGAAAAAACCTGATTAATCACTACATTCAAAGATGGAGGCGAGCGTAAGTCAGGACACAAGAAATAATTAATTGGTGCGAGCGACCGCCGCCGACCGCCGCGCCTCCGAGCGCGCTGAGCCCGCACCGGCCGGCGTATTGTATCGCAGCGCATCCATATTCTACAGATTAATTTTGCAATTCACGTGGACGATTTGAACGAATTTCACACAATTCAGAATGATCCAAATTCTGCCATTATTATTATAAGAAGGCAAAAAAAAAACCACTAACAGTGATATTATATTTGACTCTTTGTTATTATTTTATCTGCTCGTTCATTCGTCATTCATTCACTGCTCGGTATAGATTGTTTTTTTTGTCACGCCATTTTACTCGGTACTGTGCCAGTCTTATGCAGTGGGGTTAGGCTATCTGTACAATGTCCTCTGGCCAACCACGGGCCGATCTCCACCGTTGCCTCGACGACCGATTGCCCGTATAGATGTCCTACCGTCTCCACATCAGCCTTTACTAAAATTCTCGTATTTCTGAAGTGAAATATTGAAGCGTGTGATGACACGCTTTCCTCCTGGACCAACTGTTAATATCAAAGTGGTTAGTCAGGTCAGTTGTACATTGACTGACTCATAATAGTAAAGTCGAAATTATTTTAGTAATAGTGATTCGATGGATTAAATTTTTAAAAATGTTTACGGATGTGCCTGCCTCCCCAAAGCGAGAAGTCTTCAGATGTAAAGGCGGGCGATCTGTCCCGGGTCCCGGCGGCGGCTTCGGGCGCACTTTGGCGGCGTGTTTTCAATTGCGAGTGTGGCCGCGTGAATATTCAGATGCGGCATCAATATTCATGAATACATTTGTAGCTCGGCCGCAGGTCGCCTTGCGATGCCTCTCTGACACCTCGCACAGACGCCACCTCACCCGCTGCTCCACTTCAAACTTTACGAACTGAGGATCGACAATTAAATCGTAGGCATAAGGTGTCCTGTTGTAATCTTGCATACATTCGAACCAACGTCAATTTTGACAGCTATCTTTGTTATCTAAACATGTCTTTCTCTCGTCTTCCCATGTGTTGCCATCATGGGCAACCAGAGCCTAGTATCTCTTGATATTTATTTGAAATAAATAAATCGTAACTTATATTCTTGATATTGTTTTATGCGCTCGCCCCGCAGTTAATAGTGGCCGCTCGAGGGGGCTTACCTGGCCGTCTTCGCGAATATAAATAAGGGCATTAGGCGGCCGGGATATTAAAATATTTTCCCGGAGATTTAATACCGGCCGGGCGCCGCATAAATTCGCCGCTCCCTGTATCACGAGTTTTTGCCGCGGCGAGAACATCCATTATCCTCCGCGGCCAAATCTCTTGTTATGAATAGTAATCCTTTATTGATGATCACTCGCTGCTGCCAAGGTGCGCCGCCATGTGACGGCAGGCTGAGATGACGATGCTAATGAACGGCACACGTCAAGACGAGCAAATTGTAGTGCACTATTTAAGTTTAAGTCCCGTGGTTTGCTCTGCGATCGGCAAAGTAACTCCACAGTCTACTGCGGCGTCGGACGAATTATGACACTCGATATTCTGCAAATAATTCAGTTTGCATCGCGCTGCCGGCCGCGTGTTCTGCGGACGGCATAAAATATTTTTATTGCATGTTTTTGTGCCGCCGCCGCTCGAATTATGGCACCAATAATACCACAAATAATGGGGTTTACGGAAGGTTTAACGAGATCGTGTGCACAACTATCACCTAAACGTTTTATCAAGTTCTACGGCGGTTTCTTTTTAATTCGAAATTGATAATTTCAGATTGATGTTGTTTTAGGAGTATTTAAGAAATGGGCTAGTTTGACCGGGGAAGTACCACCCTCTCTCAGAATATTAATGTAGAAGCAGCGAAGCGTTTCGTTCGGTGAGGGAGAAATAAGCCTCTCTTTTTCTGTTTCTGTACTCCCTATTCCCTTCTTGTAGCGGCCAACGCATTGGTAGCGCTTCTGGTAATACTCGTAACCAACCACTTTCCCTCACTTGCTTGCTGCCTATGTTCAGCAATCGACTTCTTGCGACTGAGATGACGACGATGATTAAATGAGCAAATTAATACATTCTAGATTACGAACACAAGAGTATACAATAAATCATAATTTGCGATCAGAAATTCACGGGTTGCGGTGGCTCAGTAGCAAGTTCCCCGAGTTGATGCACATCAGCCCAATGGGCGCACCGCGCGCCGGCCTCCACGCGACTTCCAAATCACGCTACTTATTATACAACTACTTTTTATTTCCATTTTTTAGTTTAGCTGAGTTTACAAAGAAAAGCTGTAAACTATCTTATTCTAGAAGGTAGAGGGCGCCGCAATGCGTCTTTGGAGGTGTTTTAATTTTTATTTCAGTAACAATATACATTGTGTTGAAAAAATTAAATAATAAATATAATATAGATTTAAATAAATTCAATAAAAATCCAGCACATACAATTATTTAATTTTAAAATTAAACATTATAAATTACAAATAAAAATTACACAATTCTACATTAAGAAAAGAATTCGACCAAGCTGTAGTAGCACCGTTTCAACAGAAATTCCTTCAACTTATCTCTAAATTCGTGTTTATATACAAGACCCTTTAATTCCGTTGGTAATTTATTAAAAAACTTAATGGACTGATAAAGAGAGCCGCGTTGAACCACCTTTAATTTCGGCATTATTTTCATGGGGATATCTTTTCTACGCGTGCTTTCCCTATACTTCCTTTCGATCTCTGTTTCATGCCGGTGTATGTACTTTGCGAAATGTGTCAACAACACCAAAATATACAGGCCCGGAACCGTCACAATCCCCAAGTTTATAAAGTACTCCCTACTTGAGTTTCATGATTCTTATTGCCCTTTTTTGCAGAATAAACGCTTTCTGTATATTATAACTGTAGCTTCTACCCCAGAATAATATGCTGTAACGTAGTTTCGATTCTATGAGGGAATAATATACCATTTTGAGATGGCAGAGACTTATCTCGTCGCGTAGACTTCAAAGTACGTAGCATGCGGAGCCAATCTTGCTTTCAACGTATTTTATCTCGTCTCTCCAATTCAGAAGACTATCTATATGTACTCCTAGAAACTTTACAGATTCTACCATACTTAGTTTTTCGCCATTTAGTGCAACGTCTAAACTATTGCGCATCTTGGTATTAGTTCTAAATAGCATTACGTTGGTTTTTGTGGCGTTGATTACGAGGCCGTTAGCAGTAAACCAGTCATTAAACTGTTGGAGTGGCTGGGTAACGTTTCTTTCAAGTTCTTCCAAGTTTTCAGCAATTACTACTATAATAACTAATTGCAAGGACTCGCGGTTAGCATCACCCATGGAATCAATTAGGACATTGATAAATACGGTAAAGAGAATTGGCCCTAAGATGGAGCCCTGAGGTATATCTACTTTTAAAGCAACTAGTTTGGACTTATATCCTCTTCTACACGTATCGTCATCCAGGGCATCAATTTCTACGTAATACCTCCTATTCTGCAGATATGAATCAAAAAGTTTTAAGGCTTTTCCCGACACTCCGTAATTCCGCAATTTTTCTAGTAACAGTTCATGACTCACCGTGTCAAACGCAGAACTCAAGTCCAGTAAAACACCAGCTGTCTTCCTTTTTATATTAAGTTGACTATAGACATCGTTGAGTAGTGTATCGATTGCATCAATAGTTCCCACACGTGTTTAATACCCATATTGTCTCATGTTTAGCACCCCATTTAGATTAAGATGCCTAACAAGTCTTGCTTTTAAGATCTTCTCAAAAAATTTTGAGAGTATTGGCAATAGTGAAATAGGCCTATACATTTTAGAATCTGTCCTTGAACCCTTTTTGTAGACCGGGACTATTTTAGCCAATTTTAATTGATCAGGAAATAAACCATCTTCCAAACATTTATTAAATAACACACTTATGGGCTCTGCAAGAACATCAATATTATCTTTGATCACTGATATTGGTACTTCGTCATGTCCGCTTGATTTTTTAAGTTCCATTGCTCGCACAATTTTATAGATCTCGTCTGGTGTTGTTAGCTTCAATTCCATCTCATTATCTACTTCTTTACAAAATGTACGAAGATATTTAAGTGCAATATTTTTATTTACCAATATTTTATGGCGACTCAAATCAAACTGTTCAGCAAATATATTGGCAATTTCAGTTGGATCACGTGTGACAGTATCGTTCGTTTTTAATATTATGTCTCGTTTTCTTTTAACAGCCTTTCTATGTCTGTTGATAATTGTCCAAACATCTTTGGAGATGTTCTTAGATTGAGCTATTGCTGATTGTGTAGTTAGCTTCTGCTAAAACGCAATAGCAAATATTGTCTCATAACAAGCAATCTTAATAGTTAATTTGGTGAACTTCTGCTTGACTTTAAATTTAAAAACCGGTCAAGTGCGTGTCGGGCCACGTACATTGTAGGGTTCCGTATTTGCTGTCCTCTGCTTGCTTGCAAATGTGTCCAATATCATATTCTATGACATTTTGTAAGTTTTCACAAAAGAAATTTTATTTTATAAGTTCGTCGGCTATTATTATTATTGCGAGTGAATTATGAGGTGTTGCTCATGTGTGTTGCACATGTATTGGAACTTGTATTTTAAGTACTGTAGACTCAGAGGATTTGTGAGTAACGTATGGAGAGTACTGAGCAACCTTTGTTGTCTACGCAAACGTATGGGGAGCCATCGGAAAGACGATATGTGATCGTATTTGCGGAGACAGAAAACAAACCGGATCGCATTATTCACGAGACGCTCTAACTTGTTAAGGTGTACTTCACTCGCATCAGAGTAACAGACATCAGCATAATCACTGAGTGGGAAAATAAGAGAACTGACGAGAGTGACCTTAGTAGAGAAACCGCGTACTACTCGAGTAGAGTCTACTTAAACGTAATAGTTTTCATTAAAGGTTTAATTGAAGATTTCGAAAAAATTTCTTCCCACACCTCGACCTATCTAACGATAACCCACAACAAGGGGTGGGCGCGAAAAAAAATCATCATAATTTCCCCTTTACATGTAGGTAGGGGAGGCACCCTAATAAAATATTTTTCATAATTTTGTTCCAGCACATTGTTAGTATTGTTAATATGTATATACATACCAAATCACAGCTTTCCAGCATTAAGCGTCTAGGCGCTAGACCGCGGACAGACAGACGGACATGGCGAAACTATAGTTTACTACGGATGCCTAAAAAGGATATAAGTGCATAATTAAGGCCAGGTACAGCCTAGCTTCGCAGGGCTCAGTTTCAATGTTTAAAGAAATGATTTTAAATTACAGCAATGTGGATCTGTTAAATGTGTTGTGCAATGTATAAAGTAAACAATATTGTAGTGTATAAATGTTACCATAAAACTGTAAAAATCGTTGGATTGTGAGTGAACCCGTTTTGTGTCACTAGAACCATTGATTAGAACCATACTAGAAAATCATATTTTGTACCACTCGAACCATCAAGGGTTCTAGTGGTACTATTTTGTAATGTCAGGGAAAATTGTTGTTACTATTGTCATGGTTCCAATAATGATACAAAATAGAAGTGTCAAATCAATGGTTCTAGTGCTAGGTACTACTCCTGTGAACCGTACATACTGCTAACCTGCAACCGAAACACCATAGTACGGCAGTAGGTTCGTTAGGTTTACCTTGAGGCCGGGGCTTCGTCGACTTAGTGTAATTGCAATTTTACGCTGACAATTTTTCGATAAATGTAATCTAACGGTTACAATTTTATGTTGAGATATATACTCACAATAGTTGTTGGGTATGAGGTCTGGCTCGGCGTCGTCGTGTTCTGGCTTGTCGTCGTGCGCCGTGTGCGCAGTCTGCGGCGGCGGCTTGGCGTGGCGCGGGCGGCGGCGGCGGCGCAGCAACAGCGCGCACGCGCCCGCCAGCAGCGCGCACACGCAGCCCGCGCCCGCGCCCGCCGCGCCCACCATGCCGCCCACGCCCAGGGGCGCCTCCGAAGCTGCAAACAAACACGCACACCCATACATAAACTCAAATCTCTATTAATAACTCAACATTAAAAAAAACATGCCTCAATAAGTAGCGAGTCAGTTGGCTCAGATTGAATCGCCAGCGTGTGTGAGTCGTAACGCAGATCGTTACGTCTATAACCTAATTGAAAGGAAGCCGGGAGGCGAGGAATAAAAGAAAGCTGACTCATGTTCACTGGTTTCCAATTTGCTCCGTCTGCTCGGAATGGCCACCTTTCTAAAATCATGTAGAAAATTCTGTATCAAGTTTAGTTAACCTTAGTTTTAGTAAGAACACTTTGCTAATGTCCTTTACTGAGAAAACTATAGGTCATTTTTTGCTAAACGTCAACAAGCTAGTTTGCCATCGTCGTGATATAAAAAAAAGAAACATTCGCCAAGTCGTGAACGGAAACTCATAACTTGTATAGTGGAGCTAAAATTGTATCGAGATGCTTCCGAGTTCCGAGTGCAGTGTAACGAACATTAATTTGGTTTTTAAAGGCTATTTGGACGTCAGCGACGTAATAAATTCGCCGGACGAGGCAAGTGGAATCGTAGGCGATACGGCGCGACGTCGTCGCCGCCACCTGCGGCCCCGTCTTCGGCAGCTCGCTGCTCCAACCAGACGAGAACACTAGTTCCATTGAGGGCAATAATAATTATACATGCCACCACCGTGCTTATAAGTATTTATTAGGTAACAGGCTTATTTGATTACATTGTACATACTGAACAATCCTTTTACTCGTAAAGACACATTTAATGTTTGTCCATTTATAAGCTGTTAACCATAATACATATAAGAATAATTTTGATCCGTATTCATATACTTATGTTGAGCAATCGAGATATTTAAATGCAGTGTGCGGCGACGCGACGACGACGTTGGTCGCAATATTCCCAATATTCCCGATATTTGCGGATTAATTGCGAGCGCCGGAAAAATACAATAACGCGGTCGTAAATCACCGGCGAGTGCGATGAATAATGATTATTCATTTCATCGTCGTTTTAGTATCGCGCCGCGCATGATTTATCCGACGGCAGTGCAGTGGCCGCCGCCGCCGCCGCGCCGCCGCCGCCCCGGCCACGGCTCTTCAATTGCTGGGTCGCGATCGTAAGGAATCTTCGCTGCCCATAAGCACCCGTAACGCAGTGAGAGTTACTTTTGCGCTGCCAACTTTTGAGATTTTTAGATGCTCTAGGTTTGGAATGGAATACTGTTAGTGAAAGTAGATTGTGTAGTTTTATAAAAATTTTATTGTATGATTTAATTAATGACTTGCACTGTGTATTAGTGTGTATGTCTGCTGCATCGCTGCAGTATTAATACGCGCCGCAGACATCACAATCTCCATCAATCATCAATCTTTCACAAACATTTGCAAAGCCATTGTGATGGCGATGAACGAGAGGCCGTTTTATTTTATGAGATACGTGAACGATATGGTTCTCGCGGAAAAGCGAGGAGCAACTACACGCATCGTTTTCGTGTTTTAATTAAGAACGACCATCGGAGACACAGCGCGAGCCAGGAGCGCGGCAGTACTAACGTTTCTATAACACAATAGTGGCCTACAATGAATACATTAGCGTGCGGCGGCGGCGCGTCCGCACAACTTTGGTCATTAATACCGCCCTTATGATTAATATTTACATTAATTTCATGCAAATTGCCGGTTTGACGCTAATTTAATGTTATTTACGAGCGCGGCGCCGCTCCCCCCGCGCCGCGGCTTCGTGCGGCGGCGGCCGAGGAGCCGCCATCACGCGAACAGGTGGCGGCGCGTGCGGCCGCAGCTGCCTCCAAATGTCTTTATTAAAACAGTTCCGAGCCTGCCACAGACGTCTTTCACTACATGAGAGCGTTACATATGATTGTCCGCCGGTTTCTACTGTAACTAAGCAAGAGCACCAAAAATAGATAGAACGCAACAATTGCTATGTTACATGGAATAGCAAATCGATTGGAACATACGCCTGAACGTTAATCGTTCTAATTTTTTATGGGGATTCCCTCGCCGGCGGCGGAGCGCGGACGCCCGCGATTAATCGGACCTCTTACGTTACAAATAGCGCCCGCATCCACGCAGGAGCCGAGTGCGGCTCACGAATGCTTTATACATAATTCATGTTTCATAAAATGTGTTGGCGATATTATCTAGTTTTGTAATAGTATTATGGCACCTTAAATAATACCTAAATCATAAAAGCGGAGATTACTAAGGCGCAAGCAGGTACAATCGACTTACTCCACAATGTTTCGCAGTGCCGTATGCCGGCACCGCGCCGGCTGGCGGCCGCCGGCCGGAATCGTTTTATCACTGATCGCCGCCGTTTGGATGCCGATCTATAATTGCAGTGAAATGTTCTTTTACGATCGCGAGAAGGTTTTATTAACACTGTAAATTAGATTAGGTTTAATGATCCCGATTGCGCGAATCTCCCACATCGGCCGATATCATTTAGTTATCGTGCGCCGCGCTGCAAACGGTCATAGCCGCGCGTACGCCATGTAATAAATTGAGTGATTTGCGTCGTAAATCTATTTTATTCGGCTCAGTCAATGTTGTAAAATATAGCGTTCGATCGTATGAGGGTTTGGCAAAATTGACGTCGGGGAACATGTCATTTTTATTTGGCTGGCGTTCGCGCATTTGTTAGCAACGGGCGAGTCGCTCATCACCGTCGCCGGCGTCTCGGCTCCGGCCGCCAGATAAATCAGCCTCCCCGACACACGAAATATGCTACGGCGGCTCTAACCCGCCTTTGTTTAGGAGTCAGGCTTGGTCAAGCAGAACCGGTCTACCAGCTCCGCGAGGACGTCGAGTAGCAATAGTGCATTAAATAAACAGAAGAATTGAATTTCCATTCGAACACCACCTCATTGTGGTTCGGTCGCCTGTTTGGAATAGGATTACTGAGTGATATAAACATTTTCGTTTATAGAATACGCGACCCACTTCACCGCGACATTAGGCGTCCCTCAGCGCCCCTGAAATACATGCGGTAATTTAGTTTTAAAAGGTTCTCCGACTTCTGGGTGAGGCGCGAAGACAAAAAGAAAGCAAATCTTCGGTAGTTCTTCCCGCGTTCTATTGATTCATGGATTTAATAAATAGCGAGCGTTCCTTAGCGAAATGGCCGCGAATCGTCAAGTAAACAAAATATTTTTAGACTCGGCTGAATGGCGTTCAATACGGATTGACGCGGAATCGTGTTTGCTTTCAATTTCCTCCAACTTATTGGCGTTGTTTGCGGCGGCCGGCCGGGCGAGGCGCCGCCACCCTTGTTTTGCTGCGCGCTCTTCTTCTTATCACACCAGTCTCTGTTATGATCACAATCGTGATTAGATGCTATTGACCTATTTTCAAATAATATTTGAACTGAGATAAGAACTTTAACATTCAACTGATTATCTATTAGTTTGACTGTATGTCGTTACGTTGGTATCATTGGAAGCCAACCATGTGGTACATGTGGATGGAGTCCAAATAAATAAATAAACTAATAATACACTACCATAATGAATTGTATATGATCGGCAATGACAAAAATTCGTTTAACGTCGCCAGGCTGCGCAGGTAAAGTGAAGCGTAAGGGCGTTTTTCCACTACTCCATCCGATTTTTATCGGTCCGGTAATTGCCGGTCCGATGTAGAAATTCATACTTTAGACATAAAACCGGATGCCGGAGTAGTGGAGAAGCGCGTATACTAAAGTATGAATTTCTACATCGGACCGGCAATTACCGGACCGATAAAAATCGGATGCCGGAGTAGTGGAAAACGCCGTAAACATCATATTTTCTTGTCCTAAACGTTCACCGGGAGACAAATTGTAATTCTCGTTTAGGCTCAAATAAGGGTCGGGCAGGTAGGTAAATGGAATCGAATCAGCGCGATATTGGGGATGGCTTTACGGGAAGGTTGCGGCGCTGCGAGGCGCGAAATGAAAGGCCACTCGCCACCGGCCGCCGCGAGGCGCGGACACACCGGGCTGAGGAGCGAGCCCTGCAGAAACAACACTATAAGTGCATATAATACGCACATTTGGTGGAACGAGTTGGTACCGAGCTCTACTACTCACACTAAAAACGGTGCAGTTAGTTTCGTCCCTAATTATTCGAGCAAATTGTTTCTGTTATTACAGTCATATCTGTATTTTATCTATTAGTAAAAGATTGGTTGAACGCTTTTTCACAGAACCCGATGACAATTTATTTTATACATTCTGATCAATATAACAGATAAAATCGAGAAGTTGTAAAAGTTCTTTCCAATTTCAATCACAGCTTATTTCGTTTGCAATAAAACATTGTTAGCAATTGTACCTGGATAAGTCCCACCTGTAGCCAATCGCCGGAGAATGAGAATCGTCCATTCGGTGAAACGATATCGCCGAGACGGCGCGGCGAGTGAGCCGTTGCGGCGTGATTTAATTCAAGGGCGCGAGTGCGCGCCGCAGAGCCTCTTGATTAATCTCGCCGGTGAATCCGCCGTTTAATTAAAATGGGATTATCTTGAGGTTGCAGGCGAGACGCGCCTACTGCGGATGGTATCGATCTCACGGTGACGGAGCAACGGAGTCCCCGCGTCTACGTTTACTCGCGGTCATGAGCATATTTATTTGCTTACGAGCTCTACTAGTTTAAAAAACACACAGAAGTTTAAAAATGGTTATATGATCGACTGTTCTTTATAGTCTTTTAGCTGCAGCGGTTTTAACAGAAGGGATGTGTTATGGTAATGCAATCGACGAATATCCTCTATTAAGATTCATCGCGGATTGGCGCGCGACTGTGGGCGGAGGCGAGTCGCCGTCAGCCGCCGCGAGCATAAAGCAAGCAACTCATGACACACCCGAGAGCCGGCGTCGTCCGTTTACTCGCCACTTTTCCTTGTTACTTTTACTTTTTTTTTTCATTTCACCAGTATCAAAGTTTTCAAGAAGCAGCTGAATCGACGCAAAATATTCATGGTCGAGTGTTGGTGCTCTTGACATAATTTATTCCGGGCACAAAACAACGTAATGAATTTTGGCAGGGCGGAACTACTTTTAAAGGTGTCTTCTCGGGTGGGACGGTAACGTCCAAGAGGGAGCCCTCCAGTCTAAATACATTTACTGTCAACATTTTGTATATTCTAATGTTATTTTTTATCTATTTAGTGTTATAATAAAAACAGCTACTTGACTGTTTGTGAAAAGGATTAAAATGACAACAACGATATTAGTGCACAAGTAGCGAGTTGAGTTGCTGGCGCGCGGTGAGGCGCCGGCCGCGGCTAATAAGTTGGCCGGGCCCGGGCGCTCGCCACTTAGCGCGCGCGGCTCCCGCGGGACGCCGCCGGCCCTGGACCCTCCAAATTGAGTTTCGCTGAGTGATTTAGAACAAAAACTAGTTATGGACAAGTACCGCTCGTATGTTTCAATAGCCGCCTAATGATGGTAAATGTCGAGCGGCGGCGGCACTGGCGCCGGCGCGCGCCCGGCGCTGCCCAAATGTTTCTTAGCATAGTTTGAGATAGTTTTCTCTTTCACACACATAAATAGGTCACCAGGGGAGACAGCGGGTTCCTCGCTTCGTTATTAAAGTTGACACGAGTGAGTTCGGACGTAGATGACAATGTTATTAAATATATATTAATATTGTTTCTCTCAACACGTCACCATTTGCTCTCTGTTTTAGGTTAAATTATGTACCAATAAGTAGATATATAATTTTTAACCAAGCGATAAAAATTCGTTAACCGTCAGTTATGCGCCGGTTCGGTCGTAGTAAATCGATTGTAACATTTGCATAATAGCGGCCGCGGCCCGATATTTGCAACTTTATTGTACATTAGAGTATTTTGTCACTTTTATTACGTATTTCGGGAATAAACGATTACTATAAACGTGGAATATGGCCAATTATTGTGTGATATGGAATTGGCCATATTCATGAATTTGTTATTGGAAAGGCTTTCTTCGTGCGTCCTTCAGCAACAGCGCCTGCCAAAAGTCCTTACCCGTCCTCTTCTCGGGGTCGCGGAAGAGCACGTCGTCGAGGCGCGCGGGCGGCGAGCGGCCCTTGCCGTTCACGGCCACCGCCGCCAGCCGGAAGCGCACGTCCCACTCCAGGCCGCGCACCGTCCACATGGGCTCGTCCGCGCTCAGATTCACCCTAAACAATACATGATTTATGAACTACCATCCACCACCCAACCACATTGGGTGATCAGAAATTGACAAGAGACATAAAATAGAAATAAAATTATCATAGTTAAATAAGACATGAATAAAAAAAACGGGCGGGGGGACCACCGTGCACAACGAAAATTTACACGATTACAAATGTCAATAATTCGTAAACGGATCGTTATATCGCAAAATGATCTTCCCACACCCTCGATGTTCATGAGACCTATCTAACGATACCCCACAAGAAGAGGTCAGTTAAAAAAAAAATTTCATTCCCTCTTTACCTGGAGGCACCCAAAAAAAATGTTCTACAGCTTTGTTAGAATTGTTAACATTGAGTACAGCTTTCTAGCATCAAGCGTCTAGGCGCTATCAGACCGCAGACGGCCAGACGGACATGGCGAAACTATAAGGGTTCCTTGTAGTTTACTACGGAACCCTAAAAATGTGGATAAATCCGGCCAATTGAATATATCTGGAGATTATAATGTATAAGTAAATAGATAAAAATATAAAATTATGTAAGTGGGGGTTGTAAATTGCGGGGATGCGGTCCGCGGTGTTTAGTGCCGTCTGCGGCGATAAGCGACGCGCGGCGACGACGACGCCCGGAATGACGCGCCGTTACGAGATAACGCGCGACACTTCCTTGGGCTGCGGCGTCACTAAGTAAGGGCACTATCTCACTCACTCATCTCTATGAATCGTAGCTCAATTTTTTGACAGTCTATGGATCTTTCTTTACAGATTATTGATACCTTAAAGTGTCAAAAATTATGAAAGACTAACTGGAACATAATATCAAGAAAAGAACCTACGAAATTGCCTTAGCATATGGCGACAAAACTAAATAAATATGCCTATTTTCCGAATATTTACGGGGCAATTTGACTACTTGGCATTTGGGATATTGAGGTTTTCTTCTTTGCACCAGATCCTTTGATATAAAACGAAAGAGTAAAGACTCCTTGTAGCATTTTTAGCTTGAAAAGTAATTTTGAAGACATCATATAGAAAAGTAATTAGTGACATAGTCATAATCATAATGTTTTATGCAATTATAATGCAACAGGAGTCGATGAGAAGATGATAAAAATAAGAGAAATAGGAATGTAGATGACAGGGTGCGGCAGTAGGTCATCCCTGACCTGACCAGGTCGCGCGCGTCCTTCATTCATAATTAACGCTGTTTGCCAACTTTAATGATACCCCAATGTTTACACGGAATCTCACTCGGTAATGCCACTGTGTTGCGATATATGTCTGCAGTAATGGAAACAACGAAAGAAAGTCATATTTTAATTGTAGAATGATATTATTTTATAACTGAGCAGAAAATCAGCGTCTATTATGTTTTGTTGAGCCCTGAGTAAGTATGTCAACTAAGACAAATAAAATGTTACGTGAATGATATTAAAAGCGCGCGTGTGCAGCCGAGGAGGCGCTCGCGAACATATTGCGTCGTGCAAATTTAAAACAAGGCCTCCGCCGGAGCGCGGCCTGTATTATTAAAACACCTTTCTTTTATTACCGCCGAAGCCGAACGGCGTCGTTATCTATACACGTAATAAAACTGCACGGGCCTTGTAACATTGTAAAAAATAAAAATCTCTAGAAATGACGGCTCTGGTGTTCGAGGGCGCGACGTAACACAGCTTGAGACGGTGACGATAAAATACGAGAGAGCTATAATATTTATCTATTGTTATATGAAGATAGGTGGTACCTGGGCGCGGACCCGCCGGCGGTGTACACCTCGAGCAGGAACCGCTGCGGCAGGCCGCCGTCGAAGCCCGCCACGCACGACACCTCCACCGAGTCCGCCGTCTGGTTCCACAGGGTGCAGTTCCGAGGCGCGTGCGGCTTGCCTGCCAACCAAATGCAATATTTAGTGTCAAGTGGCCACCAATGCAATTGGTCTTACGAGGTTACGTGGAGAGGATCTTACCGGCTGCAACCATTTGGAAGACACAAGGTGCAAGCTGAGTGCCAACTTCGTTAGAAGCTGAGCAGGACAGCGTGCCGTAGTCCAGGTCGGCTACCGGTGTGTACCTGGTGGAGAAAAGATTTTAGACCCGATCTGAAAATCTTTCTGAGATGCAACTGCACGAAATCTTTAAAATAAATACATTGCAATAACTTTCTTTATTTTGATCCTCGAAATACTTAGTCTAAGAAAGATTAGTTAGAACCAGGCAAAGCCTTTCAAAAATGTAATGTAAGTTAATGAGACTTTCTGTAGCATAATATTTGGATTTGTGTCTGGGAATTGGGAGTACTCGTTACATTGTTATGACAGCCGATACAGAATGGCATGCGAATACAAAAGATCTCATCAGCATCGCTCATCACGGGGAAGCTCCGTTCTGGATTCCGTAAAAATTATTTCACGTACGCCGGGGCGTGTGTCAACGAGGTTTTGTCTGCGGCCCATAGTTCGGGGAATTCTAGTTAGGGCCGGCATTCACATCATTGTGCGTCGCCGAGACGTATTACACGAGTTTATTATCCGGAACAGGAGAGCGGGATTTATTCTGTAAATGCGGATAATGGGGCCCTTAGATATTTATTGTTTCCCATTCGTGTTCACCTGATGTATACGTACTTGAGGCTGGAGGCGCTGCCGTTGGAGGTGTATCTGTCGGCGGCGACGTCGATGGTCTCCCCGGAGTTGTTGAACTTCCACTTGAAGACGGCGGCGGGCGGGTCCGCGTCCACCTCGCACACGATCACCACGGACTCGCCGCGCGCCGCGCCCACCACCGACACGCCGCCGCTCCGGCACGAAGGTGCATCTGGCACACCAACACAACATTACTTATTTCGATTGCGTGCTTAAAATAAACATGAAAAAGTTTCTTTTTGGTTCACTCCTACTGCTACCTAGGCAGGCGACTAAGAATATACCATCTATGTAGCTAAAACATAAAAACAAGGTGATATTATAACCCACAAATTATATTTTTTCATAATATGTATTACTAGCTTTTGCCCGCGGCTTCGCTCGGTAAATTTTATGACATAGATCTCGTTTGATAACAAAACAACCCATAGCGCGACTTGTGGCGCCATCTGTTGGCCATCCCATACAGCGCCCTCTATAGTAGAAAAAATATTTACCCATTGGAATGACATACATTCACGGAATAAAAAGTAGCCTATGTTCGGCTCTGTACCCCTGACAACAGTATACAAATTTTCATAATGATGAATAACAAACAAACAAACAAACTCACTTTCTCATTTATAATGTTAGTTAGGATCAATAATGGCTGTTTTTGAATTTTGAATTTAATCGTACACATTTTTGCAAAGCACAATTTGTCTTAAGATTGTAAAAGTTATTGTTTGCTCGTTGCCGGCACCTCTCTCAAAATGCGGTGTCCACATAATACCAGCGTCCTGGCACTTGTGCCGCGACAATATGCTGAGTGGAGGCCTATTTGGACACGTTTGTTTAGTATAAAGAATTTTAAGTGTGTATTTAATTGTGTTCCAAATAAACAATATTTTCTTTCTTTCTTTCTTTCTAACGTCATTCCAAAGTAAGCAAAGCTTGCATTATTACTATAGTTATAACAGAAAACAAAAAACACAAAATTGTTTGATTTGCACGAGATCTGACTCGCGACTAGAGATAAGGTAGTCAAGTCACAAGTCAATCGTCCACAAGGGTCTGTAAATTACATTTGCCATTAGCCAATAAAGAGCCCCTATGTAAAAGGGGCATCTTGTATTGTGCCGTAGGTACAGTTGACATCGACCGGAGATATTGAAACACGTAAAGTTATGCTATAAATGAACAGTGACATGTGAGGAACATCGAGGTACTTCATTAAACCCTCATACAACTCGTGGACGCAGTGCAAATGTGTCCATTATAATATGTCAGCCATGCGATCTCAATTACCAGGATATTGGCATTTTAAAACATTATACTGGTCACCAACGCGGCTGACTCACGCAGTCATGAAACGAAGTTCGAAACTCATACTTATTACTCAGTGCATAACGTCAATCGATTTTCGATTGTTTTATAAACTGTGAGCCCAAATGTTGGCGCGTACTATAGCATGAACAATTAAATTAGTATCCCTTGCGCCGCAACTCTCATGGACTGTGTGGCAAGCTGTCGAGAGTCGAGAGCATGCTTGCGTGCAATTTAGCATGACAGGAGTAGACGTCACCTTGCAGCAGAGCTATGCTTACGAGGTTGTAACTTGTAACCATCCAACCAGCAGGTATTTTGTAAGTTTTAATAAGTATCTGTTTTTCTAACATGGAGTTAAGCGTTAGAAGGAGTCTTCCGGATGGTAAACTACCCTTTACACCGCAAAGAATAATTTCAGATAGTACGACATTGGAAACATAATTCCAGTCGGAATAATATTGAGCCGAGGCCGAGGACTCAATACAAATCTGAAATTGATGTTATTACTAAAACCTTTGTAATTTTTACGATGAATAACAAATTATTCGAGCAATTTAATTAAAAGTTATACTGTTTGAAAGTTCGTTAAAAGTGAAAACGATGCCGAGTAAAGTTGTACTTTATTATCACAGATAATATGACTCGGAAATAGTACATGATACAGACAGACTGGCGGCTGTATCGAGAACAGACGGAAAGGTCGTCTCTCGTTATGGGCAACATAACTCTAAATAGATCAGTGAAATTAGTGAATTTGTGTTGTAATAACAACCAATTTCTTTTCCTTGAAGAATAAATTATATGAAATGAAAGGAATTGTAGTGGTTTCAGGTCTTCAATGTGTGCGGCGAGCCGGACCGGCGCCGGCGCGGCGATGGCGGTGCGTCATTTGTAACGCGGTCTAATTTCCCAGGAAATTGTGTGCGCCGCACCCCCGCGCGGCGCCCGCACTCCGCCCGCACTGCGTCGCGACTCGCGCGGCCCGCCCGCGCCGCCGCCGAGCGACAGGATTTCCGGATACGAGCGTATACATGCGAATTTAGCGGAGATAATGTACTGACGTTTAGTGGTTATTTTATTTATTTCATTTTTTAATTAAATTTTTGCATCATGTAGAATACACTGAATTTAAGCAAACAGAACTACCGTTCGATTTCCGTACGGCGTGAAAAAATGAGATCCATCTATACTACTGGCTTCTAATTGTAGCTATGGCTT
Source organism: Endotricha flammealis (assembly GCA_905163395.2). Classification (NCBI taxonomy): domain Eukaryota; kingdom Metazoa; phylum Arthropoda; class Insecta; order Lepidoptera; family Pyralidae; genus Endotricha; species Endotricha flammealis. The sequence goes on along the minus strand of LR990856.1, from coordinate 18,059,648 downwards.
CGAAATTTAGCTACGCTTGTGTATTTCCGTGACGGCAGGCATAGTTGATTAATTTATGCCCTTATTTATCTCGCGGGCCTTCGCCGACTCTAATCACCGCAATCCAATCCGCGCTCTAATTGACTGTGGGTTCAAATAAATCCTTTCAGACGATCCATAAATCTGGAGAAGAAAATAAACTGTCCTTACAATTTATTAACAAATTATTCCAATTTGAAAATTAGGTTCGGCCATATTCGAAGCTCGGTCGACGTCATCAGGGATTATGTTGTGTGTGTGTATGTGATTCAGTTTGAAATATACACGATTAAAATAATAAGTACTTGACGAAAAAACACACCCAAAGCTACTATTAATGAGTCTTTTGTCGATATCGTCGATTGTACGTAGAAGTCTTTTGTCCATGTCGTCGATTGTACGTAGAACATACAGATACTGTTTCACTAAATACGTGATGGTGTTCACAATCCGAGGAAGTATTGATGAAACTTTAGCCGCCTAAACATCGAAATATCCTTTAAAAAGCGTAGAAAACTCTTTAAAAGGAAGAAACTGCTTATTTCAAATAAAAATATAAACTAACTCCATTTAGTCCTGAATCGCGAAACAAGGAAGTTTGCCCATTCAGTATTTCCTTTCAGAAGGCATCAAGGCAGGCGTCGGGAAAAAACAATTAGACGAAACTTTTCCCTCCCGGAGCGGACACGATAACGGGTGCGAGGCGCGAGGAGCGGCGCGGCGCGGATCGGCGCGGCATGCGGCACGGACGCTGTAATGCGCCTTAATTTGCGCGGTGTGTTCGCGGCGGCACAATGCGCGGACGTCGCGATTAATTAATTTGGCGCGATGTAAGTGCGGGTCGCCACCGCGCATTGTCCCAGATCCGCCGATTGTTTTGCGCGCCGAGAGGTGGCGTAATGAAGCCGCCTTGTTGACGAGTTTTCTATTTAGCGCGAACTTCCATACCGAGTTTCGAGTCTCATTAAGTTTGTTTTCGTCCCGAAAATTTATTACATTGGATAAAGTCGGGAGCGCGATCTTTACGAGTTTTTGACTGGGGTTATGATGGGATGCATCAACAAAGCAGCTTGAGATTGCGCCCCCAGGCACTGTGATTGGCTTTCAGATAGAGCTATAAATCTAGATATTTCGAGGAGACAGTACCTTTTTACGGCCCGTTTTGTTTGTTTATCTTATAACCTTGTTATAACTTTCGATGTGGAACTAAGCGACTTTACTTTTCAACTTTTGATGTATTATATGTTTGCGTTTGAAGAGAATTGAACTCCGTTTTCGCATGTCTAGGCAGTGTGTTTGATATCTTTCTAAAGCGTATTGATGAATCCTGGAGTAAAACAGAACGTACTTTATTTTGACTTCACTAATGAAGGTTTGATTAGTAGTGTATAATGTCAAAGAAAAAGAAAATCAAAAGATAAAGAAGAGAAAAGAATAAGAAAATCAAATTCGGAGCAGAAACAAATTGCATAATCCGCGCACATTGTATCTCGAGCACGTCTTGTTGATTAAACTAGTTTCGTGAAAACTGGACTGTGAAGAAGTAAGTGAATGCTGCCGGCAGAGCTGAGCCATCATATTTTCAAGACAATTCTAATTTGCAATTTCTAAGTCGGCTAAATAAACACGAGATCAAAGAGAATAAACCACACATTAATACACATCAGTTCTCATTGATATGTGACTGAAGTTGCGGAAACTCAAGAAGAGATCGCGCGGGATGTGTGCTCGGGGAAATATCGAGACGAGTTAAAAAGTTGTAGATAGCCGCTTGATAAGGTTACGGCGAGGCACGACTCCATTATTGTCCAAAGTTGCGACGCACGTAGCCGCTTAAGACGTAATATTGTAAGAAGGGCCGCCCATTGCTACTTCACGATACTTCCGACCCGGTGACCCGACCCGACGTAATTCCCGTGTAAAAGATTTTATAGCGATAGAGACTACCTCGATATTAAAGATACGTTCAACTTGTTGTAATGTCTGGCATTATTTCATTGAAGATGTAATCGATATTTTCCTTGAATATATATGTATAATAATTAATTTAATGTATAATTTATTTTTAAATAACAAATTACATGCATGCTATATCCCTGTACCAAAAGCAGACACTCACACTTGACCCTGAAGTGCAGCTCGTTGGAGACAGTCTCGCCCTCGGCGTTGAGCGCGGAGCAGGCGTAGCGGCCGCTGCTGTGGCGCGTCACCTTCTGCAGCACGAGGCTCTGGTTGCTGTGGAACACGCGCGCCGTCGCGTTGTGCGCCAACGGTCGGTCCTGCAGGGAAGCAATTGAGCACATCACAAAATAAAATAAACGTGTAAAACTTTTGATGCCATATCCATAGGAATTACGACGATTGAAACCTTTACCTAATATTATATCAACCCGGAAAGAACCGTTTCTGTCACGCAAAGCATTATTTTGTAGTAACCAAATTAACTTTGTAAAACACACTTGATTACTATTAAAATTTTAGCCAACATACTCGGCATACTGTAAGAAAAGCCAATTACCATAGTTTTCTTAAGAAACCCGCAACAATCCGAAGATTAAGGGTAAAAATCTTCCATATTTTTGCATGAGCTCACAAATACAATATCATTTATTCGTAAATATCGGGTGGGCGTTGTTTCGGGCAGGAAGGGTCGGCTGCGCCCTGCGACAATAAGCGCCACTCAGCCGGACAAAGGTATTCTTTGCGTTGTAAAGGACTGATTATTCCTTGTTTTCCGAAGCGGGATTTGGCTGTGTATTTATTTTAGTTCTTTGTTTGACCTCTGACGAGGTTTGTGCTTTCACTGTACACATCGCAAGGTAATCTCCAAATCCACATGAATCATTCTTGTGAGCACAAATACGAACATGTTGCTATTGTCAACATTGGTTTCGACTTTGATTTTCATGTTATGGTTTGGTGGCTAGCATCAGCTTGTAGCATAACCTAACAAGTGAGTATTGAAAAACTTGGTTTGCAATAGAAAGTTGAATATCATCTGATATATTTGCATCATTAGGTTAGGTACCTATAGAAATTAATTAAATTAAAAGAAACGGAGACATATACAGCAAAACCAATGTGTAAAATAAAAACATAATACAATTACCCGTTGTATTTAGTATGACACAATGCGAGAGCGGACGTCGCAATGATGTACAAGCTGAAGGCAGGATGTGAAATTTAATTTGTACTAATGAAGTCGCCGATCCCGGCGCAAACAAAAGTGTTTACCCTCGATGACTCTGTTGTTTCAGAACAAGAGGAAAATTAAAAAAGACATTTTAAAAGCTGCCCGGAATTGGGGGGCACGCTCTTGTTAACATTCGGAATGGGGCGTAATTTGCGGCCGCAGCACTCCACCGCTGGTGAGGTGTGAAGCGGGGATGGAAAAGTCAAAGGCAAAAATACTTTATTCTGTGGGCCCTCGCATATTATTGTTCTGTATTATGTACGCACGACCGAACACGAACATGGTGAACATCGAACACGAACACGGAACATGTGGTTCGCACGTGTGGACGTAAATTAGCAAAGCGAACATGAACACCTACAAACATAGTTCTACTTGTGTTCGCGCGCAACCACTCACGACCAAACAAGAACATGGTGTCGAACAAAAGCGGCTACCAAGCCTTACTCTTTTGGTTCGATGTTCGTGTTAACAATGTTCTTGTTCGGTCGTGCTGAGAACAATAGTCCACACAGAACAACCAAATTGGATCGACACGAACACTTTTGACGAACAAATTGTTTGATGTTCGTTAGTGGTACGCACTTGCGAACAAAGTGTTCGTGTTCGATGTTCACCATGTTCGTGTTCAGTCGTGCGTACACGCCTTTAAATCTATATATATATAAAAGGAGAAGCTGACTGACTGACTGACTGACATATCAACGCAGGGCCTAAACTATAAAGGTTAGAAACTTGAAATTTTGCACAGGGGTTCCTTTTATAACGTAGGGGAGCACTAAGAAAGGATTTTTCAAAATTCCCACAGGAAAGCGAGTTATACGCAAGCGAAGTTGCGAGGGATTTACTAGTATTAAATAAAGAAGCAACTCTATAAAATACGGAAAAGAAAAACAGATTTTCTTTCTTTAAGTAATGTTTACAAAAACAAGTCTTCACTTATTACCTATATTTTAATAGATTGAATATTATGTGCCAAATAAAGCAACCATTTAAATTACTATTGATAAGCAAAGGTCTTGAGCTGCGGCGGCAGTCTAACCCAATTAAACAACCGACGTCACGTCGTGTTATTGACAAGCGACACGACGATTCTGAAGTTAAATAATCGCGTCGAGATTTCCCGCGGCCGCAATCCCTTTGTAAAATAATTACGAGATGGAGACGAGAGCGAGACACTCTGGAGCTGCGGCCGCGCTTTGATTAGGACTGAGCAAACGCGACTGTTCCGTTTGCCGGCGCCGCGCAAACACCGCAGAGTCTAATCTCCGTACAAGTGCCGTGCCGTAGGTACACAAGTCGCTGATGTACAGTCAGATGTCACTCGTTTTATTACTAAATATTTGTAAAGAAAACTAGTTCAAGTATCTAACTTGGAGAGTCAAGTCCAACTTTTTGAGTCTGGACATTAGTTAGACAAGTTTCGAATCTCGAGAGATTGTATTTATTCTAACAATGGATAAATTTTTTTTATGTCACACAAATGTTTACACTCATCCCACCGTATTTGTCTCAGACGGGTATCTTAAAAGATGTAAGAAGTTGCGTCTCTGTGCTTATTAATCGGTCAGGTCCGGTTTCATGTACCCCACCGGGTACGATTCGGGCCTCGAGCATATGCTCCTTTTTTATTTTACTTATTAATCGTGCTCAACGTCGTGCGCCACACCGCACGAACGTTGCCGGCACGAGAGCTTCCATAAGGTTTCACAAAGAATTTCTTTCCTGATTCATTAATAATTATATGACGGCACGGGTGGTGGAGAACAACACCGACCGATGAATCATTGGCAGCTGGCGCAACGTCAAAACAGCACGTGCGCCGTGAGTCATCGGTTGCACCGGGCGGAGCGGTGACGCACTAGCCACAGTATAAAAGGCGTGGAACGCAAATGGAAGGGGCATTCTCTCCCCGGCTCTGGCGCGATGCACACGCTGTCATAACGCTGTTCTATTAGCTTAACCTATTGTTTAAATTATTGCTTATAGTTTAATGATGATTATAATTTCATTACAAAAGAATAAAAAGACCTAGACTGGGGTTTTTCTTGCGTCACTTCTTTTCCCTCAGTGGTCATTGTGAAGTGCTGGTAGTTTAATAAAGTTATTTAAAGTAGAACTAAAACTGTTGTTTCTCTCATACCACGATTACCCTCGATACGCCCTTGTGATGTTGAATTGCACAAAGAATAACCGTTAGGCCATCCGACATCAGAAGCGGGATACATGTCGTGGTATTGAGAGTTTAACAGATTAGGTAGGTGTGACATGTAAATTGGATGGAGTTATTTCCGAGTTAAGAAAGTGAGTTCAATGTACGACGGAGATTTTGCTGTCGTCGACTACGAGTAGCGTAGTTTAGCGGACTACGAGTAGAGGAATTCAGCGACAAAGAGTATCGTATGGTGGGTACTTAACCTCAACGTGTAGGGATTTTAAAATGTGTCATTTCAGGTGTACGACCGTCCGATACTCGACGGTGTGTGACGAATAGCGGAAGCTGAGCAGCGACGCGCACCAAGCGGTGGCAGTGCAGCAGTGAAGGGTCGACGCGCTCCGAGTTACAGTGCAACCGAGGCATGCGACATGCCTCGAGTCTATGATCTCAAGCTGAGCGAGATGTGTCAACAGTGGCGGATTATCCTTAAGGCAAACTGATGGAGCTGTCCTTATGGTGCCGTGTTTTTCACGAAAACCAAATTGATGGTCAGGTATTATACCGTCAAGATGTTGTTTCATCTTTTGAGCAGAATCTTCTCAAACAGTTTTTCAGTAATAGGTCTATATGAGACGACTTATCCTGTGGTGGTTTGCCAGGCTTTAGTATCATCACTACTTGCGCTATTTTCTATTGCCCTGGGAATTGTGAAAGTTGTAGGCAGGCATTAAAGATGTTCTTTAAAGCCACAACACTCGGTTTCTTAGAAGCGTGCTGTCGACCAAGTCGAGGACTTTTTTTTCTTGTACTTGTTTTCTTTCTTCTTTTATTTCCCTAGAGCTGGAGTATTTTAGTGGTGGACACAGCTGTAGTGGGTTTTGAAGATAACCGTTTATCTCATCCTGCTGAGAGTATGATCCTGGGAAAGGTTTAAACACTTAAATACTCAGCGAAGACTGTGGCTTTTTGGCATCCGACCCATACACCCGTTGGTTTCCTGATCGGTGGGACCTGAGTTATTGGCCTTTTCAGTTTTCGCGTGGCTTTCCACAGTGAGTAGTTGGTATCAAGGGAAGGAGCCAGGTTTGTCGTGTGTCGTTTGATGTTCTGATGAGATCATTCAATTCTTTAGAGCATTGATTGAAAACTGCTTTATCCCTAGAGTAGCCGGGTTTATGCTATTCTTTCCTCAAATGTCGACGTGCTGCCTTTTATCTTTAATTATTTTTGGGTATTCGTTTGATCTTGGGGAACGCCTTCTGCTCGTCCTTATAGCCTCAGTAGCTGCTGTGTAAATGACCCTGTTAAGGTTTTCGACGGCTTGCTCGATCTCGTAAGTGTTTTTTTATAGTCTTTCTGAGGTTGACCATTGACGATACCATATCTTGATATAGTTTCCAATTAGTGTACCTGTTGAATAATTTTTCCGAGGTTAGTCGATACCACTTTTGAATTATCTCAATATAACTGGAGTATATTCCGACGATAGGTCTGTTCTGTACATAGTTCGACTGTTGGTATAGTTACTACTAATATTGCTCGTGATGAAGAAATCGAGCAAATCAGGAACCTTATTACCATCTGTGGGCCAGTATGTTGGTTCGTGAGTGGTAATGTACTCCAGTTGGAGGTTTTGTATGGATTTGAGTAGTTGTCTTCCTCTTTGAGTGATAAGCCTAGAGCTCCAATGTGTGTGCTTTGCATTCCAGTCACTTCCACTTATGAATCTAGGCCCGAGTTTTGCGAAATATGCGTTATATTTGTAGTCATCCTCTGTGATTGAATACATAAAATTGGATGGATTTCCATGTTCGTTCTGTCTGTCCCTGTTACTTTTTTTTTTTTCATTCTCATCACATATTTCATTCACGGCTCACGTCGATAGTTAGGTCGGTCCTGGCCTCTCTTTGAAACAATTCTCTCTACTAATATTATCTTGGAGTGATAGAAACGGAGGCTGTTGTTGTTCTTTAATATAAAGTGACAAGTGTAGACTTCCAAATATGCAATGAGACAAATAAAAACCTCTACCATACAACACATGTATGTAGTAATGCTAACTACAGTCACCTATGTTTACTATTACCAGTGCTATTTAGTTAAAATTTGTAACATGGCCGCTAAGGGCGCCCATGAGGTGCTTGCCTAGGGGGCTATCGACATTTAATCCGCCTCTGTGTGTCAAAGATAAGTGATATTCAGTTTCCTTGTATATCTCACTCTGGTTCAGAATACAGCCTCATTTAGCGCAGTAATTGAGACTTATTTAAGGGTAAATGGTTTCATGAACAAGTGGTTCTAAAAATAAAAATAAAAAAACCTATGTACAGGATGTTAGATGAATATCGTAATGAGGATGTTCTATTAGGAGGTGATATTTTGGATGAGGGAATTCCCGTTGTAATTAACAATATTAAGTTAACTTGTTCAGGAATTAAAGCTTCTTCTTCTTGCTCAAAATTGGTAGAGCTATTCAAGGTAAAGCCATTTAAGGTAGATCATTACAGGTAGACATTAGAGGTAGAGTCGTTCGAAGTAGAGTTATTCAAAGTAGTCATTCATGGCAGGGACAATTAGGCGACATCCAATTAACATTCAACACTACTCGATGTAGAGTCACTGAGTTCACTCCAATAGAACCTATTTTTAGTATTATGGGTAATTCGCGTGTATTATCAAAAAATTATATTAACTCTCTAGACATCGATAGATTAGATCGTGATCAGTCAGGTCAAATGCCTCTACTAATATTCGGCAATTATTCCAAACTCTTGCTGTTCGGTACAATAGACTATGGTACGCTAACATTTCTCCGTTGGAGCTTTGTTCTTATAACGAATAAAACCAAGGTAGATCGTAAATATAAGGGGCTTTCTAGAGTTACTATAATTTTAGAAAATTATAGGTATGAGTTGAGTGAGACATATTAACGGGAGTAATAGATAAGTCCTCCTCCTCGCGTCGTGGTCCTCATTACTGAGGGTCGTGAGCCCCCTTGTGAAGTGACAATTTTTGTTTCACAATGTCCCTCCATCGACTTCGGTCTTTAGCACTCAGGTGTTTTGGTACTCCAAGCTCATTCGATATTGACCACAGGTCAGCCCAGTTGACACAGTCGAAGGCTTTGCTATAGTCTATAAAACGCAAGATTAAGGGAGTTTTAAGCGTAGGTCTTTTCGATCATCTGGCGAATGTTCAAGATTTGTTCACGCCTTTGCCTTTAACAAAGCCAGCCTGTTCCTGCGGTATTTGCCAGTCCTGAAAGTGACGTATCCTGTTATTGATAATGTGCAATAACACTTTGCTAGCAGCTAGAATTCTGTAGTTGTCACATTTATCCGTAGAACCTTTTTTTTTTGTGTAATGGCAGAATTATTGATTTTGTCCAATCGTCGGGTCATTCACCGGTACGCCAGATGCTGTCACATATTTTATGTATAGCGCTAGCTCCTGTCGTTCCCGTCGCTTTTAAGATCTCGGCTGTTAGTTGATCTGACAGCTATTGCAGCATTGATTTCAGACAGCAGAATAGGAAGTTCTTGGGTTATGTTCTCCCATGTAATTGGCATATATGGTGGTTCATGATCGCCTGGGTTTTCGGAGGTTCTTACAATATTTCCGCCACCTTTCTGCTATTGCATCCAGATCTTGTAGTCGTGCGTCGTCCTGTAGTCTTAATCTGATTGAAAGTTATAGTGATGATGGCGTGACGGCACGTGATGTTAATAAACGTGTTCATGGAACCAACCACCCGACTATTGATACTGATATCTAGGACCCTAACTGCCAATAGTAATAGTTCCGAGCACTGTCATGTGCGGAGTATGTCGGTAGACTCATTAGTTATAGGACCAAATTAGTGTTGTAGCAAATGCTATATTTCATAGTAAAAAAAAAAAGAGTTGATTTACATGTTGCAAAAAAAAAGAGGAAGTAAGATAGATTGTAATCATTGAAGGGCTCAGCCGGACCAATGATGTTTGAAGGGTTGATCGGTCCAGGGTATCTGACTCTGAAGGATCATATTCTAAGATCTAAGGATATTATTATTAGAGTCTAGACTTGGTAGAGAGTTAAAGTCAGGATGGTCGACCGTTAAAAAAAAAAAAATTCAAAGAAAAAAATTAGTATTGTTTCAGATAATATCCTGTAAAGACGCACGAGGACGTGCGCATGTCAGAATGGCCGTGACGGCACGGGTGGTGGAGAACAACACCGACCGATGAATCATTGGCAGCTGGCGGCGCAACGTCAAAACAGCACGTGCGCCGTGAGTCATCGGTTGCACCGGGCGGAGCGGTGACGCACTAGCCACAGTATAAAAGGCGTGGAACGCAAATGGAAGGGGCATTCTCTCCCCGGCTCTGGCGCGATGCACACGCTGTCATAACGCTGTTCTATTAGCTTAACCTATTGTTTAAATTATTGCTTATAGTTTAATGATGATTACAATTTCATTACAAAAGAATAAAAAGACCTAGACTGGGGTTTTTCTTGCGTCACTTCTTTTCCCTCAGTGGTCATTGTGAAGTGCTGGTAGTTTAATAAAGTTATTTAAAGTAGAACTAAAACTGTTGTTTCTCTCATACCACGATTACCCTCGATACGCCCTTGTGATGTTGAATTGCACAAAGAATAACCGTTAGGCCATCCGACATATATATTTATTAATTAATACGTTATGCGCAATAATTAGTTTACATGAATAATATTGGCATTTAATTTTGTAAAGAAGAAAAATGGTTTGTGTGTAGGTAAATAGAATGATTCGTAATCCAAAGTAGTTTAATTTACATCATTTAACAAATAACAACATTATATTATTTCCACGATGATGGATCCAGGGCGAAGCGGAGTCGAATAGGTATTGGAGCGCGGCGGAATACGAGCAGCGATAAAGAAGGCTGATCGCTACCAATTCGTGTAAATGTTTTATTCGCGTTCGGAGGCTCTCGTTAAAAAAGGTCCGCGGGTGGCGCACGCTAATTGTCGGGATCGGGGAACACACCCAAGTCTATTTGCCCCTTTTAATGAGGCTTTCCAAGCCCCAGGGCTTGGACAGTACAATGCTAATACCGCCGCCGCCCAGACAAAAGTGCCTCCTGTGTGCCTTCACAGGAGATTCACAGAAGATTCACCTTTAATAACACAGTTGCGTATTTACGAAAATGCATGACATCTCATAGATAATGTTAGATTTCTTCTTGTTTCTTCGGATAAAATATTTGTGAATAAAAACAGGTGCACGTTTTTCTCGTGTGACCGTTGGAAATCTCCCAAAAATCTTGATCTCGGAATCAATTCCGCGTGAAAGGAGTGAGAGTGATTCAATCAGGGCTGTCCATTATGAGCGATATGAATCTCGCGCGATCGCCGGCCGCGCGGCGCGCTCCGGGAAATGGCTGCCATTAACGAATAAAGAGAGAGAATTTTCCACCTGATAACGCTGTTTGCTTACGTACTCGGCGGAGGGGAAGGTATTCGCGTCGCGTCTGTTATTGGATTTAATATGGGTATTCCTTTGAGCTCTCCTTGAAACAATGGCTGCTCGTGAGCTCGTAAAAGGAATCATTATTTTAGTTTGCTGTGATCTACGGTACTTTATTCTGAATATTTAAAGCTTTTCCGTAATAACCTCGTTATGGCAAAAGGTTATCTTCCCTGCTCCCCTACGATATTTTCGAGTTACAAGTTTAGTGTGAATGTTGGAAATTTTGTATTTTGTCGTTAAACTTATAAGATGAGCCCGACCATGTCCCGGCAGGAGCGGGCCTTCAGCCGCTGCTAGTAACCTCCCGTTTCAGCTTTTGTTGAAAATTCGGAGCCCATTAAAAGGTGTCATTGCTCTAAATTAGTGCGCAGCGGGATAACACCAGCGCCATTTAGGTATTAATACAATAAGTTAATTCGGTCCGAAACCCAATTACAGCAGTATCGTAACAATTTAGCCGCGCTCCTTGTATTAGTGTAATCGGAGTCGTCCAGTGGGACTGGGATATTGTGCGATTCCAAAATATGTTTCGCTACGGGCTGCGAGCTGAATATTCCCCTCGTGCTCAATTCTTTTGATGGTTTAGCTGGTTAGAAATTAGCATTCCTATTTTTCTTTCATAACAGTTACGTTATTATTCCTTGTTTATTATATTAGTATATCCTTATATAATTGTCACTGGTAAAGGTTAATAATTTTAAGCACTCTGTCGTTGGCACGTAGCACTTAATTAGTCGACTGAACCTGAATCACTTTTTCAATTTTATACAGGTATTTAATAGTTTATGTGAGTTACCATTTTATTGCAGGATAAAAGCTAAACCTGTGAGAGGTTTGAATAAACAACTCGCTCGATTCATTCTAATACATCACAGATCCCTAGGTTGGCACTTTTAAAGAGTTTATTTTGGTGAAAATCAAAAGAATGGCCAAGACTAGAAGGAGAGCGCCATACGCCAGAGAACCTAATTCTGAAATCCCTCAAGCTCGCTCGTAACACTGCAGCGACTCACTATTTCAAATCGAATAAGAAAATCTTGGAAGTTATTGGAGCTCGTTTTGTAGAACCGACGCGAGCTGCACGAGCTCATCTATTGTTACTATACGAACGACAGTAAAGGTGATGATTTCAATAAGATTACTTAGTGAAACACAGACCGTCACAATACATTTGTACAACGCAGCTGAAACATAAATGCTAGTAGACTCAGAAGTCCATAAAGTGGTAATGAAAGGAGATGAAGATTCCACGGCCGGCGACTAAAATAAAATCGCTTACTTCATTCAGCGAGGTCATTAAGACGGTTAATGGTGTTATCACTCAAGATTTATAATTGAACAGTCGGATTGGTGCGGATCCGCATTCGGCACATTAAAATATGGCGGTGCATTACGCCGGCGGCCGCCGCGTAAGTCACGGGCTCACCGACTGCCGCTGATTAATTGTTCAGATTATAATATGTATAAATTTCCCCCAAATTTATGACGGCTCAAGACGCGGAATTTATGCGGTGTCTTATTATTTTGACAGGCCATTCCTGGGTGGTTAATTATGGGGGCCGAGGGCACGCATGCTAATTGATGAGCGCGAGGTCGCGCGCTTTTGCGCACGGTGTTTCTTCTCGCAAGTTTCCACTTTTATTCACTCGAAAAGGTCTACTATCACAACACCTAGAGAGATCAAAATGTTCAGTTCTAATTGGTATTATCAATATGGGCAAATAAATTTTTCATGAAACAAAAAACTGGGCAACCTTTGCAGAGCAAAGCAAAGATTATAACAAATATTCATGATCAACGCCCAGTCTAAAGATATTTCACGCATGCTATAGGTAGTACGTGACAACAGTAACCAAACAGGCAGTAGCTCTCATTAATGTTTCTTCAACTTTCAAATACCGTGATGTTCATAGATGTGTGTCACTCGATAACGAGGTCACATCAGCGCGCCGCGAGCCTGGGGAAATCTCCCTAACTAGCTGCTGCGGCGCGCCCGCCGCCGCCAGCCTCCTGTTTGTTTCACTCCATATCATTATACTCCATTATGAATTTTATTATAACTAAATATATACCTATAATGAGACTGTTGCAACTTGTATTCAAATAAGATTAATGTAATGGGTCCATCCTTATATCATTTCAACATTATACACCTAGTGAGACACAAATGACGGGCGTCCAAGAACTCTTTGAGCGCAGAAAAGTGAGTGCCATTAGCGCGAAAACATTCCCCGAACGAATGGCAGGTACGTCGCACGAATATGAACAAACGCCGCCCACGCGCACATTTTCAATCCGCTCTTAATATGTGGACTAATGTTGACATTAATAATGAATATTTGGAGCGGCGCCGGCAGACATTGTCACGAGAAAGCTTTTAAGTGACCCTCTTACGCGCTGACCGCCTCGCCCATTACGCGCTGCGCCGCCATTACCCGACCCGCCGTAAAACAAAAATTGTCTGCGCCTACCAAAAATAACATCAATTAAAATTTATAATACTTACATAAAACCCCATGGCCGCAAACCGGCGCACTAAATTCGAGCGCTTTAATTCGCCGTATCGCCGGACGACGCCATTTTTCAAAAACAATCACATACAAAACAATGACGCGTGTCGTCGCCGAGCCAAACAAATGGACGCTATGTTTAAGCTTGAGCGCACAAAAAGCGGCATAAATATTTGCGGAGGCGGCGCTCGCCCGAGCAGGACTGCTCTCTGCTGTTAGGAAAACAGGCGATCATGTGGAGCGGAGCTACCGTCACTATTGCAATATGACTTTGATATTACTATCCAACGTAAATTTAAAATAACCTCGAAAACAAAGCAACAGGAAACTTTTTCGTACTAAAATACGTATTTATTTGATATCCCTGGTATACTAGGCTCTTTTCATGCAAATAAAATCAACCTTTTTTCATATGATTTCCTTTCATTTGTCTGCTTAATTTATTGTAATCACTTCTCGTTTTGCAGTAAAGATATACATCGCTGTACAATTATTATATCAATGAATTGGATTACATTGTGAGCCCTCGATTCGACATTTTGCGATTCCACTGAAAGGAAAATGACATAATAAACATGCAGGTCGCAGCCCGCGAGGTCTCACGCATCAACGTCGCGAGCTGAATGTCAGAAACAATCGCATTTGAAGCAGGCCGCGAGTGGGGCGACCCCGCAGTGGAGCGGGAACAATACAGAAAAAACAACATGTAGAGGCGGACGCGGCGATGCGCGACGCGATCCGTGTAACAACGCGCGACTGATTGCCCCTGAAAGGGTGAGCCGAACGAAAAAACAAAAGTACCTCTCGTACATTGCTGATTAAAACACAGCGACAGCGTACAAAGCGATTATCGGACCGTATACGCGCCGTCTGTAGCTCGCGCGGCGGGCGGGGCGGGGAGCGGGGCGGGGCGCCCGCGGGCATTGTTGGTTTGCAGCGGCGACGGATTAATTTGTTAAAGTCAATCTTTTGTTAACGAAATCGAATTTCAATATTCAATAAATAATGCCGTTTCGGCGGACCGTATTATTTGGTGCGGATTATCTCAGAAAGTTATTAACTGAATGTTTGCGTTGTGTTTTGTTCGCGATTTACTAAATCACCGCGACACTCATTAAGGCCGGACCAAACACAAACAATGGAAACGATGTGTTTATAATTAACATTAGGCTTGACGAAACAGCCATTTTACTCTACTTCCCTGCAGAAAAACACAGAAACAAATTGGTATCGTCTTTTAAATTTCGTCAGGAGCAGGGAAAATAAATGCTAAATAATTCGACCATGCAGCAGATTTGGGTTAGAAAAGCGTCGTGTCAAGTGTCAAGTGCAAGACGACTAAACACTTGATGGAGTGATTTATAAAAGTTGTAAGGGAACCAAAAATCTTTATTCTATTTGGAAAGTTTACGGAAAAACGGAAAATATCCAAAAATTATCATGTAGAGATACAAAGCAGTTCTATGTGAAAGTGATGCGTCAACAGGTACTTACATCATGCAGCCACGACAGCTTCCTGGCGGGCGGGTTGGCGCGTACGTGGCACTCGAAGTACACGTCGTCCCCCTCCTTGATGTCGCCCGGCAGCGAGCTGCCCAGCCTCAGGCGCACCACCGGCGGGTCTAGCAAAGCAACGGGTTGTGTTTAAAGGTGTCAGACAAACAGCAGTAAGTAAGCAGTAAGTGGACACTGCCGCCGCCCTTGATCTTCTGTACCAAATATAATGGTTTTGAGGACAAACAATGTTCAACTAAATTCCCACGAACAATAACCTTGCGTTGTTGTTTATCTGCGGCAACTAGACGACGTCGTCGCTTAAGTTTTGCTCAAAGAATTTCTTCAATAGTTCCAAGTACTCTGTAATGGTAAGGGTGAGTGTTTGACACTCAATTTCTTCCCTTATCCTTAAAGACAGCAAAACATCAACTCGATACTTATGGTATCGCAAGTATACACGGGCAGCGGTAATTGTTTAGGTGATACGCTAACTCGTGTTTTCTATTCAACTTAAAACATTATACGTACAAACAACGCTGATGGTCCACGATGTCTCCACGAAGAGCTTCGTGACGTTGGGGTTCTCGGCGCGGCAGGTGATCAGCTTGCCGTCGTCGTCCAGCGTCGGCACGAAGCTCATCACGCTCACTGTGAGGTTGTCCCTTAACTCCTCCTGCGAGTTGACATTATTTATGTTATAACATTGATTTTTTTTAATGATTATTACCAGTTTAAGATGAAGGGGAGTCTTCTTTCGTAACTGGTTGGTTGCGATACTTCAGTTACCAAAGTGGAACAAGGGAAAGTTTCTTATCAATATTTGGCCCAAAAATTCACATTTTCGGTTCAAGAAGGAAAAAAGCATCTACAGCTTCAGCGTTGGGAGCTATACATAACATGGCGGCAGTAAGAGCAATGCCGGCGAAAGCGCGGCAGGTGGCCGGCGGGGCAAACAACCGTGTTTACTCCGCGCTCGAACCTTATATCCAGCAGTAGATCGCTCCGTAATTGACCTACTGGCCGTATTTGTTTACTACCATGTAGTGAAACTCTCAATATTGTATCTTCTGGAAAGAACACATCATCTTCTGAAACTAGTTATTTAGAATCTGCTCAATGGTAATGAAAGTTTGAACAATTTAATCGTTGGTGTGTCATTTTGCAGTTACTGCGAGATGGTTTGGCGATGAGCGGACGCATTCGCTGCACCGCCGCTCGTCCCACAATAAAACACAAATCGCAGTTCAACTTCTTAACCTCATTCCTATTTCGAGTTTCAAACAAAATAAAAAGGTTATTCTCTCATCACTCGAGACTCGGCAAACTTTGCCATGCTTCTATTTTCAATATTAAATCTCTCAAAGGCGCAAATGTTGAAACGTTCGCAGAGGATTAACTAAAAGGGCTAAAAGGCCTCGATCCGATTCGAGTGCCTATTGCGAAGAATTGCAAACTCCGATTTGTCAGCGCTATTATCAATAATGCAGCGATTACACCGCGGCGCGCCCTTCGCCGCCGCGCGGTCACGTGTGCGCGATAAATCCCAAGTGCGAGTGGGATACGTCCCGCGGCTCTGCGTTCTAAGCGATTGTCACGTACAAGCTTCAATGGATGTTATAATGCTGCGAATTATTCTGTATTCCTTTTTCCTCCTTTATGTTCCGTTCCTTTTCATATCGCCGAATGAATACTTGATCTTGTGGAAAAAAATTAGGATTGGTTCGGTTTATTGCGGAGTCGTAACGAGTCGCAGCTACTCCGTAATGTATAGGACGAGGAGGGGAGGTTCACACGTCGATTTGAGTAAGTGGGCACTTACTGCCGGTAGAGAATGAGGCCATGAATTTTGTAGGTCGCAGCAAAAATCTTAATCATAGCTGACTCGGCGCGTCTGTTGTGCAATTTCATAATTCGAGAGGCGCTGCAGGCTGGCGGGCGGCCAAACGTGCTGGCGCTTATTAAGCTGAGCGCCGCTCGCATATTCCGCGCACGCGGCCGCGTCACGCCGCCGTCGCGTCGCCGACGCTCGCCGGTCGCGCGACCACGCCGCAACTGTGCAACACGTCCAATTTGACGCGAGTGCTCGACCACTCGAGATCGTAATTTACGAGATGTTTAAACAAAATATTTTATCGTTGCAACCATGTAACTATTTGATATTAGATTTATATTTTACAGCATTGCCAACATGGCATAAAAACTAAAACCTAGATATGCATTGGAATTGATGCTGGTTATGTTTTGATACAAACTTGCTACAACTTTATCACAGACGTATTGAGAGGATTTAGCGAGCATCTCGCTGTGGCTAGACTGGACACTACACTAGCCCGCGCCGCGCCCGCGTGCCGCATTCCCCCGCGCCGCGTGTCCGTGCTCCCGGCATAATTCGCCGCTTTATGAAGCCTGCGACGCTCGGTGCTCGGGGAGCGCTCGTTATACGGAATTTTTCAGTTCCGCGCTAAAGATAATAACTTGAAATTACGACACAAACTCCATGTTGTTGTTTCAGAGATATTCTATTTAAATATACAGAATATATTTTAATACCTACCTAAATGACAAGAAAAAGTGCCTGTGAAGGTCTAATTTCTGAAATAAACGATTTCATTTCATTTCATTACCTATTAGAAGCAACTGTGTCATATTACACTAAAGTTGTATTTAGCATCTATAGTGAACAATTTCTCGCCATCACACGAATCGTGCATTTGTCTGTTATTAACACAACATATGTTTATTTTTCCAAATTGAAAATTGGCTGGTCCTGTCAGGCTTGTCTGCCGGGGTTGCGGGGGGACGCGGCGTGCGGGGCGCGGGGGGGATATCTACGTTTAATTAACGACATCCCGACGTTAATTGCGTTTTAAATCGGCCCCTCGTGTCACCGGTTACATCTATGTCATCCAGATATTACTTGTTTAAAACGTTTATTAATGAGTTCTACACATTGAACTGTTAATGACACATGGCTTACTTTACTCGTATTCTATGTGATAATACCCTAAATAAATTCTTTGAAACTTCCAGAACGAATTTGTTTATATCTATTTATTACCACGATGATGGCACTAACTAACTCCTGCCTGATTTTTCTTCTCTCGACAATTAAGGGCACGAACTTTGCTTTGTAAAGACTTGATAATGTGCTGTAATATACTTCTTTCTATGTAGCTGCATGTAGGCGTACAGTGCAGCGCAGCGCTGCTGTGACAGCCGCGTCGTCTTGTAGTACCTTATCACAAAAATGCTACGTGCGAAGCTTCGTAGCGGCCTACGCCTGTGTAGCTAAGCTACAGCGTTTTGTAGAACGATCCGTAGACCGGGCGTAGAACAGTCCGTAGACCGTGCGTAGAACAGTCCGTAGATCGTGCGTAGACACTCCGTATAACGTTCGTAAAACGTAGACATTTATCAAGAGCTATAAATAAAAAGGAATATGAAACTGCGAAACTAAAGAGGCCACTCCCATAGCCTGTATAACATTGTGTCACCTGATTGACCTTCACAGTTCGCGAGAGCCCTAGAAACGAAATTGATTATCCTGCCCGTAACGGGCGGCCAGTAATCGGAATGTAGGTTTAAATCGGGACCTGAACGAATAAAAGGCAACAGCGCGGAACGCAGACAAATCGCACGGACGGAGGCCGAGGTACGCGCGCCGCTGTGCCGCATACACTGGTAACTGACTATTTTGTACTACTGTTTTTTCTAGAAAATTATTTATAGAAATATTCAGATAGACTAAATGCAAAAATAACAGTTGGATTACATTTTATGCTGTATCGATTAAAACATTTAATAACATAGAAGATTTACAAAGGAGTAACAGACTCATGAACGACAAATTACGCATTAAAATGTTTGTCGGAATAAATAGATAGTGGGACGAAGCTATCTTAACGTAACACTTCGTCCAATGCGCTTGCCGCGTTGTGGAGTAGAGCAGCGGAAGTGGCTTGCAATTTACATAGCGTCGGAGCGGTTTAATTATTTTTTTTCCGAATGTGCATAAATTAAGGGATTCCCGAGCTCGCCCTCTTTACTGTCTCATTACGGGCCCCGGCTGCTTCTCGTCATTTTATGTTGAACTACACTCGAATGGAGGTCCGTTTTAGGGTCCCGTTGTTCCGACAAGGTGCTTTGCAATTCGCTACAATTTACCTTCTTTAATATTAATTTCTGTACACCAAAAGTAATATTAAATCTACATCTCATACTAGTAATATCACAGATAATATTTAGTATGAGATGTAGATATTTTTACATTGCTTCTATATTTTCGTAAAAAATCGATTCAATGACTTATTATAAAGTAGTTCCAATGTATTTTATAAAATATATTGGTTCTGTATCGCCTAATGGCAAGCATAAGTGAAGCTTAGCAGAGTCTTATTCCGGAGCCCCAATCAAACATGTCACACCCTCGGCGGTCACGCTATGGCATTCTGGCGCCGGAGATCCTGAGCTATGGCCCCGTACGGTGTTGACGCAAGGCCGTCTCGGCAAACATCTCTCGTGTTGGCGCGATCTCGCCACAAACAATCAAACACTGGTAATTGGTCGCCACACCTGCCGTCGCCGCAAATTTGTTTGTTCTCAGCTAATGACTGCCACCGATTTATAGCAGTTTATTGGAATGTATTGTTCATAATAGAGCAGCCGGTGGACTTGCCTGGGTTTTGATTATCTACTTACTTTATTTTGAGCAATCCTACGAAGAAATTGTAAATCTATGGATTTTCCTAATATAAGCAGGCCGCGCGCGGACGGCGGTATCTTTCGTGGTCCACCTGCTTAGTTCACCTGGGTGGACCACGGGCATTCTTTCTTGCCCTTGATCTTAACGCCTTTGCCGATAAATCATTTATTAAAAAAAACATGAAGACCGGAAAAGGTTTTAAGGTGGGATTTTTGTTCCTTATCCATTATTTGTCCTGGAAACTGTTTGCAGCAGTCGCCTGATCACACATTGGGGCCACTAATCGAGTTGCGAGTGCAATATCAAGTTGGAGTTGCGAACTTGTCCCCGGCAGTTGCGCCTCGCAATCAGCCCTCATTGACCGGGAGCCATCTTTGCTGCAATGCACGTTTGGATTTAATTAGCACGAAATTGCAATCATACATTTACTATTAGTATTAATTAATCAGGTAAGCATAGTTCCAGAAGTATCGTTGGCCTTGGAGCGTTTAATGACTGGGTGCTGTTTCTGAAGCTGCAGGAAAATAAACTTTTCTCATCGATTTGAAAAAGAAGTTAACTTTGCTTTTCTTGTTCGAATGAACAATAAAATCCTATTCTGTTTGACGTTTGGGAAGATTCACTGCAGATACATAATGTTGAATGAACGTCAGAGCTTCGAAATAAGGTGATTGGCAGAAACTGGTGCCGCAGTATCTCTGAAAAACTACTTCGGTGTGTTTTCATTGGCTTGTTCACTGAAGTTGCTGTTCCATTTGTTTGGTGTCTTCATCTTCCTTCAACAGTAGGGTATCTTTGATCTAGGAAAACTGCTACCTGCTACGTGTTATGATAATTTCTTTTTTCTATTGGTGCAAAATCAATATTTGTACCTTTTTGGAAAGGTCATGAAATTCTGCAGTTATCTGCATAATTTGTACGCCAAGTGTCATAAATTTTTTTCGTGTAATCCATGTCGATGGTAGAAGGTTCGAAAAAAGTATCTTAAGTTTTGTCACTTAAGACCTTATTATTTCGGTGATATTAAACGATTAAAACCCGCATTTTGATTAAAAATTGTTGCTAGTTCATCAGCTTCCAAAAATATGTCACTTGAGTGCGGAGAAACAAATACTATTTCAGTTAAGAAGGATTTTCCATGGCAAGTCGGAAAAATCTAAAAACACCAATATCTCAGTAACCGGTCACTTTCGACCCCCTATTGATGGGAGCTAATTTGTTGCAAATGACCTCTAGTTTAACTAGTTTTAAGGAATAGGACTTAACACCTGTCATCCTCTATAAGATGAGGACTATTAGATATTGGCTGACTCCGGATTTAAGACAATAAAACGTTCATATGGAGTGGCTAAACGATGTAAATTTTAATTTTTAATAATTATAAAGATTTTAAAGTTAATAATGTAAAATATTGATGGGATGAAAGCACAGCGGTTCTGACTACTTTATCCGCCGCAGTGAAGTTTGCAAAGCAAAAGGCACGTATTCCATTTCCGCGTCGGGATGGAATATTGCTTGTATCAAACATCGCGATAGTTTATTGGTATTACAAGGACTTATTATTGTATTTGGTACAAGTAAATAATATGAGAAATATACAGCAGCGGTACTTGTACAATATTTTAATTAAAATTTACTGCCTTCACGTCATGTTTAATGCGCAATCTCCGGCGACGTCACGGTAATATTGCCTCATTTGCCATTTCTTCTTTGGAGAGTATCTTATATAAAAATAATTATTACATAAAAAAAATGATAACATGATAATTTATTTACATCATTTTATTTGTAATAATTTTGATTAGTCTTACACTTAACAATATAAACAATCGTTCAAACTTTAAGAAAACTGGTTGCAGCCCAATTGAATCTTTCTATGTAACAACGACACCGCCATCGCGGTGCTGCTTCGCCGAGCAATTAGCCGTAGAGTTGCAAGCCGGGTCGGTCGCTGTCGCCGCGGGCTCCTGCCAATTTTATTGTCTAATTAGAAGGCTTCACGGCGATTTATTGCGATTTAAATTATGCTGGAAGGTGCTCGCTTGCGCCCGAATTGTGGCCGTTTTCATTAGGGACGCGAAAATAAATATAATTTAATTACGCCTGTCGAGCGCTAAAGCTCGGACACGGAGCTGTGGCGGAGCGGGAGGTGCGCCCCGCCGTCTTCAGGCCGATGGTCAAGCGATCGACTTATTGTAATAGACATTTGCCGTTGTGCTTGATAAATTGTTGAAAGTTAAGACACAAAATACGATAAATCTACGAAAATGCTTATTTAAAATCAAAACTTTTCATAAAAATATTTTATTTCACTGTAAATAATTACAATGGCGGGTCTCGGTCGAGCGGGATGACTGGGATGAGCGTTCGATCAATTTGCGTGGATTATAGTTTGTGGAGTAGAATTGATCAATGCGTCGCGATCACTCCGCGTCCATTCGACATTGTTTGACAGTTGGTAAATTTTATTTATATTTATCATCTAATGGTCCATTCTTATTTATCTGGGTAATCGAACTTCAATTGACTGACACTAGGCTTATGTTTCAAATTGCTATTGCTCACGTTCTGAAGAAAGAACCTTCCTACTTATTTCATTATGAGTTACAAGCCGTTGTTTGTCCTCGCTGCTCATTCGCAATTTGTGGTCGCACTCGTTGATCCTGTCTACACAGCAGATCAGGATCTGTCTCGCTCGTCCCGAGCATACCATGAAACTATCAACGGTACTGGACGCGTTTCGGCTAACAGCGACACTATTAGCTGGTGGTACGGTTTATAAGACTCACCGTACCATCATCAGAGGTATGGCCAGGGGTCCAGCGAGTCTGAAGGGTACAAAGTAAGCCGTCTTCCTTTCGTAAGTGGTTCTAACAATTTCCCAAAAAGGTACAAAATAGTGTACAAGTGTTTATTTAATTCTGTTGGAATAACCTATGTTATTTTAAAGTCTGTTTTAATATTGTGTAAACAGCGAGCGGTGAATGTGGTTCTCGAGGCGCGCCGCGGAGGGTGCTCCGCCGATTGCCTCTCCACTCCACACCTAGCTGAATGTGCATCATCCGCGTGCCACTGTTACATTGTTTCGCATTTAATTTACAGCACGTTTTGTTTTATTTATACAAATTATATATAACGTTTATTGGGACA
This sequence comes from Endotricha flammealis, assembly GCA_905163395.2. Taxonomy (NCBI): domain Eukaryota; kingdom Metazoa; phylum Arthropoda; class Insecta; order Lepidoptera; family Pyralidae; genus Endotricha; species Endotricha flammealis. The sequence goes on along the minus strand of LR990856.1, from coordinate 18,036,929 downwards.
TACATAGGAGAATGTATTAATAAGTAATGTTGACTACATTAGATAGATAGATAGAATATGCTTTATTTGTAACACACAGACTGTAAACATTAGAACACAAGAAATACAATACAATATGGTAAACACAATAAAAAAGATTACAGACTTGTGTATTGGCAACAAGGCGGCCTTATTGCTCAAAGCAATCTTTTCAAGGCAACCTTAGGGTAACAGAGCTATATATGGAGTAGGCAGGGCTAGCAATAATAAAATAAAATAAACTAAATATTAAAAATATAAACAAGAAGATCACATATAAATACTCATTTGAGTAGGTGAAGTAAATACTTCAGCATATTATATATTTAATATACCATACTATATAATAAATAAATACTCACACATATATACATTATAGAAAAATATATTATATATATATACATATACTCACATATGAAGGGATACATAAAGGTACTTTGTAAGAATGCTAAAGGAAAAAGTAAACAAGTAAATGTACAATTAAAGGAGCAAAAAGTGGTTTTTGACTTGGTTTTTAAACATATTTATAGTCTTAGCCGCTCTAATGGATACTGGTAAGCTATTCCAAAGTCTCACAGCCTGGATGGTGAAAGATTTATCAAAGAAAGATGAAGAATGAACAGGAAACAGGAGAGTAAGATTTTCAGAGGAGCGAAGTGATAAACTATGAGAGGAAGAGCAGAAATTAAAACAATCTTTGAGATATGAAGGAGAACGAGGATTGAAGAGTATAGTGTATAGGAATGAAAGAGTGTGCAGGTCTCTACGCTGCCGAATGGGAAGCCACTTTAGCTTGACACGATATTCGGATACATGATCAAACTTGCGTAATCCGTAAATAAATCTAATGCAAAAGTTCTGCAAACGTTCTAGTTACACATTATACATTATAGTTATATTAGTTTTTGATTTTAGTAGAGAGAATTGGTGCTTGTGCTAGGTACCTACAGCCTTCCTGTTTCACATGTCACCTTCAATTATAATTATACCTAATGACAATGATGACCAGTATATGCACAAATGTTTTAAATGCTAATTACCAGCCAGACTCATTATTAGCGATTCTGCTTGTATTGTAAAAATGCCGGATCGAGAGAAGTCATGAGCTACAAGTCAAGTAAATACAATTCTTGTGCAATCAAAAACAAGAACGAAGGAACTAAGCTTAACGTGGAAGAATTTAAATCCTCTTAGGGCTCAGTAAAAACAAAAAAACTAATAAAAAAACTAATATAAGGTGTATGCTTTTATCAATAAGACGACCTTGTTACTAATACACTACTACATACGCTTTTAATTTGTACTATTACTATTTTTTGTTGTGTGTTGCAAATTAAGTATATTCTATTTATCTGTGAAGATTACACTCGTAAGAAGACTTCTGCCCTTACGTAAGAAGACTCTTCTGTATGGACAGAGTACATGTAGCGCTATAATTGCGTGTTGTAGCGACATTTTAAGCGGCTTTATAAGGCAACCGAGCTCCGCCATCCAGAGGGGGGGAGGAGGTCACGTGCTCGCGATAAATCCTCACAAACAATTCCACTCTTTTGTGCCCGTCGAAGTCGCGGCGTACACTGCGCCAGGCCGCCTTCGACAATTACTCCTCGAGTCATTTCAAAATCGAGAGATATACGTATAAGATAGGTACTTATAAGTATTTAATTTGTTAAATGAATTTTTTTTTGTATAATAAGAAAATAACTTTTATGTATGACAATACACGGCAGAGTTATAATATTTATAAAACATCTTTGAAATGTTATCTACATTTTATAATGCCCAGTATATTTTGTAAATATCAGTGTAGTATCATAAAGGCCTTTTATTTTGTGTCGAGCTTACCTCCACATACTCCTCATTTTTTTTTATTTCATAAAAATTATGTAGGTACTTATATGGATAATTTAAAGAAAGAATGTAGTTTAGAGTAAAATCTTCGAACCCCTTTGTAGGTGCTCAGTGTACGTCGTGTATGTATTCAGTGTTTCATTTCTTTCGTTTTAAATTAGAGCGGGACGTCACGTCGGCTCGTGAATGAGTTTTATACGCGACCCTCGCCCCGCGCCCCTCGCCCGCGCACCTGCGTGATCACGCCGTGCGAGTACACGGTCACGGAGGCATGGCATCAATCCAGTGAGTATGGATTAAATAATGAGATTGTGCGGGTGTGCTGTTTATCCGCAAATTACTGGCAAGTTCGGTGATATGATAAAAGTATATTAACAATAACATCCAATCTTTATATGATTTATGGTATGTTTCTGGACTGCGATGCATGCAACAGTGCTGCCGCAGCACGACTGGAACAAAGTCTCTGTAAGTTTCTATAAGATTATACTCCGAGCTACGCAGCAATGTCGCGGCAGTAATCTTTACATATAATAAAACAGTAGACCCCGATATGTCTGTACATTGAACATATTTGTCAAAAATGGAGAAGGAACAGTAAGAGAAAGGTAATAAAAGCGAAAAAAGATTATTTAGGACTTTTTGTCTGTCTGTCTGTCTGTTTGAACGCGCACATCGTCTAAGTAACTAAACGGATTTTGATGCTGTTTTCACAGGAAGATAGAGCTTTGCTTGGAGCAGAATATAGGCTTTGTTTCATTTAAATCGGATGTCAGGAAAATAAGTTATGTTCATATAAAGGTCTCTTCCCTGTCTATGTAAGTAAAAAAATATTAATCGAACTTACTTGGTACACCATACATACCGACGACAGACTGGACCGGACCGGACCGAACCGGACCGACCGGACCGGATGTCAGGAAAAGAAGTTCATTTAAATTTTTAACAGCCAAAGAATTTTCAAATTGTCACAGAGTCGGAATCGCCCGACACCTGATTAAAATTCAGTAGCACTGTGTATGAAAGATTTTTTTACTTGAGCTGGCCATTTTTAAAATTTAGTTTCTCAAAAATTCCCTAGATGGCACTGTGCAGATTCTGAATCGCGCTTATCGCGCTATGAAAGTTTTTTAAATAGTTTACCTGAGACTAATTGCGACGTGCTCAACCTAATGAAAAACTAAATTAAATAATATTTCATTTTGATTTTCGATAATTATAATATTCAAATAATTTCATTTCCCTTTATTGCCCGTGGTCCCTGTGATAGTCCCTGGAAGGTACCACGGGAAATATTTTACCCGTGGTCCCTGAATTTAGTATAAGCCAACTAATTTAAAAAGGTATGGCCTACAATTTTTTTTTTTTTACAATGTTTTTATGATGTATTAGAAATTCCTTTAGGATTATTTTCGAATGTTTTTGGGATGGATTAGGATTGACTTTAGAATTATTTTGGGATGGATTAGGATTGACTTTATGATTATTTTGCCTTTATTGCCCGTGGTCCCTGTGATAGTCCCTGGAAGGTACCACGGGAAATATTTTACCCGTGGTCCCTGAATTTAGTATAAGCCAACTAATTTAAAAAGGTATGGCCTACAATTTTTTTTTTTTACAATGTTTTTATGATGTATTAGAAATTCCTTTAGGATTATTTTCGAATGTTTTTGGGATGGATTAGGATTGACTTTAGAATTATTTTGGGATGGATTAGGATTGACTTTATGATTATTTTGGGATGAATTAGGATTGACTTTATGATTATTTTGGGATAAATTAGGATTGACTTTAGAATTATTTTGGGATGGATTAGAATTGACTTTATGATTATTTTGGAAGGTTTTTAGGATGGATTAGGATTGACTTTAGAATTATTTTAGGATGGATTAGGATTGACTTTATGATTATTTTGGAAGGTTTTTAGGATGGATTAGGATTGACTTTAGAATTATTTTAGGATGGATTAGGATTGACTTTATGATTATTTTGGAAGGTTTTTAGGATGGATTAGGATTGACTTTAGAATTATTTTGGGATGGATTAGGATTGACTTTAAGATTATTCTGGGATGGATTAGGTTTGACTTTATGATTATTTTGGGATGAATTAGGATTGACTTTATGATTATTTTGGGATAAATTAGGATTGACTTTATTACATATTTGATTTAGCAATGTGTATGGGATGGATTAGGAATGCCTTTAGGATTATTAAGAAATGTTTTTAGGATGGATTAGGAATGCTTTTAGGATTATTTAGCAATGTTTTTAGGATAGATTAGGAATGCTTTTAGGATTATTTAGCAATGTTTTTAGGATGAATTAGGAATGATTATTTTCGATATTTTTTTTTTCGACATTCAATGAATGACGATGTTATTCGCCATGTTATTTTAGAGCTCATTAATGGCGACATAGACATGGCCATGCTCTTGATAAACTGCGGTAAACCAAAAGAAGAATTGCATTTGGAACGAACTAAAGGACTATATTTATGTTGTTAGTTATTATAATAGAGCACAAACGCATAGACTATATGTATGTACTTTTGTTTTATTTTGTTGTTGTCTTTAATAATATACAATTAAGTTATTATACCTTTTTATATTAGTTAGTTAAAAAAAGGCATTAAATTTAGAAATACTCGGTAAAATGCGCCTCTTTTGTAGCAGCCATCCCTCATAAGAAAAAACCGGGCAAGTACGTGTCGGGCCACGCACAATGTAGGGTTCCGTATTGGCTACGCATTTCTTGCTTACAGATGAGTACAATTCCATATTCTATGACATTTGTACGTTTTCGTCAAAGAAATTTTACTTCATAAGTTCGTCGGATATTACTCGGTAACTATTAGTGCCTACTTAACCGTTTTCCTTGTAGGTTCACTATATGGACTACTACCATGAATTACCATGAAGAGCCCCCCCCCCCCCTATCTCCGAAAACAAATATATCAATCAAAAACATTCCAAAGTAGTCCTAAAGTTATTCCTAATCCATCCCAAAAACATTCCAAAACAATCCTAAAGTCAATCTTAATCCATCCCAAAAACATTCCAAAATAATCATAAAGTCAATCCTAATCCATCCCAAAATAATTCTAAAGTCAATCCTAATTTATCCCAAAATAATCATAAAGTCAATCCTAATTCATCCCAAAATAATCATAAAGTCAAACCTAATCCATCCCAGAATAATCTTAAAGTCAATCCTAATCCATCCCAAAATAATTCTAAAGTCAATCCTAATCCATCCTAAAAACCTTCCAAAATAATCATAAAGTCAATCCTAATCCATCCTAAAATAATTCTAAAGTCAATCCTAATCCATCCTAAAAACCTTCCAAAATAATCATAAAGTCAATCCTAATCCATCCTAAAATAATTCTAAAGTCAATCCTAATCCATCCTAAAAACCTTCCAAAATAATCATAAAGTCAATCCTAATCCATCCTAAAATAATTCTAAAGTCAATCCTAATCCATCCTAAAAACCTTCCAAAATAATCATAAAGTCAATTCTAATCCATCCCAAAATAATTCTAAAGTCAATCCTAATTTATCCCAAAATAATCATAAAGTCAATCCTAATTCATCCCAAAATAATCATAAAGTCAATCCTAATCCATCCCAAAATAATTCTAAAGTCAATCCTAATCCATCCCAAAAACATTCGAAAATAATCCTAAAGGAATTTCTAATACATCATAAAAACATTGTAAAAAAAAAAAATTGTAGGCCATACCTTTTTAAATTAGTTGGCTTATACTAAATTCAGGGACCACGGGTAAAATATTTCCCGTGGTACCTTCCAGGGACTATCACAGGGACCACGGGCAATAAAGGACTTTTTCGTGTAGATTAGATAGTTTTGATTTTCCTTCGTTATAAGTTAATTTTGGTTTTCAATAGTATTAGTTATAATTTTCACTTTTGCATTTTGATTTTCGTTAGTACTAGTAAGTAAGTACCTAGGTAGATTAGATTAGTATTCTTCCCGTTCCAGTTCAAACGCACACAATTCCCTGTGGCCGCTTGCTTTGCGATGACCATAAACAAATCCCAGGGACAGACTTTAAAGGCGGTTGATGTAGACCTGAGGTCGGATTGTTTTTCGCACGGCCAACTGTACCTACGTAACTTGCTCGCGGGTTAGTGATGCGGGAAATCATTTTATATTGGCACAAGATGGAAAAACCGCCAATGTAGTATACAAAGAAATTCTTTCAAGTTAAATCTTCACATTTTAGTATTGAAAATATGTATTATGAAAAACTTGAAATAATTTTTAATTACGATAAAATTAAATAAAACAACAGGATTTGTACACAGTAGCCAAGATTAACCGCGGCGAGCAAATAGACAATGAGCAATGAAGAACACTGACGTCTCGGGGAAAACTACAGTAATAGGAGACTGTTAAATCCGTCTATACTTAGTAACAAGTCCAATTCCAGGCGGGCGAAGCTGCGGGCACAGCTAGTGTAGATAATATAATATGGGGACCAGTAGAGCTGCGAGAGCACTGCTGCGTTTGCATTCATGCCTTTAAGTTAATTTCGCTTTTCTTTAGGCTCTATATTTCAATAGTAATGGCAAAAACTGAGGTAAAAATATACAATATGGACCGTCGATGAGGGGGACCCTGCGGAGATGTATAGTTTTCGAGATATTCAAGGTTGAAGTTTGAGGTTATGACTGTACTAAAAGTGACTATTTTCATCAATTGGAAGAATTTCCGAGTTGACTACCAAAAGAGTCGCGACTCGCTCGCTTCGCTCGCTCGGCGGTGTTATGATCACAAGGTAACCCTAACCTAACCCAACAGCAGTGTAGCAAATCAACTATCAAATCTTACTCCGCAAAGTGCATTTTCATAAACGCCAAAATAATTCGGTCGCCGCCCGAACTGGCGCGTGGACAAACTTCAAATTTGGCAAGTGAAGTGGGATTTTATGAAATTCAACTGGGATTTTATTTTGGTATCCAATAACGCGCGCCGCCCCGCTGGCAACATTATAAAGGCGTTTGACTTTCAAGATATCTGTTACTCGGCGGTTACAGATGGCTGAATAGATTTCAATCTAGGCTCAGACATAGCCAGGTCGACAGGATTAACATTATAGAGACAAAGAAAGCCAGTGTTTATACAGGATGTTTGGTTGGGTTGAATAAATTTTGGTGAAAATTGTTAAGAAATCATTAAAGGCCCTGATCGACGTACGAGCCTATACCGCGGTTTTAAAGAACGACGGTTTTACTCGCGGCTCGTTAGTGCTGATCGACTAGCGAGCAAAACAGTCGCGCCTGAATGAGAGAGGTAACATGTCTTGTTCCGAGTCTGAAGCTTTGTGTATTTACGAGCCGAGTAAAAAATATGGCAAACATGACGAGCCGCGAGCCAGGCTCGTCGGTGTGTAAAATCACGGTTTTGCAGTGATACACCGGCGAGCTTTACCGCCGAGCCATAAAACCGCAGTTTTACTCGCTCGCCGATCAGGGCCTTAAGAAAAAACGATGGGTCTAGATCAAATCCTTGTAGCTCAGCAAGCAGCAGACCATTTTGCCCATCTGTCATTATCGTATGTTCAACCCTCTACCAAACAGCCTGTATATTAAAACTAAATAGTTTTCTTGCATACATTATTTTCATGATGAGCAGTTTACCGTGGTACGCACTGCTTCTATCCGCGAAGCTACTCGCCGCACGCGCCTTTTAAAAGCACGGCGGCGGCTCCTTTGTGGCGCGACTGATAAGCTTATTACAGGCTTCTACTTTCAAAGGAAATTTCTTAATTTCGTTTCGTATCTAATTACACGGCACTATTACATAGAGAACATCGCGGTCTCACTCACTCTAAGGTAGTTAAGCGAGACGTATTGCGTTTCAAATCTTGTTAGATGGTAACCACAAGAAATTTAATTTTCACAGTTAACAAGTGTCGGAATTTGAAGATTACATTAAACTAAATAGTTGAGAGTTTGTTGTGTAGATGTCATGGATCAGACTGGGGATTAAATGTATCATAATAACTAAAGATAGCACTTAAACGGGGCTCACTGATTTGACACATTAGTTAGGAATACAGAACTGACAAATATTACTTTCAGGTAATGAAAATATACGTAGTCAGGTAACATGAGTAGCCAATGACGTGATTACCGTACATTGAATTCCGGTAACAAAACCTGGCCGTTGACCCGCTGCCCACTCCTACGATAATTAGTGCTTGAGGGCTCGAAGATAATCCCGGGAAACTACCGGCCCTTCGCCCGGGAGCGAATAATAATGATAAATGGGCGGGCGTAGGGCGTAGAAAATGTTCCTAAGTAGATTAGGTTTAAAGCAGAATTATCTCCAACTTTTTGGAGCCGAGACCCGGACCATAAACATACCATTTTGATTTGGGGGAAGGGGCAGCGAGGAATAGAGCTGCTGACGTATAAGCATACAAATAAGAATATAAAATTGCGGCCACTATCATTTGTTCCTCTGCAGCTATATAAATTATTTGAATTCTTACAATATTTTGCAATGTATGAAGACGAAATCACTTATTAAAAGGTTTATATTTATTTCCAATACATATGCAAAGTAACTAAATGTTACCTTTACACCTTTACATACTTTTCTTCGACATTCAATTTTCTAAACGGAATCTATATCCGTAACAGCTTCAATAAACGTAGCACCCTTAGAGATATTTTCAAGGGGCTCTTAAAAGTTTTAATTCAATAATAACAAGCCTGAATTTAGCTCTTAGAAGATAGTTTTAACAATGTGTACCGAGTTAGTCTATCTGGAGAGCAGGTGGGGGCGGGGGCGCGGGCGGGGCGCGGGCGGGGGCCGGCCAGCGTCGAGTGTTTAGCTTAGGAAATTAAGTTTATTGTAGGTCTTAGATTGCGTCCTGCTGCGAGTTCTTTGTAGCGATTCACTTGGATTTGTACTGTGCGATGTCGCCTTGGAAATCCAAAGAAAAGGCCAATGATATATGGACTTAATCGTTGCTATTTTCCGCTACGAAGTAGTAAAATAAAATGTAATTTTGTAAGAGTTCCGAAGCTCAACATTTCTATATCTATATTTTAAAGCCACAGGTATTTTGTAAAAGAGATAATTTTTTTTCGAGATCTTAAAATTAATTTAATAATAATTATTATAATCAGCATTGTATATTAAATATACTAAAGGAAACATGATAAAATCCTACTACAAGTCGAACCCGTAGCGTGGGGGCGTAAAATGTCATGTAAAATATATTGGTGTGGACTGTGGAGCAACCATTTAACAAATTCAGAATTTTTCATCTAAACCGATCATTTTTATTGGCATAACGTGTTCTTTATACTGCACTCTTCGGACTGTTTATCCATTCGAGGGTTACAAGCTTGTATATGTAATGTATAGCACCTACTGACCAAAATCGTAATAAATTGATTACGATTGTTAAGCGGCGTTTGGTTAAACAAATAAAATGTAGGAAGAGTTACTCTGTCCCTGTCTGTTAAGTTCTAAAATTTAGATGCAGAGATAGATTATACTTAAGAAACGGAATAAATAAAGCCACTATAAGTGATTAATTTGTGCAGACGACGTCGCGAGCACCAGTTAGTATTTCATAAAATGGTTATGGAAAATATAGGAATAGAATTTGAAGCATTTGAGTGTAATTAGATCGCGGGACTTTAATTAACTTTATTAGTTGCCGGGACTTGTTCTGAGGTATCTGAGGTATCACAGTTTCTCTGAGGGAGGCCTTTGAAGCACCCTCAAAAGTAAGCAGTTACAATGCCGCCACTAATTAATTTTTTAGTTTGATATCTTGACGACAAAACAACGTGTAAATTCAAATTGAGTTTATTTACGTAAACCCAAATTGGGCCAGTGCATGAACAAACTGTAACAATCTTGCAAAATAAAATATTTATAATTTTTTAGGGCTCAGTAGTAAACTAACAAGGATCCCTTATAGTTTCGCCATATCCGTCTGTCCGCGATCTAGCGCCTAGACGCTTAATGTTAGAAAGCTGTAATTTGGTATATTAACAATGCTAACAAAGTCCTGGAACGAAATTTTGAAAACAAAAAATTTTTGGGGGTGCCTTCCCTACATGTAAAGTGGAAATGATTTTTTTTTCGAACCCACCCCATGTTATGGGTTATCGTCAAATATGTTTCTTCAAAACATCAAGGTTGTGGGAAGACCATTTTTCGATACAATGATCCGTTTCGGAATTATTTACATTTATCGTGTCAATTTTCGTTTTGCACGGTGGTTAGAATGTACTAACAGTACACTACTAGCGGTAACAAAGTAGACAGTGACAGAAGTTTTGAAATTAATTTAGTTGGAGGAATTTAACTATTTAATATTATATTGAATTTTTACACAATTATAGTTAGCATAAATAGAAGAGACTTAGCTATTAGTCTGATAAATACGATACAATGGAATCTCAATTGTTACAGCGTCAGAGAAATCCTTACACAGAAAGTTAGCGGGATTAGTAAGAGTGCAGCGAGGGGCGCCACTGCACCCAGTTAGTTTACAGTTGCAGAACTTCGTCGGTTTGTATGGGATTAGCCGATTATCGGTTGTTAGAAAATAGAGAAATTAATACCAGATACTTCTATGGAAGCTACAAGAACACAAAACGTCTATCTGGAGCTGTTCTTGTCAAAAACAATTTGAAACAGTATGACTAGGAATCACTACCTCACAAATCACAACAAAGCTCATTTGAGAACCCCCATCTAATTTAATAAGAATTTATAATGATCTCATTTAATATTTAAGGCCCAATGAATCACTCAATTATCATATCATCAAACCGTTTCATGCAATCGCTCTAAAAGCGCTACCAATTAGGTTTAGTTATAAACTACTTCCATATGCAGATCTAACCGCAAGCAGCGCGACAAATAGGAACCTTTTATTAATAATGCAGCAGAGATGGGCGATTATTTGCGACTGTGTTAGGTTAGAACCACACTCAACTCACGCGTAGTTATGAGGTACATATATTTTGACTTTATAGAACCTTCTGATAGGCATAAACGTAATATTCCACATCCAAGCATCTCAATTGCTTAACCAATTCGCGCTATTTATCATTTAAGGATAACTAGTGATCGTACTATCACATGCTAATTATGATAAATAGACGGAATTATTTTGGGATAATGTGCAATTGGATGGAAATTAGGATACCAGTAAGATGTGATGAATCAAAAGCAATATCAATAGTAGTAGCAGAGAAAAGATTCTTTAGAATGACTGTGGGTAATCAAATCACCTTGAAGAAGAGGATTATGAGGAACTGGAAGAAAATGAACAAATTGAAACGAACAGCGTAGACCAGCCCAAGGTATGGTATACTAACCTAATGCTAGTTCACTGATGCCTGATGTAGTTCGCGCCTAATGCAGCGGCCGCTTGGCGCCCGGCCAGCGCGCGCGGCGCCACCGGATTGTCCAAAATTCCAAATGCCACCTTAACCGACCCCCAGGACTTCATTAGAATTTCGTAATTACTATTATAGCTACACACATACTGATTTAATTCTCTCAGTTGTTTTATACTATAAAATAGCGCTAATGGGATGACATGAAGTTTTTACTATTACCATTTAGCAACTATGTATGAGCATATAGTAGGGGCAGATGATGTTGATGGTTCTGTGCTTCATTGTTTGCTTTGATAATTTCTGAGTCCCGAATGTAATATTAAATAGCCAAGTAAAATACTCACTAAAACTGTTGACTAATGAATTTCTATTGCGGGTCTATCTACACTAATACAAACTTCATGTAATATAGTAACAACGAAAGGCTGTTCACTCAAGTACCGTAGTGTTGATTTATAAATGATGTAGCCACTGCCGTGTAAGCCTTGGTTTGCTGGTTTGCGCGACGCTTTGAAACAGAACTAAATAAACCCGATTACTTACGGTCGCTAACTTACATATTTATTCGTATTGTTTCGCGATGTGTATAAAATACATACCTTTGTAGTTTTTGTCCTTCTGTGAATATGATGTAACAGACAAATATAAAGAAATATACACTTTGAGTTTTACTTATAAAGTAGAGATTCGGAGACTTAGCAAAACATGTAGTGACCTATTTGTCTGCACCTGGATGACAAAAACATTGGTCGGTAAGGTCTTTGCTCGGCATTGGCTGTTAATAATATAAATAACTAGTGAAACCCGCGCAACTTCGTTTGCGTGTATTCATTTATGCACAGCAGCGCCATCTATATCAGATTTTTGACCAAATCCTACGGGAATCGCGTACTTTTCGAGATAAAAAATACCCTATGTGGTTATCCAAGGTATCAGCTACATACCAAATATCATCAAAATGGCCTAGCCATTTGAGTGTGAAGAAGTAACAAACATACACATAACTTTTGCCTTTATAATACTAGTAGGACTAGCCAGTTTTCTAATAATGACTGAGCAGTCAGGTCTTGGTGCGGTTTCGTTTATGCGGTTAGTTCAAGCAAAGTATGCTGATCCAGAGGGCACTTGGCGAACGCGTTTAGCTGTAGCAGCAGTAATTAGTGGTGTATTTTACCGGCGCAGCGAACTCGATGCCGTGGACACAGGGCTGACTGGTAGATACCAAAACTAATGAAATATAATAAAAACTACAGAGGCATGAGGCATCTCTGTAGTTGATTCGTTATCGTATCAGACATCATCTTCACTTACTTTCATTTAAAGTTTCGCATCCTCAAGAAGTTTTTCGTTTTTGTTCTGTTCATCTTAATATAAGATTGTTTTAATAGTTGTGACGGTTCAACAAACCATTTTGAATCCCTTGTAAACAGCCTGTATAGTTTTTCTACAAATGCAGTTGAGTTAAGCTAATGATGGCCAGCCCTGCCTGGAACACGGCCACTAAATTCCCGAGCTAATGTACTGGCATCATTTCTCGCGCGCCATGAAACCGTAATCAGAGTTCATTGGGAGCCTCCATTTGCAAACGTTGTCAGAATTACCGAACGTATGGACTGTCTGTTCACATATAAGTGAATACTCCTGGTTCATAACACTATTTTATTTATCTCTGCGTTATCTAAAATTTAAATTCAGATTTTTTATTATAATACCTACTTTAAACTAACATACTCTCGCAGATTCATTCGTATAATGATAACAATGAGGGAGATCAACTATTGTTTTATCATATTTTCAGAGTTGGAAACATTGAAAAATTTACAAATGTTCATCAAGATGAGGAAATCTATGACTATATCTGATTTAGTCTTTTCCTAGCATTATCCCGTTTCCTAAATTAGGATTAGCGGGGTTCGCTATAAACTTAAAGGATTGGTGACATTTATAGTTTCCCATGTTCTTTATCGTTTAATGATTGAGAAAAATAGTAACAAACAGTACTGAGTTTAATATCAACAAACACTCAGATTCGAATCACTGTGATACAATATGCAAACAAGATTTCCAATTACGGCCACGTAAAATAAACCTTATCGTTTAAGCTGTAGGATCAGTTTCCATTAGGCGTTTACTGGCTAGCAGGCCAAACACCACCGCTCGAGATACAAGAGGTCGGAAGCCAATATGCAAGTGGAGACATGCCGGCATACTACTTAAATTACGTTCCTTTGAATAATTAACGTCTTGTAAACCAAGTTCCCATTTATTCAAGATCTGTTCGTAAAACCATTAAACCTAAATAAATTATCTAGCGAGTGTATTGACGAGAAAATATTATTTATGGAAACCTTTCTTCATTAACTATAAAATTATTAGAGATAGTGGTAAACTTTAATTTGCAGTTTTTCGGCCTACCCTTTGGAAGAATGTAGCATTGACGTTCTGTGCGTATAAATCCTGGCTGTCGACGCTGTCAACAAACCTATTTATCCTGTGCGTTTACGATTTGGATCTACATTCAGATGAATTGGACCAGTTCGGGTGCTGTCGCCCGCTGAGGTCAGCCTGCCGATTAATTGTCGCCGCCCACCACGACACCTAGTGCGGCTTTGAGGCGAGCGGTGGGAGAATACAATAAGGGCTAACCAGGTAGACAATATGGTATATTAGAAATATAATAATAACAAACAATAACGGATTCAATTTCTGCAAATAATTGCAAATAAGATTTTGATAATCCAAAGTAATGACGAGATAAAAGACATTGTAATTTACTATTTTTATCTTTACCAATTTTATATGTCGGAAGATAATGGTGATAATCAGAATTTCAAATGTTTTTCCCATATTACAGTGGCATATCAAAAAACTACATGTTAGACCTTAGAGCAAGGTTTAGTGCTTGTTAAATCTCTGGTTTACTCATTTCGTCTTCTGTTTGTCCATGTATAAACAAATGTAACAACTATCTCGATATAGTATGACGTGTCAGCATAAGGGGAATCTAATTAGTTCATTGCTAAAAATATTTTCAAGTTATATTATCCTACTTCCTACTAATATTATAAAGGCGAAGGCTATGTGTATGTTTTGGTTTGGCTATGTCACGCTCGAACGGCTGGGCCAATATTTATGATATTATTTGGCATGCAGGTAGCTGATACCTGTTATAGATGGCGCTACTGTCCATAAATAAATACACGCAAACGAAGTTGCGCGGGTTTCACTAGAGTATAATAATTTTACAGTTGGCACAGAATAGTTTTAGACCTTTCGCAGTTTCTCGTCGCCACGTATTTTAAACGAGCGTCCTGCGGGGACTCCTGCCTCGACACTTTGGGAATCAATTGAAAGCTCATATACTTATTTATTTATTTATATTTATTAGGTTTACCATAATTGTTACAATATTACATGTTCTTACGTGTAATTTTACAAGTAGTTTTTAGCCAAATGTACAATTAATTGAAGGTAAACACCACATGCACAAAATATAGTTTCCATAACAGTGACATCAAAAATAAAATATAACAAAAGTTTGATATAAATTAAACAGCTAACTAGCAAAGTGACAACAAACAAATGAAGACTTACACCACTATACAGTCTACAACTCAAGAATGGTTTCTTGCAAGTGCTTACAAAATTTATTGAGACTGACGGCGACAATGTCTGTGGTCTTTCCATGACTATTAAGTAGCTTACTAACTCTGGGGACAAAAGAATTTGAACCCAATAATGTAGTGCGTAAAGGTGGAACTAATGGTTGGATTTGAGTTCTAGGTAGGCCCCGCGGTACCCTGAATCGAAATTTGCTTAAAAGTTCCAGACAATCTATTTTATTGTTAAATAGTTTGTGCAAGAAGGTCAGGTCTAGTATCATCCGTCGCTTATTAAGGGAAGTATAATTGAAGCATTGAAGTCTATCTCTATATGAATAGGGTTTCTTACATGTGTTGGTTGAATATGCTAAGTGCCAGAGGTACCTTTTCTGAATCCGCTCTAACCTCAGGGAGTGACATGCAAAGTGTGGTCTCCATACCACACTGCAGTACTCTAGGGTACTTATGACAAATGCGTTATATAAAATTCTTTTTGTTTGCAACCTTTTAAATCCCTTGCCAGTTCTAATTATAAATCCAAGCATTCGAGAAGCCTTTTTTATGATACTATCTAAATGGTCACGAAAAGTTAATTTTTTGTCAATAATCACACCTAGATCCTTCACACTATCTGTTTGCCGTATTTTCTTATCGTTAATGTAATAATTCGAATCAATTGTATTGTGCTTTCTAGTAAACTTAATATAGAAACATTTATCTACATTTAATTGCATTCTATTAAGATCACACCAACGGTTCACACTATTAAGGTACTTGTGTATTTCCTGTAATATTTTTATTTAGAGGTGCTAAAGGAATGCAATAGTCCTTATCAATGAGACACTTTATGAACCCTTTTTTAGCAAATAAAAGTATATTAGAAATATTTATAAAATCTTCCCTAATGCTAAAGCAATTTCTGGCAATAAATGTGTTTTTCGCCATATTTTTGGCGCAGAAATTACAGTAATCAGCCTAAGCTATTCAGTGTAATGAGCGGGAACTTGTTCGATAATTTGGCTAATGTCTTCGTGTTACTCGGTAAATTAGAAATACATTCACATAATGACCATACTCATATCATTCCTAACTCATGAAAACACAATGTTGACAATAATCTTTAAAAATTCGAAAAGGGTAGATCTATGCAAAGATTCAAAATATCTTGATATTATTATACGATTTTTAAGATTATTCGAAAAAGGGAAATGGAGGCTGCTACACCGACAAGAGAGTAGCTATTAAAACAAGAAGATTCACAGATTAATAAAATTATCTCGGAATTTGACACAAAATATTTTTTTCAATTGTCTGAAATATTCCAAGGATCGCATTTCTGCTTCCACAAAATGAAATTGGCGAGATGGACACAAGTGGACGATAATACCTGTAGTGGCGCGTCTGGCAGGTGGCGGCGTCGAGATAATGGTCGTTAGTGGCCGACAACAGCGCACGACGGACCTGTGGCGTCGCACTAATCATTTTATTATCGGCTGCTTAGAGAGATTACACCTCGACAATTGATCGCTTCTGGCTAATTGCTTTGCCATTATTTTAATGTAGTTATTAACGCTCATAAAGTACGTATTTTAGATCTTGCTGAAGGGGCGACGACCACAATAAGGATTTTTTGAAGAATATTAGAAATTACCACTATTTTTTTAAATCGTTAGACTTATTTAAAAATAATACAAAAGTTTACAAAATTAGCGTTTTAAAAAAAAAAACAAATTCCAATGTAAAATATAGCTTGAAATTGAAAACGGGGTGTTTAAATGAAGCACGCATCCGCGCCCTCCAGAAATCGAAGTGACCCACTGTCAACGGCAGTGAATATAGGTAAACCTTGAGTTCAGGTCAACGATTGCGGTCGGCGGGTCGATTTCCGTATTAAGGCAAATAGTGTCTTTGAGAGTGGCATTAAAGTGACAAATTGGGGTCACCCACCACCACAGGTGGCGTCACTATTAGCGGCTAGGGGGCTCAGGGTCAAGGCTGGGCTCGGGGATTAAATACCTTGATACAATGGTCGTGAAAGATCAAATCAAATCATTTATTGTATTTCTCTTACAATCTATGGAATTGTATGTTCTGTCCTTAAAAAAGATAATATCATGAATTTAGATATAAAAAGACTACTTTAGTAGAGATGAACGAAGCCGCTTTTAGAAGCTAAATGCAGTGACCAAACAAAATAGAACGTTATTAGAAAATAAACTACCTTGCAATACTTTACAGTAATTAATAAATTGCATGTGGCATGTGCCAAGTTGCACTGCCGCCGCTTGGCATACATAATAGTAAGCTTAAGTTAAAAAAATACAATAAGAAAAAAACAGGGAAATGCTTATTAGGGCATACCATACAGGTGTTTTGGTTGACCCGTTGTCCTAGCAGTGGGATGATAGTGGTCGATAATAAAATTCAGTGCTGAACATAAGTTCAATAAGAACTAAAAACAGTCTTAACAGTTCATCAGTTGGACCAGCTTGAGATGAAATTGATACTATTTTTTGTCACGAGAATAGGGGATTACCATATGGAGACTATATCGCTCAATTCCTATTTTGTATGAGTGACATAGCGCTTGACATTGACATGAGATTGTAACAATAGATTTCATTGAAATCCCTCGATATGTAGCTATGATATATTGGAGGATAGTTTAGAGGCCGGATGCCGGATCCCTCATTAACTGATTAAATATTGAGCCTCCGTTGGCCGCTGTCGGCCGTCGTCGGCCTCCGCCGGAAATTTGCTTTACCACGCACTCACCGGTTTGGTTCACAGGGTCTACGTTACATTGATCTTTGAAACTAGTTCAAGGAAAAAATATGTTTTGTATATAATAAGGCCTGGTAATAAACTGCTAGTGAAGCGTAAGACTCTCACTGATCTTGATAAATCCACAACTGATAAATATTGAATAAATTAGCTTGTAAATATATAGGTTTGTAACAAGAATAAAAGTCTTAAAATAGAATGAGTCCAATCAAATACTCAAAAGCCAGCCGTGAAATTCTGCTGTCACCTCCAATTCCTGCAAACTCCATCAATTGAGGTTTCCACCGTAACTTCTAACAGAGCTCGCAGCGATGGACATCAAATGACCGATCAATCACCATCAGAAGCCATGAATTTATATGCATCGCTCTGCACAGTTGAGTGTGTGCCAAAAATGGCTTTTGCTGTGTGGATCATTTCTAGAATTTATTGAGTGGCCACAATGGACTGTGATATACCGGACACACATAATCTTAAATCATAAATGTCACAAAAATCTAGTAACACTTATTATGAATGACGAAAGTCCTGAATGAAAAATCCGAATCCTAAAATGCTGTATGAAACAGTATCTAACCAGTTTACGCAGAACGACTCCATTTGAATGACATAGTTTACAGTTTCGAACAAAATTTCATGCACAGCTAAATATTACAATTTCACAATTACGCCTCATATCCATTTGATTTCAATCATGATGAAAATAGATACCTAGGTACGTAATATGGTGTGAATTATCAATTGGAATGTATTTCCGTCGTTGTGTAAGTCATAAAGTTAAATTAGAGAAAAATATACTAAGTTAAGTGAAATTTTAGATAATCTGCGGTACTTTGTAAATTTCTGCTGCTTCGGTGGTGAATGATTTATCTGATGTAAAACAGAAGATTAAACTTGTTTCAAAAAGAGTTCAGAAAGTGCCGTGACTGAACGTAATAGATCTCCCGGCGATGGGATGATTAGAAAGGGAATTTCTTGAAAGCGAAACGACATTAACAAATATATGGATACATTTTTAATATATTTCCCAAGAGCGAGGCCCGCAATACCGGTTCAATTCTAAACTACGGTATTGATCAAATGTTATTTAATATTCTGTGGAGGTGCGGTCGTCCATGCCTCCCTTTACAAGCCAACTGCTACATGCGTTCAGGCGGACGGCAGCAGGATTTAGTGCTTCACGATATATTGCTAGCGTGCAAATTGGTCGAAATAGTTAAATAACATGTAAATCTGGCCAACTCAAGATTGCATAGCGCCGCTCACGTATGAGCCGCTCCCACTAGAACCTGTGCCGTGCAAATCGCAGCCAAGTAGTATTCGAATTTGTAATTGAAAAAGACTTTGATTTCGAATCACAGCTTGAAATAAAGCTCTACTTGCATATAGTTATATCTGAAACTGTAAGGATGGAAAAAAAAACATTTATTATCCCGATTCTTCAGAAAAGTTGTATGTAGTAGGTAGATGTAGATGGGGTGGGGAGTTGGGATACCTCCACGCGGTCCACCCTGGTAACGTCGGCGAGTAATTCCTTAGTTTCTGGACCCAACTCTGGAATTACTTGCCGACGGCCAAATTCCCGACGCGGTGGGTCTGCTCCCCGTGCTCCTACCTTGGATGGAGTACGTGGGATGCGGACAAATCCGCTCCCCCTTGCATCCGTACTGGTGCTGGGGGTGGAGCGATTGAGGAGACAACCTCGTTAAAAAACAAGAGGTGGAGCCGGCCGCGCTTGTCTCGGCCGGCTGTATGATGAGCGGTGGTGGACTCGTTCGCTCGCTGATCCTCCCCAAAAGCGTCTTCGCCCCGACTGGTGTCCGGGCCTACTCCACCCGTTGATACCGGGGGCGACCTCCGTATGGTGGAACGCGGAGGCCCTGCAGACACTGGGTCTCGCCAACCCAGACAGACTGCGGGGGGCGTTAAGGGTTGGGTCACATGGGCGAATGAGACCACCCTGGAAGAGGGAGTGCGCGGTGGCGCAAAGTGTCACAGAGTCCACTAAGTACGTAGTGGACGCTGTGGCACTTGGAGTGGCGCAGGAGGCGCGGTGGAGGAAGAAAACCTCGTTAAAAAATTGAAGAAGAGGGGCCGGCGGCTCGCAGAGCCCGGCCAGCGGTCGCACGTTGTTGCGACCGCAGAGATGGAGAGGACCCTTGCCCAGCCGAGACGGCGAGCCGGGGAAGGCCCGTCGTCTTGAGGGGGCAATGGTCCTCGGTGTCGGCAGTGCACCTGGATGCGGTGTGCTGCTGACGGGGCGTTCCGGGGAGAGCGGGTCCGGCCAGTTTAACTTTGGCCGGACGGCCCTGGCGGGGTCGCGGATGTATCACAGTACCCGTGGCCCCGTCACTTAGGGGGCGAGTGGCATCCCGTCAGTTTTTTAGTGGTAAGTCCCACAGTCCCCACCGCATATTCCCCGGGCGGTGGGGCTGCTGCAAAGCATTTTTCTGACGATAATTAAAAAAAAAAAAAAAAGGTAGATGTAGATGATTTGAAATCATTGGTCAGGAAATTGTTTTTTTTGTAATGATTACAATTTATTTCCGACGTTTACACATTTGATATTTTTCAAGTATATTTTGCATTTGGGGCGCGCCTCGGGCCAACGGCATTGAAGAGACGCAGTATCGTTAAAATATCTTAAAACACCCAATCTCGTCTATAATATAAACAGAGCTGTATTTCTATGTGTTATTCTTCTTCAATAATAACATATTTTTCTTGTATCTAATATTTGAAACATATTTTGCTACGAAGCTTTTACGCAAATTTCCGACCTGTAGGTACGCATTACAAGATTTTATTGGGAATATTTTTCAACTTTGGAAAAATAGAGTCAGAATTATTGTGTGATCAGCTGCAAATTGTTAATAATTGTGCCACCAAAGAGGTATCTACGTTTATAGTAGCTGACAAAAATATACTATCCTGTACAACTGCTGTATGTGACTGGCGATTGTTCTTATGAAGAATAAAGACGCTTTTTCGTAATAATGGTGTTTCTGCATTAGAAATCTGCGCACATTAGGCGGCTGCCTCCGCACTTTGGGAGTGGTCGGTGGGCACTGAAGCGAGAACTGATGATTAGACAGAACGCAATAATTCTTTGTTCGCCGCCAACACGAGCTACTCGCAACTCAGTACTCCGATAAAGCAATATTAAATTGCAAACTCGGCACACTCTTATGAAGGTAAAATTTATTGGATGCAAATAATTTTGAGTTTTCCGCCGATAAATTTACGGTTGATTTCGAATATGGCTTTATTGTGACAAAATCATCCGGTAAATTTAATAAAGCGAATGTCTTATTTAAACGGAAATGTTCAAATATCGCTTCTGGCAAACATTTTTGGAGATTCGGTTTATTTTTAACATCACGCAGGATACCTTTTATTACTTTTTTATTTTACTTACCAGCTCGTCGTCACGGAGCTTCTTTACTTACAGAGGGTTTCTGATTGTTAATCCTCCTACAAGACAAATAATAGTGAAACATTTGGTTTTGTGATGTTCATTCATCCATATAATGGAATCTTTTAGGAAATAATCTATCTTTAAGTTTGATCGTAGTGAGTGAAGGCGTTTGCACGCAATCTCCAGACGGGTGCGGGTGGCGCGACGTTCGCGGTCCATTATGGCTGATATGATATCAACGTCGGAGACGGCTCCCGAAAGAGACATCGAAGGCGATTGCACGGTCGCACCGCGTGTACAAAGCTCAGAATATATCACAAAGTACGAGAGAAAAATACTAGGTTATTGGTATTGAAGTTGATATCAACGATGATTCACTTGATTATCATAACATACATTGGCAACAGCAACAAATCACACATTCCATTTAGGCAAGTAGCGGCCCGTACACCATTAATATCAATATGGCGAAACAAGGTAATTAGTAGATATGTGATGTAAAACAACAGTTAGGAACGATATGTCTCCATTTCCTAAAACTTCATAGGATGATAATAACTGTACTTGCACAGCAAATTTCGTTCAGAGTATCTAATAAATAGCTTGTTATTCTTTGAGCGTCTGGCGATAAAATACCTCCCTATTTCGAGTGTAATTGTTATAAATCGGGACTAAACGCAACAAACATAAAACGACTATAGAAAAATTTAAGAGGCGTGCGATATGGCGGTTATAAATCTCACTTTTCGTGAAAATTAGCTGAAACGTAACGACCCGGGGCAAGTGGAGAGCGTTTTAATAATGGCCGAGTACAAGTGTCGGCCGATAAAGCGAAACACCATCGCCCTGAATAGGATAGCAGCCCGATTTCGGGCGCAACTTTTTCTTTCGGCCTCATAAAACATTTGGCGGCCTTTGCATAATTCCAGAGTGCGCGGCAGGCGCAGGCTCGGATACGTGTTCCTAACCCGGCAAGAGGAGCGTCGGGTTAGAACGTGACGCGCTGCCGACGTTTTAATGCTAATTCTGTCTTGTACCTGAAGGTGACCTTTTCACAAACATCATTTTATGTTCTTCATACGTCGGATTTCGTCATCTGGTAATTGCAGTCTGATCTTATGCAATGCCTCCAGTCCGATAATTATAAATGTGAAATTGTACAAAAAATGCTCATATGTAATGGTATACATAACCCTTAATGAGAATAACATGAAATATTATGTTGGATTGATAGTCTCATTAAGAACTACCTATCTCGTTATTTGTCCTGTTTATTGTCAGCTTTCAGGATTTATGCCACATGAGTAAATAAAATCATATTTACTCATGTGTTTATGCGCCTTGATTATGCATAGTCCGCTGTCAGCTTGCTCTTCGCGCCGCTCTCTTCGCCCGAAGAGTTGCGACTCCGTAAATTATTTATGCGCCTATTTTCCCCTTCACTTTTATTTGCATTTAAGAAAGCAATTCTGGGAGCGTCTCGCCGCCAACGACTGCCCTCCGAGCGGGAAGGTTTTATTTGTGACACAGTTCCGACAACTGTTGTCGAGGAGTTTGCATGTTTCTGTTTTTCACATTACGTGTCATGTTGTAAAGAGGAAGAAAATCATCTGGAAGATCTGTCTCATTGCTTCCCGTCGTCGGGCGTTGATCTTTATAGGATTTGTTTGTGTTCTCTTTTTAGATATGAAAATGTTGTGTTGGAGATCAAAAAAAATCTAATGCTTTTTACAGTGCTAGTTTAAGTTCAGTTGAAGAGTAAGTTGACCCAACTCTTAATATAAAGTACTACTAGTACTAATGGTATCAAGGGATATTATAAAAAAACAAATCACGAAACATACAGATGGTAAAAAGAGATAAGGTTTTTTAAAGCGAAGTTAAGTTTATTTAAGTTCAGTTTAAGGTCAACGAATGTTCAACCCCATTTAATATTGTAGTAAAAGTTGTTGTTAATATTAAATTTGTTAGCTCATGAACTTTCATAACTAAAGAAAGCATTCCCCTTGGAAACTGGAAAAAATATTGATACCATTTATGATTATACTAACACAAACATCGGAGGCCGCGTCTCCAACCTGTATTATGTATAATACATTATTTGTGACGGTTTCAATACAACAATGCAAACACACACACAGCGGCAAGCGCGACGAGTGTTTACCCAACTGCTCAGTTCCGTACACTATACATTAGACCAATTTAGATGATAATACACCAGCAAATATTTATTCACCAGTTACTACCGACGCCCCTTTCCCACTTCGATCACAAAATATATTCGTGCAGGGGGTTTACTGCGTAATAGGGGGCAATGGCTCATAGAAAACGGCGTTTGGCCTCTTAGCGATTCGATTATTGCCTTTAATGGTATATCATTTTAAATCAATTCAATGTTAACATCACTTGATCTTCATATCTTGCGTGTGAAAAAATATCACATCCAACTTCTGTAATACCAAACTTCTATATCATCAAATTAGGTCTTGCTCTTGTTACATATGCTCTGATAGATTGATTCAAAGGGCTTTTTCTGTTAAAAATGAAAAGATTCAACAAATTCTTTCAGCATGACGTCACCGATAAAAAATTTAAAACGCGCTCAAGCGAGCCTTCTGGACTTGTTCTTTCATCACTCATTGTTGGGTGTATATTCAAAAATAATAGCCCGGGCGGCTTTGTAAACACGCCGCAATATCCCGGGAAGTTTGGATATTGAAACATATTAGAGATTTTCCGCATGAACGATTACGAACGATCAGTCGCGCATACAATTAGCCGGCTGAGCGGGTTCCCGGCACGCCGTGGAGCCACTAAGCCTCCGGGGTAAATGCCAAAATAATTACTCCAACACATTAAAATATTATGATAGGTGGTGATTCATACTTTTGCTTCTCGCTCTATTTTATGAAGAGTGAATAAGGCAGAAACACGGTGGCGTGAGTATAACCAATCTGTGGCTCACTAAAAATCTATCTTCATTAAATAATTATTTGAAAGTGTAACTGGGTGATGTCCTTAAAAATGTATTTACAATTTTATTATCACCTACATTTTTTACTGAAAAATGTAATGGTTTTGATTTTACATAATGTTTATGTAACGCAGATGTACGTAAAAGTACTAGCATTAAAGTTTGTGGGTTTGGAAAAGTACAGCTCATTCCGCTCAAAATGTTCTGAACTAAAGAAATCTATTTTTGAGTAACATGGATTGATTTTAATTTCGATCAGAATTCTGGATACAACACTATTAGGTACACTTTTTTCCTTATTATAAAGCTGAGTAAGATTTTCATTGAATGACCGTAAACCAACCAACACTCAAGTATTAATTTTTGTTTTCCCCTACATCTCATAAACCGACACGAAAATAATTAAAATGAAATAACAATCGAATGAAAAGACTGGATAAAATCCGTTTAATATAATTAGACTGGAAGGTATCAAGCTTTGTCGTAATAATAACATTCTCTGTCTGAACCGTATTGTTTCTAAGACTGTTGAAGTTCCGGGGGCCGACGACGGCGGCCGTTGTTGGCACGCCGCCCCGAGCGACCCATTGTGCTCCATAGGCATCTCGTCTCATTATAAACAATGTTTACCAAACGTAATGCTATTATTGTTGTTTATAACATCGCTGTTCTTCACGATATCAGTAATCCTAGCTGAAATCCCGGCAAAGTTACCTCTCTATACATTATTTCAAAATATATAGAGTCATACAAATTCATAAGGATGCTAAAGTCTGCTTCGTTTGAACAATTATTAAATGTTACCAAATCAAAAAATCAAATCAAATCAAAATCCATTTATTATTCCCACACAAATAGGTACTTCGGTAGCCTGTAAATGTATTATCTTATAAATATTATTGTAGAAATTAAAAACCATGAACATAAAATTCTTCATATTGAAAAATAAATTCACCTCGTCGATTACCTATTTCATCGTATTGTAAAATTTAAGTTCCTTTATGTATAGCCGTATCTAACCGGGCATAGAGATGAACAATTCGATACGAAAAACTGCAAAGTGGACGTTGTCCCCTTTGGCGACTATCGCTTTTAAAAGTCCCGCTCAGGCGATCCCGCCGCGAGATTAATAGGGGATAATTATCTCCAGGTTGGAACATCGCCAGTCGCCGGCCCGGCCCGGTCCGGCCCGTCGCTGTACTGGCAGCTTACAGGACGCTGACTTCCTAAGCGCAAGCTTTGGTCTCGATAGACAATTTAGTTTCGCCAATTCCAATCTCGATAAAGAAACGTGGCTACTTTGTCCGACGTCCAGATCTATTACCACATCTATTACGTTTGTGCTCGCGTATGCTTTTAAAATGTATTGTTCGCCACGTCGACGCCGAGATTGGTCGGCGTGTTGTGTAGAAACTCACTCAGTCGCGAGGTAGCTGACATTGGCTAGTTCATAAAATATACAAGAGATTTACAATATTAAAAAAATCCATAAAATCAATATAAATATAACAAACAACCAATTTTCTACCAAATTTTAGATGGAACGAGTAGAAAATCCAGATATTTAGACAGCTATTGACATATATAGACTTACAATACCATTTAGAATATCAAGTTGAAATCTCAGGCATTTGCGGTATTTTCAAATAAGAAATATTTCAGCCACAGGAATATCTTGGTGCCATGGAGAAACTATATTTATAGAACTTTGCAGAGTGGTCCGTTTGCAGTGGTTTATAGCCAGCTCATCATTAATCAAGTCTGTTATTTTACAGACAAAAATAGACAGTTAAAATAATTAGTTTCATTGTATGTTGTTCATTTGAAACTGATTATCAGGAATTTAAAGGTGTAGCTTTTTTTGACATTCAGCAGAGCAAGCAATGAACATAATGAACAATCATTAACATCAGGGGCCTTACCAATGCGTCGCCCGCTTTAACGAAGTTGAGAATTGGTCGGAAAGGGGTAGAAAAGAAGTTGAAAATTTCCCCGTCGTGCTAGCCCATTCATAAATGCTTTTGCTAATTTTTAATGAAAAAGCCGGCTGACATGTGTGACCATAAGTGAATCTTGTTTAAGCCTTTGAAGTTAGTGAGACTGCGACTGCACTGCGCGTAGTTGGTCCGTGGCGGGCGCGGCCGGCGCCGGCCACTCGCACCTGCCGAGATGCCGCGCCTCGGACACGAAACACCCTCTCAGACTCCATTCAAATTGGATCAAATAAAAGTTTTATCGCATCGATTTTCGATTCCACATATCCTCATATCGCGTGAGCGGCGCACTTACGTGCAGTGAGTTGGATCATCGCCAGCCTTTCTTTCATTGTTATAATCGATACCTATTCGCGATTATTGCGGCTCGCTTATTTAGCCCGTTTGCGGGCCGCAAATTATCATGAAATGGATTGTTTGATTTCATTCGATAATTGGTTTAATTTATTACTAAATGTATTTAAAGTTACCGTTAAAATCGTTAATTAGCTTAACGTTAAGGTAGTAGTATATTTGTCTCTCCAAATGAACTATCAGAATTAGAGAAATGTAAATTGTATGTTCAAGTGCAAAAACATTGTTAATAGAGCAGCAGCACGGCATGATGATATAGGTATTTGAAGATAAATACCCATTAATTTCCGCTGGAGAAATCTTAGGTAAGTAGTAATTACTAGGCGATAGCAGGTCGTTGGCGGAGTTCCAGGCTCAGCTCGCCTGAATAAATCAATACGGAGTTGGGAACTCGGGCGAACTCCTGCTGCGCCCATCTGCAAGGGTCCAATTGTCACTCGGAATAGTTGGTGAATAATTCTGGGTGAACTCTGTAATTGCTAATGGGTGGGAGCAAATTTTATGTTGTGGAAAATGCAATTTAGTTCAACTTGCTGAAGAATGCACAATAATTAGTAAAACTAAAGTTAATTCTAAGTGCAGTGCGTCGTGCCTTGCCTGATCGATACTACTGTAAAAGATCTCATAATAGTCGGTTATCGTCTCAATCGTCATCAACTATGCGAAGATAATGTATAATAATAAACTCCTTCTTTTCAATCTTTAACGTCACATCACATGTCGTGCAGTTTTTTATTCCGTGCGTTCCATACCCGTCCGCTTTCATCTTATCCTCACTAGATTCAGAAGTACTGAGCAGACTTTTATTTGTTCTGCCGACGCAAACTCGCTGCAAACGCGACGCGATGAAAGGAAAACTTTATTTACAGCTCGATATCTCATAATGGTGCGTCTTTACTCAAAACGGTGAAATAGTGCGATGATAAAATATATTATGATGGCATTTTTATCAGTTTTAAACCATTTTAAATCAAAGTCAACGACACTTTATCAATTTTTATTTCGATCGAATTTTCCTTTTTTCCGTCGCTTTCAATTTTCTGATCTTCTCCTATTTATAGCGACTGTAATCGCAATGCTCAATTAAAAGTATTACCAAATCGTGCACAAGCAGATTTATTGTAAGAATCTCGGTAGTTTTTTCCACGCTGTTGTTTCCCACAAGTTCCGACGCATCGCCAACTTTTGCTGTTTATCGGGCGCTAATAACCGG
This sequence comes from Endotricha flammealis, assembly GCA_905163395.2. NCBI lineage: Eukaryota > Metazoa > Arthropoda > Insecta > Lepidoptera > Pyralidae > Endotricha > Endotricha flammealis. The sequence goes on along the minus strand of LR990856.1, from coordinate 18,009,313 downwards.
CTTTGCCGATTCGGCGGCTCGATGCTCCGGATTAACGCTGCGAGCCGCCAATTAGTGGATATTCACGATATTGTAGCTAAGAACTCCTCTAAGGAGCGCCAGTATCCGTAAGAGGATTACCGTGCTGCCTCAGTGCGCTAGATTAGGGCATTATTGCACGATAATGATTTAACACTTTTAGGAACTAACTTGTATTGTTCTGTTCAAAGTTTTAGCGTTGACGTTACCTTGGGTTGCATCTACGAATATTTTTTCTGTGCAATGGTATTCCAAGAAATTTTAACTAAGGTTGTTGATAAAAACGTATAAAAATTCTGACATTAAGTAAATTTTTACTTAAAGTAAAATTTTTCCATTCTTCCTTGTAAACGTTTCATCAAAAACTGGAATGACCGAGCTTCATGGTCAATCTTAATAAGTCAATTGAAAAAGTGAATAATAATAGAATAATATGGTAAAAGGTCATTTAATGTTAAAAAGTACAATATTTTTGCTAAAATGTTCATTTCCGTTCCGGTGTGTGTTCCATTCGCATTGTTCTGATCTAAACACAGCCTTCCTTTAAAACGCATCAGTCTGCTTAAATCAGGCACTTTTATGACAGTTCATAATAATACTTTTATAAATAAAACAGCTTTGATAAACAAAGCTTTTGTTTAAGTTCAGGCAACAAGTGAGACTTTTGCTGCGCTGCATCGGCCCCATAAAGTTAAGCCTCGGCCCACTTGAGCATGAATTATTTCGGTTATATTTTTTGCCGAAAATAGGGGAAACTTCTGTATTTTGTTATAGCGAGCATCTTATACAGAAGTGTTTGCTTAATTACTAGTATTCATGTAGTCTTTGAGAATAATTTTACTACTTTAAATACTTATTAAATCGTTTGTACTGACTGCCAAAATACAGCCGAACTACTTGATAATTCTACCAATTTTATTTAGTTAAACAAGGATTTTTGAAATTTAAAACATTTTGTGTGTTGAAAGGGACAAAATAGAGAGGGGAACTTTATAAACACAGGAGATGTTAGGCAATCAGAAGTTTAGTTTTATATTCTGGATATTAAATAAGATGAAGCCAAGTGGTAAAAACAAAAGCGGTGTCATTTCCCGATAATATCAGCTACAAGACGTCCGCCGTTGGACATTGGCCTCTCCCAAACGCTTCCAGTATAATTGGCAACGGCCTCCATCCAGCGGCTTCTTGCGATTTTCCTTAGTCCCCATAGAAAATATATTTGCACATTATTAAATAGCACCAAAAGGCAAGTGAGATATAAATCTAAATGGATATAAGGTCGAAACAGCATGTATCTAATAACCCTTAGGAGGACTCAATGCGACCCTTTTTCGGGGGCCCTGTCACCTCCGGCGCTCGGCACACAACTCACGCGTCGCAAGCTCATCGATAACAATTTCATTAGTGTACAGAAGGCAGGTGGGACACGGAAGGGAGCGTCCCTCATTACGTATGCATGCGTTCATGGGACATGATCAACCCGTTGACGCTATGTAAATATTTTAAATCGTATTACTGACCTGAATACTTTGCGCCGCGATCGAAACCTCTTGCTATCACCAAAATGGAATCCCGTTGCGTCGTTCAATATGCAACGCTCACGATTAATTTTAATTATTTTTAAAAATTATGAACTAATTCGGACATTACTCGGATTCCAAAAATGGCTACGGCTACAACTAGTAAAATATTATTATAAAGACAATAATCTATTTAGTCGCATCTATTAGCGATGTTACTTAAAGCGGCAAAATATATAAATAACTAAAGATCTTGAGCCGGTTAAAGATAGTGTATGTCAAGGTTGATATCGATGAATGAAGTTTATTGCTGTATCTATTTTAGACAGTAAACAGCCACAGGTTGAATGAAAGGCGCGGTGAATGGCGATCTGGTTCATTGGATTATCTTCAATAAATATTTTGTCAATACAGGTCGACAAGGTGAGTCTGATCGGAGACAGGGTCTCGCACCCATTCGCAACCTTTAACTAATGACAATGATGTAAAAAAGTGAAAGTTAATCTACTTCAAGCCCCAATCGTGAAGTACGAGAGGGTGCGATACCGGTGACGACGATGTTTCTTTCTGTCCATGTATACTTAAGACAACCTATTGTGAAAACTTGAAACAGCATAGAACTCGAAAACACGATTACTTGTACATGTTCTGTAAACTGTATCAAGGGTTTCGACCATCCTACTTGAGCCGCCATAATTTCCATCGGCCATCTTGGAATAGTTGAATCAAAATGACCGATATAAAAAATAATACCTAATTCATCAATTGATCGCCGAAGCGGAATATTCGGCTCGGCCGGCTGGCGCATAGCTCATCTGTATGCATTAACAATCGCGGGTATTTGCTATGCTAATTAAATAAATTCAAATTCCGCTGTTTGCGTCCCTGTCAATTAGAGCGAGGGAATAGAAAATAGTTTCATTTGGGATTGAATATTGTTGATTCGCTCATTAGTGGACTAAACAGTAAAGAGCTTACTAATTAAAATTATTATTCAGTTAAGTCAATGTTATTGTGTGGCTGAATTGCTAGCAGAGGCAACTTTATTTTTGACAGCCGCGTGGTGCGATGGCAGTGACTCTACCTACAGCACTAGACAGAGAAATTCGATATTTATTTGAGAATGGATTCATTACATATATGCACTTCAGACACTAATCCATTTTATATTATTTAAAATCTCTCCTATTTTTGGTTTCACAATAATTGAACATTACAATTTGACTTCCCAATTTTATAACTCGATTTAATATTTTTACGGTATCGACTGTTGTCTGTCTTCCACTATTCATGAATGTTCGTTCGATATTCCCATTGCGGTGGTTGACATTCTGGAATACGATATCGCAATCAGTGATGAAATTGTTGTACACTCCTGTCACTTTACCGCATTGAATCAACATTGGTATGGTTTTGTTAAACAAATACAGCTAGCAGCAGAAATCGCAATCCATTTATAAGTTAGACCATAAAAACATCCTAATTGGTAGATATTACATAAATTTTTAGCAACAACAGTGTCAATTTTGTTTAACAAAAACTGTATTAATCAAATCAGTGTCCCTTTGTAAGCTGCACGTACACATCCAACCAGTCCTCGTATAATCGCGTATCTAAATGTAATAACAGCGGCCGCCTGTGATTACGGGACGGCAGTCTATCTATGCATAAGCTGTCTCTGCTCATAGCCGATCATTCGGTTAGTCAGAGCACCTTATCAATTTGGCCCCTAATGCCTGCCTGTCTCGAGCCAGTAGCACTAATCTCGCTTTGCAGTGCTTTCGATAATTCGCATAAGATTATTGCGAGAATTTCTACTGCGGAACTAGCAAAGGATTAAGTATCCCGCTTTAGTGGGATCATATCAATAATTTCAATTTACATTTACACTTGCAAGCTTATTAATGTGTCGAATCTGCAGCAATGACGGTTTGTACATGTTTAGCTTTATCCTCTGAATAAATATCAATTCAGTTTCTGGTTTAGTGTGGTTACACTTTATAATTTTATCTTCATTGCTTTAAACTTCGAAACATTTAATGCTCTTGTTTATTGTAGGAACATGATAGGTGACATTCATTTTGGTTTCAAATACAGAACCTGAGGGTACAGCATCCTCATCATCATCCATTAACTCTCTCGTCTCGTCTGCCCTGTTTTATTGTGAACCTAACGCTGAGCGTCAATAGAAAAAAACATTGCTTTATTTAAAACAAAAATATATTCACCGCCTTATTATGATCAATCTATCTGTCGCGAAGTCAAGTGTTTGTTTATTATGACTTCTCTGTATAATGATCCCATGTTACTGACTTAGACGTAATGTCATTGGTACTAACAATTAATTAAATTAAACAGAAACATTTTAGTTATGATTAATTTAATCAAATAGATTTTATTAATTCAATCATAAATACTTGGTACTCACCGTGATTCGCTTGAGCTGCCGCTTGCCCTTGTGCCAGGAGACGAGGGCGGGCGGGCGGCTGCCGGCGGACTCGCAAGCCACCTCGTAGCGGCGCTCCGCCGTCAGCACGCCGCCCTCGCCGAGCTCCGCCGGCCGCTTGATCTCCACTGTGAGTGGCCTCACTGGAAATTATCATATTATTAAAGTTTGAAAATAAACAACTCATATTAAACTACGTCCCGACCAGACTTCACAGGTCTTAGTAAGGATTTAAAAAAAATAGCCTATGTCACCCGGAGATAATATAGATTTTCAACGGGGAAAGAATTTTTCAAATCGGTCCTGTAGTTTCAGAGCCTATTCAATTCAAACACACAATAAAAACTTTTCTCTTTATATGAGTATAGATAACCTTATAAATAAGTCCTATTGCTGGACAAAATCCCCGGAACTGTCGCCAGCCAATCCTTGCCAGACCAACATCCTTTCTCTTTTCCAAACAGCTTAATAGCATGCAAATGTCAATGTCTGGTTGTATTGCAATGGTAACCAAGTACGGCAACATATTCTACAATTCCCATCATAGAATCAGAAATGGAAATATTTTTTCTTCTCTGATTCTAATAATATAGTAAACTATACCATTCCCAAAGAGTTAATCATCCATGTATAAAGTAATCCACAGTACACGGTCTATCCGAAAGTGGTAACATTAAAAATGATAAAACTCCGTCGGGTCAGGACAGTTCCCATCTGCGCAGGTTTGTTCAAACTTAGTTATTTAACTGTCCGTTCCGTCGCTTCGCCTGTGAATCGCCATTGTTTGACAGTTTCCACACCGCTTAGTATCATGTTATAATACAACTATTTTTTAATTCTAACTAGTCCTCGCCACATCCTCACAGTTCACACGGTTCATGTACTTACATGAATATCAACGGATAGATTACGTTTACGTGCCCTAGCTTTAAAGATACTTGAAATAACAAGTTGTTCTCACAGGCTTAACAGGTTCCATGTCCCCGTATATTCTATTCATTTATCCTATCTTTTTCTTTATTTGTTAAGGGAACATTAATAATGCATACCCTTTCATATTTTCCCTACATTCAATATTGTTTCACTACTTATATCTACACCAATATTACACATGTGCACATGCAGTGTAGATTATTTATTTATCTTTATTGACCACAATACACAGTACAGTACAAGTACTGATACAACAGGTGGACTTAATGCTAAATGCATGAGAATGCAGACTGGTAGATGTACCAGTCAACCCTTGGCAGTGCAAAAATTCAAGAACGCGCAAGCCGCGTTCGTAAAATAAAATATTCCAAAATAAATATAATTTATACACATAATATAATAGATATAATATAATAAAATACATGGATAATAAGTATAAAATAGATATATATGATTCCTACGCAACATAAAACAATTAAAGAGGGAAAATAATAATAAGTCTAAGTAAAGTACGTAGGTATATAAAAGTGACGATTACACAAACAAACCCAAGCTTTGATCGAAAGGACGAAATATGATCATATTTGAGCAGACAGAAAATGAAACGAATTGCATTGTTTATATGCCGATCTAGCTTGTTGAGGAGATCTTCGTTGAGATCAGGATAACACACATCACCACAATCTTCTTGCTTTATTATTTAAGCTCCAAGTTACACGAATACCACCATGTATTCCCCATTACGCTTAGGTATCGCCCACGTCGTTCAATATCCTCTTTCTAGCGTCGTTGTCCCGTTTCATAACATTGCAAGATTATTAGACCAAACCAGATTCTACCTTCAGACGTTCACCATGCAAACGAAAGAACTACTTTAAAATAGAAAAGAATGTGAATTTTTTGCACACAGACAACAATACACAGACAAAATTATAGTAGGTATAAATAGATAACTTACACACTAATGTATTTGCCACAAGGCGGCCTTTTTAGAAAGACTGACTTATACAATACGATTTTACATAGTTTAATATGGTAAAAGTACTCACAGTACATATCGAGAACCAGCGACAGCTCCTTAGGAGGTACCAGGTTCGAGTTTGCGGCTTGGCACGTGAACACTGCTGCGTAGTCCGCCCTCCGGATGGCCGGCCAAAGCAATCTGTTCTCTATGACGTCACCTGTATTGTGTTCATACTCTTCATCTACTAACACCCCGTTGACCAGCCACCGGACCGAGGGTTCTGGGCGGCCTGTGAAAGGAGAAATAAATAAGTAAAAGAAAATTTCGATTTAAATTCACTCAGAAAAACATCTGAATTTATTTTATTCATTTATTTTCCACACTTTTTGTGTCTCGCAGCGCGTATTTATTTATAATGATGTAAAATGAGAGAAAAAGACATTTGCGTCTCAACTAAAAGAAAACGGGTATACCTTGTATACCAAATTACTTCACAGCAGTAAAGGTAGCCCATAGTAATTCTCAAAACCAACTTTATAAAAGTAATCTGGTCCATATTTTTTGAACAGAAATAAATGTATAAGAATATGGGGAGCGGGTTCGTGCCCACATCGCTTGTTTGCAAATAAATTCGTGTGCGGCATTCCGGGCCTTTGTTTACTCGTCTGTTTGTCTGTGCGCTTTTGTTCGTCGCAACTATCCGGGATCCACTCCAGACAAATTGAATTAGTTCAGGACTTCAGGTCTCAAGTGCTCGGTCTAATTCCAAACGTCAATGGATTTAATTTGGATTTGTGTTGACACAAACATTCTGCGATATTCCGAACTTGGGTAATGGGATTCGGTGGAGGGTCACGAGATTACGAACAAGGAGCTCGAGGATATTGTGCTCGAGAGGTGCTTCATATGAATATTGGACAAGATGTTGCCTCGGGAGGTACTTAACGGAGCGGATATCAAAAAGATACCTTTATGAAGCGGCATGTAAACATAAGGTACCGTTTTAATTAGTGCGCAACTTTTACATAAAGGTAATTAATATGTTAAAGGTTAAATCTATTTTTATTTGATACTTTCCTTATTGTTTTATTTGCTTTTTTAACAGTGACTTCTCAGGATGCAAACTGTTTGTTTCCAAAAATATTATCGTTCAAGTATAAACGAACTCCATATGAACAAGAGTGCAAAAACTTTTTCATTAGCTTAATCGGCGAGTAAAATAATTTGACGCTGCATAAATAATGTTACTGGGTCCTCAGCCTTAGTAACTTTGTAAAACACACGTTCTAATTCGAAAACGATGCCACTCGGATCCTTATCAATTATGCAGTGACAAAGTACTTCCGGCGCGCGTGATGGGGCGGCGGCGGAAACGAAGCAGGGCTCACCTTCCCGCAATTATCGCGGGGCGCGGGTCGCGGCTTATTGTGCCGGTGAAAGCCTCGCTCTCATTTATCTTCGCGTTCAAACTTAGACGACGTTACGACGACGAATGCACAATTAGTTTTGTTGTGTTCGGCCGCATAGGGGGTTTTTGTCACGACGAGACGGGGAGACACAACTCGAACAGTGGTTAAGGTGAATATTGTAAATAAGATTAAGGGAAAGGTCACGGAAATAATTGGCAGAGTTGCAGCAAAAACGCAGTTATGTTCCACGAGTGTGATAAGAGGTTCCTTATAATATTGCTATAGGAAAATCAAAGTATACGTGTACAAGTACAGAATAAGGGCAACTGCGGGCGCAGCGGAGGCGCCTTCGCCCCGCTCGACAAAAATCGTTTTCGGAATCAAAAGTCGGCTCTGAGAGCGCTTCCGCTCGGCTTATTGTTTTGTTTTCGCTTTGATAAATAACATCGGTGCTCTCTTTGTATTGGATTTTGGTATTTGGAGAATAAACATGAGACTGAAAACTTGATTTGAGAAGGGAAATTATGATCGCTGAAGGGCGGCAGAGGTAATCGTCTCGCTGCTTTGCGATTTGTTTCTTTGAATGATCGCCCCCCGATTTGAACAATGGACTCACGAATACAATGTTAAGTTCATTTAAGTTATAAATGCTTGGTATCTTGAAGTAATTTTGAAATAACAAATTCTATTTGTGGCGATATCTTGTACACTAGCAATTATAATTACAAAGGTGCAATGAGACCAATCGAGAGAATACAAAACTTGATTGTCAAACTCAATATGGTTCACAAAGAAACATAAATCCTATACAACATGAAGAAGAGGTTTTACACAATGTAGAGTAGAATTGTCTGAATAATCAATGCGTATCGTTGAGCCTGTAATTTCTCATGAGAGCGGCAAGGAAATTGCGTAAGTAGCATGGGCAGTCTTTAATCAAGTTACGTAATCAAAAAAGTAGGACAAAAATCTAATTTGACTTTGTTAAAACAAGGGTACATTATGAAAAATGGCGCGAGCAACAGGCGCGGCCGCGGCGGCCGCGTAAGCCCGTCATTAGAAACACATCTGCCTTCGTAGGAATTGATTTTTTTTCCTCCTCCGTTCGGAAATACGCCTCAATCAATTTCTCGATTATGCAGATTCGGGCCCCGTCAATTCAGATTTCGTTTGAGGGCATAATATAATCGAATGAAATCCGTTTTGATTGGACTCGTGTAATTTTAACTTGCTGATTTTTGGACGGACGACGCTCTGTGCTTTTTGCGGGCAAATGATTTAATTATTTGTGACCGTTCCGTTTTACGCGGAAATGTTTATTTGTAACTGTTCAAAAAGTATCTACTGTTGAAGTCCTACGACACCAGTAGGTGTTGAAAATAAAACTCTCAAAGTAGGATTTCTTGAACATGAATATTAGTAAGTTAAGCTTTAGAAGGTGTAAAGACAAACTTAAGTTAAGCGACTAAAAAGTTTGTTTTACTCACAAACTTAGATGAATTTTCACACTCTTCCTTAGCATTAAGTAATTTTAAATGTATATGTTACAGTCAATGTGATTAAATTGCTATTATACATAATGACTAGTCATTATATATGTATAATTACCAAATTGTCTAGACAATGTGATAAATTAATTACTTTGTCCGGACATTATTCATAACAGCGGGTCAAAGTTAGCCAAAGTAATAACGCGGAATAGTAAGAAAAAATACTTTGGCTTACTTTGACCCGCTGCTGTTATGAATAATGTCCGGACAAAGTGATTAATTTACTTGTTTTATTACTTGTTAAGATAGTGTAGTGTAGTAAGTGTAGAAGATATTATATAAAATTGCTAGTTAATGTGATTAATTCTGTGTCATTTATCACTTTGTCTAAATTAAGTAGACATTATAAATAATGGCTGGATGGTATATATAATATCCGGATTTATTACTTTGGCTGTAACATATACATATTTTTACTTAAGTAGAATGCGTACAAACAGTTGGAAATAGTCTCTTTGTTATATTACGGTGGAGAAACCTGCATACTCGTGCGCGTATACAACAAATCGCGTAACGAGAGGCTTTGATCTTGCCCCCAGACTCCTCGAGTGTATGTAATAACTCGGGGCACATTACATGAAGTAACGGTTCGGCTCTTTGCTCGCTCTGCAAAATACAATAACTACCAAGTACCTACACAAGAACACGTGTTCTAGGTGCGCGCGACATACAGGGCGCGGACGTCCGGTGAAAAAATAACTACGAAACATAATTTGATTATAATTTTAACGATAAAATATCATTTAAGAAACAAAAACCACACTAAGCTTAAGTGGTTTTTGTTTTTAAATGATATTTTATCGAACACTCTTAAAATTCTGAAATGAAAATGGTCAGTAAACTAGAAATTATACAGATTATTAACATAGTAATAATCTGTATAATTTCTAGTTACATTATTCAATCGATTTGTACATTGTACATGTTAGTCGTTAGTACAAAATCGGTAAGCATAGGACACATATTTTCTGTGTAAAATTGCATTTTCCTCGCAAAGGCGCCGTGAACATAATATGATAAGATAATGCTTTCTCGATTTGTGGTGGTGGATGTGAGTCATGGTATTCGAGTTAGGTATTTACTCCATAATTTTACAAATCACAATTATTGTCAGCGGGATCAATCGGCCAATTCAAATATCGATTAGGTAAACTGGGTCCGCGGGCCCCGGCTGTTCAGGTCATAGATTAATATTGTATAAACTGAAAGTTCAGGTTCAATAGAGACGTACATTCTTTTATTACCACCATCAGTCTAAAACAGCTCACAACTGGACATGGGCTTGTCCTATTGCACACCATTGAGCACGATTAGCTGCCACATATTAGGTAGTCCCTATCATGTCGTGTATGCTCTCATTTTAAGATACTGTTTGACTTTGGTACAGTGTGGCACGCACGGCGGGTTGTGTCTCGAGATAAAAGGGTTTCTGTGTCTGCAGACGGACTGCGCGGCGGGACCGCTCCTCGCAAATGAAGATATATTGTCGCATGCAAAGTATCGCAGACGTCTTGTCAAATCCATTATGTTTACATCTAAATTTAGATTTTCCATACTTATGTCAGGTTAACATTGTATGGTCTGACGTGTCGCAAACTTAACGTATTTTTTAAGAATATATTTTATTTGTCGAGTTATTATGGAAATCAAATCATCAATAATGATAAGGATATCTAGGTATAATCTTTTTTGTTTCGTAATGTTGTTGTTGTAATGTTATATTATTAGAAGTTAAAACTAAAAAAACTATACTATTCATAAATATTTCAAAGAAGAAGGCAAGAAACTTAGTACTTCTTCTTTTTAAATGGTTACTAATAAAAGTTACATTACAATGTACAAAGAATGCAATATTCATCATCATCATCATCATCATCTCAGCCACAAGAAGTCCACTGCTGGACATAGGCCTCCCCCAAACGCCTCCAATGCGACCTGCTGGCAGCGGCCTGCATCCAGCGGCTTCCTGCGACTTTCTTTAGGTCGTCTGACCACCTTGTAGGTGGGCGTCCTATGCTGCGCTTTCCGGTACGTGGTCGCCATTCCAGAACCCTCTTGCCCCACCGGCCGTCGGTTCTGCGCGCTATGTGCCCTGCCCACTGCCACTTCAGATTGCTGATCCGTTTGGCTATGTCGGTTATTTTGGTTCTGCTACGGATCTCCTCATTCCTGATTCGATCTCGTAGAGAAACCCCGAGCATAGCCCTCTCCATAGCTCGCTGAGTGACCGCGAGCCTTCTTATGAGGCCCATAGTGAGCGACCACGTCTCGGATCCATATGTCATCACTGGTAACACACATTGCTCGAAGGTTTTTCGTTTTAAGCACTGAGGAATTTTGGACGAGAAGATATGCCGTAATTTCCCGAAAGCTGCCCAGCCGAGACGGATTCGTCGATTGACCTCTTTCTCGAAGTTGGACCTACCTAATTGGATTGTTTGTCCAAGGTATACATACTCGTCAACAACTTCGAGGATCGAGCTCCCAACTGAGACTGGAGCGGGCGCGACATGGACATTTGACATGATTTTTGTCTTGTCCATGTTCATTTTTAGACCCACCTGTTGGGAAACTCGATTGAGGTCTTCGAGCATAGTGCTAAGGTCCTCCAGCGACTCCGCCATGACCACGATGTCGTCGGCAAATCGAAGGTGAGTGATATACTCGCCGTTGACGTTGATGCCAAATCCTTTCCATTCCAGAAGCTTGAAGGCATCCTCCAGAGCGGTCGTGAACAGTTTCGGAGATATGACGTCTCCCTGTCTCACGCCTCTGTGCAATGAGATTGCCTTCGTGTTCTGTTCCTGTACTCGGACTGACATAGTGGCGTTTTTGTATAAGCACTTCAACGCTTCGATATACCTGTAGTCTATGCGGCATCGCTGGAGAGACTGTAGCACGGCCCATGTCTCGATCGAATCGAAGGCTTTCTCATAGTCCACAAACGCTAAGCATAGTGGCAGATTGTATTCCTCGGTCTTCTGTACAATCTGCCGCAGCGTATGGATGTGGTCTATGGTACTGTAGCCTTTTCGGAATCCGGCTTGCTCGGGAGGCTGGAAGTCATCAAACTTGTGAGCGAGACGATTCGTGATGACCCTTGAGAACAGCTTGTAGACGTGGCTCAGAAGCGAGATAGGTCTATAGTTCTTCAAGAGGGTTTTATCGCCCTTTTTAAAGAACAGAACCACCACGCTTCTGTTCCACGCCTCGGGTGTTTTGCCCTCGAACAACACGGAATTGAAGAGCTTCTGCAGGACCTTAAGCACCGGTGTACCACCCGCTGTCAGAAGCTCTGCTGTGATTCCGTCCTCGCCCGGCGCCTTGTTGTTCTTGAGCTGTTTAAGAGCCATCCTGATCTCGTACAAGCTGATGTCCGGGATGTCTTCGGTGTAGTGTCGGGTTAGCGTGGCTCTTGGGTCCCTCGCAGTGCTGCTGACGGGTTTGGTTACTGAGGCATAAAGCTGCCCATAGAACCTCTCGACTTCCCTCAACACCTCTGCCGTCGTTGACGCCACGCTACCATCATCCGTCTTAAGCTTAGTCAGCCGGCTCTGCCCAATAGACATGTCTCTTGCGAACACTTTCGAGCTTTTATTCCGCTCTATCGACTCCTCAATGCTTTTAGCATTGAAGGAGCGAATATCACGTCGCAAGTGCAATATTAAAAGAAGTTAAAAGCAAAAGTATATCTTTTTGAAAAGATACAACTATGTTAGTTGCTGCTTATTATTATAAGCATTCATTTTAATTGACTATACCATTATCGTCTCGAATATGCCTTATTAAACAAACACACGTATTTATAGATCCGCAATTCTTCAGTGAAATGCCAGCAAAAATTTCGTTGAAGCCTTATCGGCATTCTCTAAAAAGATTTTTCGAGGATGTGATAAAGAATGGGTGTTATTTGAGCGTAAAAGCGTTCCTGTGTCGACACACTCGCGGGCAAACATCGAGTGGCGCGGGGCGACGTCGCGGCGGCGTGTCGCGCGACGTCGCGCGCTGGGCAAACACCGTGTCGTGAGTTAACAAAGAAAAGTATCGTTGTATTTCGCCCCTTGTAAGGAGTTTGTATAACGAACGGAGTGGCTTTCACCTAACCACTTCAAAATAAGAATCTAAATCTACAAAACTTATATTATTATTGTTCGTACCTTTTCGAAAATTTTAAATCCCGCTGAATCATTGGCATTTTAGTTTAAAAATGGATTAAAATGATTAATGTTTTATTGAGGTTTGCAAAATTTTATTAGATTTTATTTATTTATTTATCAAACATAATAATATGATGTGACGTAGACTGTAACTTAAAGGCGACAAGGTCTTCATAATCCTGGCGACACAGAAAACAGACAGAGATTTAAAAGTACGTGGTGATGAGAACAAAGTGAACAGACTTACCTCCTAATACTCGACACGTGAGCAGCACGTCTTCACCCTCTTCATGAGGACCGAGGGTCGTGGTGTTAATGACGCGCCCCCACCGGTCCACCACCACAGGCTTCTCGGGAGGAACTGTGTGCAACGATAAAAATAAAATTTAGATCAAGCCATATAAGTGTGACGACGACGATGCGCGATGGGAATCAGTAAGAAAGGAACAAATAGAAAGAGAATAAAGGTCACACACACATATCAACTCGGAAATACGGGTAAAAAAATCTTAAAGGTAACACACACATATCAACTCGGAAATACGGGTAAAGAAATCTTAAAGGTAACAACACATATCAACTCGGAAATACGGGTAAAGAAATCTTAAAGGTAACAACACATATCAACTCGGAAATACGGGTAAAGAAATCTTAAAGGTAACAACACATATCAACTCGGAAATACGGGTAAAGAAATCTTAAAGGTAACAACACATATCAACTCGGAAATACGGGTAAAGAAATCTTAAAGGTAACAACACATATCAACTCGGAAATACGGGTAAAGAAATCTTAAAGGTAACAACACATATCAACTCGGAAATACGGGTAAAGAAATCTTTATCACAAATCGTCACAGTATCAACTCGAGCAGTCCAGTCCAGTATTCTTTATATGAAACTGCACTGCAATGCACACTAATCGTCTCGCCTCGCGGGGCAACCTCACGAACGGTACGTGGTCAACTTGCAGTAATAAAAAATAATAAAATTGAGATTCGTGCAAGAATAATAATGTATTTATAACGACACATGAATAAATAAGAACTTATTGCTGATGCGGTGATAACTAACTTCCATAAGGTCCTTTTTAATATAAAAACAGAAAAAATAACCGCACAGACCGTATGCAACATATTCTATTCCGTCTGGTACAAAAACCACTGCACAAAACCTGTTTGTAGGTAAAATACGAGGAACAAGTCCAAAGACGGATACTGCAGACCCGGGACATTAATCATAAAGATATTATGCACTGATTTGCATCCAACTTTGTTCGCGTGTGGCGTTTACAAGCGGTTGCATGCTATACCTGCTAACACAATAATAATGCACACAATATGAGTCCTCAGTTTCTCATAATACGTAAACCGTGTTCGCGAATTTCTGTGAATCCCATTCTAGTACAATTAGTACTATATCTGTTTATTGAAAAAAAAAAAAAAAAAATTATTTGGTTACATATTTTACAAATTAAATAATACACAATAGACATTACATATAAATACACCAATATTTTATTAGCAATTAAGTAAATAATTAATAGACTTTGAAGAGTAGGTTCGATTTTGTGGAAATGCTACCTTTGAGAAGTTGATAGTACTCATCAACATCTTGAAGACAGAAATAACTTAAATTTGTTGTAGTATACCTTCAAAGATTCAAAACGTTTATTCAGAGATAACGTCTTTACAAAGAATTATTATAGACAGAGTATTTACAATAATAAATGATTTGTGTAATTAATGTACTCTATAAGCTACCATCATTTCGGAAAATCAAATTGACCACTGGTAAAAGAAATAAGGAAAGAAAAACAGTTACTGCCTTTTTTGTCATCTAATAATACACCATAATCATTTTTAAAATAAAATAAAATCCAGCTACATACAACTAGTAGTAGACGCGGAATGGCAATCCAAATGGCGCTGGATGGGTACAACATTATAAGTTGACGACCTCCGTGGCGTAATGGTTACCACGCCAGACCGCCACCCAGGAGGTCCCGGGTTCGATCCCCGGTCGGGTCATGATGAAAAACGATGTTTTTCTGATTGGCCTCGGGTCTTGGATGTTTATCTATATATGTATTTGTTATAAAATATAATATCGTTGAGTTAGTATCCCATAACACAAGTTTCGAACTTACTTTGGGGCTAGCTCAATCTGTATGAATTGTCCCTATATATTTATTATTTAGTTATTTAATTGTACGAGCTATTGGTTAATCATTAGTTACTGTTTTAAATTTGTGCAACACGTGTTGGTATTTGATTGCAGTAGTCGTTTTGTGCATTGCGTCGGAAACTGCCCCAGTAGGGTCAGCGGAACAACCAAATACTGTATTGCATTTGAGGACAGGCCAGACGTTGTCAGCAGTAATTGAAAAAGCCAATATCGATATTGGTCCGTTTGATTTGTTGAAACACTTCGTGAAACTGGCTACTAGCTTTTGAACGGGAAAATGTTAAGCGGGAGCACACGCTGCAACTGGGATTACTTAGATGGATTTGTTTTCATCGACGTATTGTATACATGATAAGATTAAAACCAAGTAGAAATTAAAACTACAAACAATTTTATAATTGAAAATACACAATGTAATATCTACGGCCATTGTATGTGGTTTAGGTCGAAAAATATAAAAAATTGTGCTCATATGACTACTTTAAATTAGTTGTAGTGGTTATATTTCTAGGTTTATAATAATTTGATTTTCAGTTAGTCAAGAGTCAAAACTAATTAACATAAATTAAAGGCTCAACAAGTGCCAGATGAAAATATGGAGATATAATAATATCATTGAATCAACAGTCGTAATATCAAAAACCCTTTCGAGAAATGTTTGCTTCAATCGGCTGCAGTGACTTTCGCAATTTCCACCCAGCAGCGGAAGGAAACTGACAAATAGGATTTAGGACACCATGATATTTCTCATTTCGTGTGAACCGAAAAGAATTACGGAAACACTCGAACAGTCACTGAAATAATTTCGCGCGCGCCACAAGCAGGCCCCACTATTACGCGATGCAGTAAACAATAACGAAAGACCTGCGATACCAAAAGCAATTAATCAGGCCATTACGATGCAGGTGATAGCCAACAGCTCTGTTCGATTAGCAAGCCTGCTGCGCCGCCACATATGCCATAAATCAGGGTTTTATTTCGATGAAATAAAGGCCATATTCCCTTGGCCTGATAGTGCGGTGGGCCATTTCGGTCGGCTCCATTTAAGCATCAAAGCCCAATTGGGTTTTACATCGGACAGTGGCAGCGCTCGTCCAATCTAAGTTCAGCTCTAATGTCGACCGAACGATTGAGTCGGCCGGATGGAAATAACAGGAGCTCCAGGAATGTTTCGCTTTAGTTTGTTCTCAATATTAATATACCTAATGTTTTCTTTTATGTCTGTATATTTTATTTTTATTTTTGTAAACAGTATGAACACAATTAAATAATACGGCGTCAAATTCTGTTTCCGAGTCCACCGTGCCTCTTCGAAGTTACAGGCGTGACGTTAATTGAAGGTTGTTTCCATGAAATAATTATTAAGTTATCTTTATCAAATAATCCGCTGATTGATCTCTCTTCCGGGAGATCTCTTTTGTGTTTGTGATTAGAAACGATACTAACTTTATAAAGGTAGGAGTTAAATTAATTTGAATTTGAACTGTTTGTTATAATTAACAGAAGTGATACTTTATGATTAAACGTAACAAGATTTGCATGGAAAATTAAAGGGCTGAGCCGGAAAAGCGGCGCAGATAATGCAAAGACAACAGACGAATAATCAGATCTCAAGGCCGATCTTTGATGGTTTTAAAATGATCAATAAAGTTTACGAACACGAGTAAAACGACAACCGAGATATACAGGATACATTACTTGGAGACGCTTCTGTTGAACTGTGAAAAAGCAACCAAATTGGAATTCTCACTAGCTGAACGGTAAGCGGCTATCTGATTGTGCCAGTTCGCCACCCTATATTATTCATTTAAATGCGGTATTCATATACTGCGTATTGTTGTTGTGCATACAAACAATTATGCACATTTACCGTAATGCACGATTACCGTAATACTTAGTACATGTCGGTGGTGCATTTTGTGTTTTTGACATCAATACGTTTGTTACCATCAGCACGATCGAAGTTTAACCAAAGTTTTTTTTCTACCAATAATAAACCAATCTATGTATCGGGTAACGGTGGTTAACCAACCAGCGAGACGTGATTCAGGTAACGATACGTTTGTCGATGGACATTACTTAAAATTAAAATAAATATGTACAGTCCAATGAAAGAGGTGAACAGAGCCGATAAAATGATTCAAGTCACGGGTATGTGTCAAACATTGCCAATCTATAGTTAGTAACATAGCACTGATTCAAGTTTTCTAAATATTACGCGAACAGATTTATTTTAAGTTTTTATTTATCAATAGTATTCATATTGTACTATGTAATTGCAATTGTTAAGGCGTGTACGCACGACCGAACACGAACATGGTGAACATCGAACACGAACACGGAACATGTGGTTCGCACGTGTGGACGTAAATTAGCAAAGCGAACATGAACACCTACAAACATAGTTCTACTTGTGTTCGCGCGCAACCACTCATGACCGAACAAGAACATGGTATCGAACAAAAGAGGCTACCAAGCCTTACTCTTTTGGTTCGATGTTCGTGTTAACAATGTTCTTGTTCGGTCGTGCTGATAACATCGTTGACACAGAACAACCAAATTGGATCGACACGAACACTTTCGACGAACAAATTGTTTGATGTTTGTTAGTGGTACGCACGTGCGAACAAAGTGTTCGTGTTCGATGTTCACCATGTTCGTGTTCGGTCGTGCGTACACGCCTTTTCATAACGATGTTTACATTATTAATTAGCATAAAAACCCTGGTGACCTCTATCATTGGTTGATTGTAACTTTTATTCCAAATTAACTCACCCGAATGAACTATGTATAGCATGACAACGACTCTTTGTATCCGTCTATTCTGTTTTAACACGCAACCAAATCATTTTGTCCCTGCTGCAGCTAAGTGTGAAGGATTCCATCAAGGAAAACTATTAAAGACTATTTAGTGTCACGCTTTGAAACACTCGCACAAAGTAACACACCACAGTATTTTTTTATCTCAGGAAAACAACATTAGTTCATGTTGGCTTCTAGACTTCAATGTTGAAGAGAAAAATATAGAGTATCTAATGAAATTAAAATTTGAGGTAACGTGAGTTTGACTATGCAGTTAGTAGTAAGGAAGTTTATAAAACAATAAATATTTCAGACTATTTATTCATTTTATTAGTAACATTTGCAATTTAGTTTATATTAACCGCATCTACATATTTGTCCAATAATACATTCGAATCATAGATATAACTCGATGTTTCGGGAAATAGCGTGCTGCGGCAGCTCCGTAGTAGGGCGAGCTCGTTTTCGATAGACAGCAAACTAAACTGGCCGTGAAATCGAGACCGTGTTGTCCCTGGCCACTTGGGGAAGATATATCTCTGCATTCCAGATGGCCACTAACCACTACACATTTGGATCAAAATATGAAATTAGGGATTCAATACAAAACTCTTTACTGCTATTAGACATGTTGCGTGGCACAACATAAAGTAATACCACTATCTATTAACAAATAAAAATAAACTTTTAAACACATATCTTTTTTTTAATGATTTGAACTGTAAAGATAATCCTTTCAATAACAGAGAGGGTCGTTTATGCCAACTAATGTAATGAACTAACATAACATCTGCCCCCTAACCTTGTAACAAAAACAGATTTAATCTCGATTCAAACTCAATCGCTGTGCACAAGCTGTCCACTGATATAAAATGGGAAATGAACGTGGCACGCGCATGCGTAGGGACTGATACAAGCACCGCTGGTTTCTTTGAATTTTAGAATGAGTAATTTTGTCAGAATAACGGCCCTCACGATTTGCTGGACGTTGTACGTAATAGTTCTCAGAGAGAGCCGTCTGTCTGCTCCGCATCACGGCTCCCCGCGGATTTGCGTGATTTCTCATTGGACACGCTGCCCATTAATTGGATTGGCCCTTTGGAAACATTTCCAGAAGGCAATCGATCGACTGAAACCACTCCTTGTCATACTGATACACCATTGGAACTACCCAATGAGGATTTTGTACGTTCCATTATAATTTAAAGGTTATTACAAAAGACCTTTTTAAACTGATGTTGACTGACTGATGTTTCAGAAGTAGCAGTAGTTATCTACCAAAAGAAAGGTTGGAAGAAGAAATAAATCTTGGCTAAGGAACATCAGGGATTGCACCGGGATAGCTAGCGCGACTGAGCTGTTCCATCGCGCGTATAATAAAGAGCACTGTACTAAGCTGATCGCCAACCTTCACTACTTGGAGAGGCACCACGAGAAAAAGTAGTTAACAATCGACGTGACGACGACATATAAATGAACATGCACATGATTTGTTTGTCTCTCTACTTAATTAGTTGGTAAATAGCAGATTAAACTTCAGCAACTCAAGGCTGCTTAGTAACGAATTGATGGCTGACTGATTATGTCGTTAAAATAGACATTGTCTGCGACAATAAGAAATTGCGAGGATCGTTCCTTCAATCCTTATCATAATTTAAAAAAAGAGCACATCAGCTGCCTATTTGCGGAGACGGCCCGCAAGACAAAATGAGATATAATGAGTAGATACGATATAAAACTGAAATATCACAGAGAACGAAATATCAACAAAAAGGAACAAAGTCAATCGAGTATTTTAGCAATCGATAGTTCACAAACAAACGCCGTTGACCTTAAATACAAATGCCAGGGAAATGCTAATTGCTCACTCTTCGCACTGAAGGTGAGACTCACCAACCAAATGCCATACTGTGTTTTATAAAACAAACCAAGACGCTCCATTCGCTGAAAATGTTCTAAAGGCTAGATACGAATTACGAAATATTTCTTAGTAAATAGTCTTGTTCAAATTAAAAGAAACATGAATAATAGAAATCTCAGCGAAATAACAAAAAGATGGTTTGAACAAGATTATAATACTTAATTTCATTTTGAAACCGTTAAAAAAGAAAATATCCAATAGGTTGTTAAAAAAAATTCACAGCATTCGGATATAAATTTCTAATGAAACAGTTAAAAAGACTATGTTCTAAAAGCATAGAGACAAGTACCTAACATCAGACAAACCATACTGCACTTGTTTACAGCACAAACAAGTATACTGCAATAAACAGATTTAAACCAACATTTTTAGCAAAATCTTATTCCTTGATGCAATATCTCTCTCTATGTTTTCCATCCAAAAGAAATATTGCGCAAACATTTTACAAAATGTACACTAAGAAGTGGAAACCGCAAAGCGAGTTAACGTAATAATATTAAATTTGCGTCGCCACGTCTGCACATGTATGGAAATAGGGGAAAACTAATCACTTAGAGCGAAGCTTCATCAGGGCTCGGCTGAGACGAGATCACGGATTAGATGAAAGGGCTCGGATGCCTATTCGGGGCTCGGTGTCGACGACGTTCGCAGTGTGTTTACCGATTACATCAATTACAAATACTTTGTTGAATTCTCTTGACGAATGGAATATGCAGAACGGGTTACACAAATAGGAATTTTTGTCAGTAACGTATCATTTTAGTTCATTATTCATAATGGCATCAATTATATTTCTTTAACATAAACCTATATGTTACTCTACCACGCCAGTTAAAAATATTAGTACCTATTGTTTGCATTTGAACGTTATTGCCTGTAATCACACCTTTGTATTCTAAACAGCATTCAGACGAAACTAGTTCCCACTCCTAAATACACATCGTAAGTAGATAAGTCGAGTGAAGCAGACATCCTTGCCTCTTGCCCCGCTTTCAGCGAATGTAAATATTCTTTCTTAGCGAATCGAAAGCCTTGTCAATTTCCTCTCCGACAGACAGTTTGCCGGGGCTCATTCTGTTTCAATACGGACTAACTGCAATATATTTAATGTATTCAATATTATGTTTTAGGTAGTAGAGCAGTGATAGTCCAACTTGTCTTTTTGACTTGGTTTAGGTACTTTGGCTTAAGCGCCATCTTATTATTTTCAGCTGAGTAGTAATAGTTATAGAATATTTCTCGCGTCTTCACAAATTGTTTTTAAACTGTCTGTGAACTAATGTTGGGTCTAGTGTCCCTTCTGCTTTATGGGGATCAGATAGAAGGGATCAGATATTAGTTCTACTCGACAAAATTCAAAAAATTAAAAATTCAAAACTTTTGTTCAGAGGTTTTCACAAACACGTTTTCTTGTCAGAGTATACAGTAATAAATGATTTGTATAAATTAATCTACTCTATAAACTACTACCATTTCGGAAACAAAAGCAAAATGACCACTGGTAAAAAGAAATGGCGAAAGAAAACCAGTTACGGCCTTTTTTGTCATTTAAAAATATATCGTACTTTTCTTTTTTCTTTTCTTTTTTAACATAAAATTTAAAACTAGGTACATAAATACAACATTACGTACGCAGAATGTCAATAGATAGTGCCATTAATTTGTCTCATCATAAATTTAAATCTTAAATGCTAAATCGGTGTTAAAAATACACACCTTTCACAAGCAAGAGTTAGTAGATAAAATTTTTATTTCTAGCTTTGAAACAAACCAAATCTAATCCTCTGTGATGGGTATAAAATTATAACGGAACAGATTTTATAGATGGATAATTGCTTTGAAAACCGGCTGCGAAACTCTGCGTTGGCCAATGAGTTGTTTTCTCACCTTTTCAAGAAAACTGCAGGCGGCTGGGCGTCGCCCAAGTTGGCGTATTATGAACTGTCAGTGACTTGGAATGCCCTAATTAATAATCGATTGCCGATTGCCAGAGAATATTACCAGATAAAAGATGCCTCGGAATTAATTGAATGTTTTCGAAACTTTGCCGATCGAGTTGAGGAGAGTTTTCTAGGGTTGATATCATCCATATAATTAAATATTTATCAGATAATATTAATAAAGTGGATAGTAGGAGACCAAAGGGACGCAGCCCGAAGGGACCTGCACCGCTCTCGACAGCAACTTTTAATGAAGCCATCCACACGGCCTAAGATAGGAACAGGTGGCGGAACATCATCAGGGATAAGATGATTTCTGGAGGTCACGACCCTCAACAGTGAGGAAGGAATACGATGCAAAGAGGAGGAATAATATACACATACTAAACTAGGCTAGATAAACGTTATTACTATTGTCATTTATTTAATACTGGTCTGGCTTAATTAAATAAAAAATAATATAATGAGACGTGAAAGAATACATCAAGGCTGTATGTAGTGGTTTTATAAGTTAGCGGATAAACAGACGAGAAAACAGTGATATTTCTATGTTATTTAGAATCACTCGTATTCATTTAAAAACAAGTGAAATTAACCCAAATCGAAATTCGACCGAGTGAAAATGAAACATTCCCGAATTACCGTCGAAAAGTTTGCACCGAGCGATTTATTTTCAATATTCTCGCGATATTCAAATAAAGCCTGATCAAACATACAATGCAAATTAACTGTGACCGAGCGTTGCACTTTTGCAGACGTTTATTCCATCAATCAACTCATGTTTGTATTGGCTGGAAACAACAGTGTCTAAATTAATAATAAACCGGGAATTAAACGCGATCGTACCATGTTATTGCCTGATGTTTCGACCTGGTTGCACCGGCCGTGGTCACAGGGGAACTATTCGCCTGTAGCCACGGCATGTATTAATTTATAATAATGCAACGTGAAAGTTTAAAAGAATTAAGAACAATGTCTAAACTACAAAGGAATTGATGCAATACCGATAATGTTTTTATATTGAATTACGTTCAGGCAAAAAACACAAAGTGTCGAATGTAGTTAGTCAAAGGGAAATAAGGCAAATTAACATACTATCCTATGTTTCTAAAATCAAAGGGGATAAAGCTCAAAGTACGAACAGACTCGGATTACGTTTAGCTAGAATATTTTAGATGGACGATTTCGGAATGCGAATTAAAACGAGCAAAAGTCTATAAGTACTAATATTATAAAGAGGAAAGATTTTGATCGTTTGTTTGCATTGAACACGTAATTTATTTATGCAATATATACCTATTGTGGTTCCCAAGTCGCTGTATAGAGTTAAGTAGATATAAAAATATCTAAAATCATGGATCTCACAGCTTTTTGTAGTGAAAGGATTGCGTTATGAGGTTCTAGTTTTGTGTTACAGTTTAATGGGTAAAATAATAAACATCCAGACATAAAATAATGTACAAGAAAATGAAGTAAGAATTATTTTTACGCTAATACATTTTTGAAAGCGCCCGCAGCAGGTGTTAAGCGCTATGATTTTCAAAGAAAGGTGTACAATTTCCATTTGTGAGTGTGAAAAAAATGCGCATACCGAGTGCGAGTTAACGAACCCACGCCTGCGGCAATAAAGGCAGACAGGCCATAAGTCTGTCTGCGGGAAGCGCAGGTCGCAGCCAGATGTGAATCTGGGGCAAGGCTGCAGTCACGCTACCATTGTGCTGCTTTGGACCAATGACGTCAACTAGCTTTTGCTGGGTCAAACTGTTTGGTGATTGATGGTTCAGCAAAATCTTTTGATTTGATATTTTATAGTTACTCTCATAGACGACTATTCATATTATTATATAGCTTGTAAAGAGTAAAACGTGTGATCGATGTAATGATTCATAAATTACAAAATAAACAATATAATTGCAGTTAGTTGATAAAAAATCCAAGTCGCTGCAAATACGTCATTACGTCGTGGCATCGAAGCAAAAACAATAGTACATTCCACTATACACGAATGTTCTCGGAATCAGTATGCAAAGCGGGTCTAAAGTCAAAGAGCGTCAGCCATAAGTCTATCGGTGAGTTAGAGCACAGGCTTGCGTGATCACGATACACCGGGCATTTCACACATTCCCTCTATATCTACAGTACAATAGCAATCGTAAATTGTGGACGAGCGCAAACAATTAAAGGGCGTTGCTACTTTATGAATACGTATGTAGATGTACCTTTCGCTTAATTGATAAGGGCAGATCTATACCGTGTTTTGGGATGTATGAATATTCGTAGCATAAGGCGCGAATGTAGTGATTTAAATAATTTTATCTGTGGAATAGTTATGATGTTTCTGTTTGTAAATGATTTTATTATTAACAATGTTAACATCCTGTTCGGTATTTAGAATTTTAATATTATCTACCTTAAGCTAGGCTTAACCGGCTTGTGTTATGGGTACCAGACAACGGATATATTATTGTAAACATACTTATAATACATAGAAAACACCCAGACTCGAGAACAAGCACAAACGCCAAATGCCACATAATAATATTTGCACCGAGCGGCAATCGAGACGTTTCTATAACTGGTGCCATAGATAAGGATCACTGCCAACGCAGCACCACCGGCACCGGTCTCAAGTAAATTTTCAACAAACCCAACTAAAACTATTTTGGACGGTTCAAAGACAGAGTATTGATAGAGACAGTCATACTACCTCAATAACGTGTGGGTGTGTATTTGATGAAAGGAAAATCAATTCGTCGACCGACGAATCTACGTATTTGCGTCTACGGCACAACTAGTTGGAGACCGTTCGAATTTTGGGTTGAAATCGCTACTAATGCCAAATAAATAGTAATTACTTGGTCGCTTCGTAGCAGGTGGTCATGTATTCATAATTCGGAGAATTCCGTTTGAATAGATTCGTAACTTGATCGATTACATTTGGAATATTTGGAATAACATGTGAGACTTCAATATAATGATTTATTGTATTCTATATAAATAATGACATTATAATCGTTATTGAGTTGCTAAATAAAAGAAACTTTTCCATTGGATGACCTATGCTATTTTTTTTTCAATTTCCTCGTGGTGAATATCGTGACAACATATAACAGAATTTTAAACTATTCAGGATTAACATCCTACGACGAGATCTGCGAGAATCAGTTAGAACTACATAGTAACAAAATATATTTCATTTTATTGCGGTTAAAAAAGTTCTATAATCTGTTGAGTTGCGGTTCTTTTCCTCAACAGGCCATTCATTTCGAAGTTCTAGTAGGATAAATAAAAGAAACATAAAAATATTTCCTGGTAAGTACTTACAACATTATTTCATTTAGAAAACAAAGTCACACTCACCTACAACGGTGAGGTTATATCTAAAACTGGTGGTCTGCGTATTCCTGAAGTCCACCCTACAGCGATAGACGCCCTCATCATGGCGCTTCACGTCGCGCACCATGAGCGAGGCCGGCGCCGGCGACGTGCTGAAGTGCGCGCGCGGCCCGAACACCTCGGGCGCAGACCAGTGGCGCGCCTCCGATAGGTGCTTGCCGCGCACATCGAAACTGGAACAATTGATAACAAAGACGCATTACTGTATGGTGTTAAGCGAAGAACAGCGGCGAAATGGTATTCACATAATGTTAAAAAGAGAGAAAGATTGTAGTTTCTCCCCCGGGAGGTCAATAAGCTTCATTGTTTATTGTCAATCTGAGGTAACCGTTGTTGATCCTGACTTTACAGGAGACACAGCGGTGGGAATGTGTGGTGGGATTAACGTTTCAAAAAAGTTATCAATCATCATAATATCAACCCATTATCATGCGGCTGCAGGGATACATGTTTCTCTTCAATCGAAGGGGAAAGTTGTACCACCTGTTAAATAATAAAACTTCGAGCTAAATAAATAATTTAAATATTGTAATACTATTTCACACCTTTTAGGCTCTGTTTTAAAAATCTAGTTTTGGAATAATGTTATTTTACAAATAGAACTCGTGCAGTTTTAAAATAAATAAGTTTTTGTTTGTATAATTATCACTTGCGTGGCAACACTCGCATATATCACTGCGATGGCAGCACAAAGGCCGGGGAATTGCATGTACAGACAAAAAATATATTACACGTCAGAAATGCACACGAAACTTTGAAGTTGTAAATATAGCGGCCGACATTTGACTTGTAAATGGGCTGATCGATTCCCGAACTACGCCGCGCGCCTTTATTCATTAAACTTGAAGGAAAATACCATGTACCAAACTAAATATCTTCAGGCTGAATAAACTAATTTATGTAGCTTTTGTCCCGCAGAGAATAGGCCGGTGAATGGATGTTGTTTTTGTCCCGCTCAGACTATTTATCATCGAGCAAGTTTTTCTACGAAACATTGAAACAAGAATTGACCAAAAAGATATCGGTGAGTAAAAATATTTGTCAGCTGCAGACATGTGGGGCGAGACCGCAGCCCGCCGGCGCGCGGCCCTTTCGCAAGTTCGCAACTGGGGCGCGAGTTTAATAAACATAACATCGCAGTTGTAAGCGATATTTCACTGATATCAGCGGCACTGTCACACGTAAAGATATGTGGTGACGAGTGGTGGTGGGTCGGAAGTTTATTGACGGCTCCGTCGATACGCCATTGTGGGCCCGCTGAATTGGAAACTCGCGCGAATCTCGAATGCCCGCTAGATGGATGGCGCATGCCGAGTATCGTTGCGTTTGTAACGGTTTCACTCGGCGTGCGCGCTTATGAAATATGGGCTGCAGCGAGAACGTGCCAGTTGCTCATAAAATGGGGAATCGGAATCGGGAAACGATGTTGATGGATTGAAAGTATCGTTCAATTATTTTTTCCACTGTCATGCGATAAAATGAATTATTTTGCTATGCTTTTAGTATTTTTAGTTTTTTCCTTAGTGATGAACCTTTTGTTCTAAACGAGAATAAAATGATAAATGAATTGTTACCAAATAGATTCATATCAGAAATTCTCGGTTGAAAACATAATAATTTTATCTTGTTTTCTACTCCAAGATGTTCCTAAAGAGCTCGTATATTCGATGATTATTATCTTATTGCTGGAATAAAAAATGAAACTCAACAAAACTGTGCTGAATTGAAACAAAACTAACAAGATTTGAATTTTTTCACAACGAAAAGCTTTTACGTCGCATACATTTGTGAAATAAAATACAAAAAGGAGCCGATACCTCGACACGGCGAAGCGAATTTGTTCGATATGTTTTTCATGTGTTAGTTAAGTAAATGTTTTGGCTGTAAAACTTACTTGATTAAACAAGTTTTTGATTTTTATTTTGTTATAAAATACTTGGGTTTGTTTGCGACTAATAATAATATTTTTCTTTTATTTTTAATATCTATAGACCGCTCTCCCCACCGGTGTATGGGTAATAAATACATAACATCTTGTTGTCTATATCATCTAATCCCCAAAATCCTTTTGTCTCCACGACGCGACGCTCGAATAACAGCAAATGTTAGCATCGTGGCCTCTATTTCATGTATTCTTCTTCTTGTGCATTGAACTTAGTATAATAAGTTCAATACAGAATTGAATACCTACATGATCAATATGATCATATCGTTTCTGGTCGTGTCGTTGTTTGATCTAACCAACATAATTTCATGTGGTTTTATCATTGTGGTGCCTATCCACGATTATTATTTAATTAGACTTCTTGTTCTGACTCATACATAACAAGCGGCCCGCCCCTTCGCCCCTATTTAAAAAAAATATAGCCCATGTCACCCGCGAATAGCGTAGCTAGCTTCCCAACGAAGAAATATTTTTTTCAAATTGGTCCAGTAGCATCGGAGACTATTCACACACAAACAATCAAATCTTTCCTCTTTATAATATGAGTTTTATGATCTGCCCTGACATTATCAACGGTTGTTATTCATGCTGTGCCCGTTGTTCGTGGAGCCTTTCCACACATAGAGCACTCACTGTTGCGAATACAGAAATAGCGCCGCTCTTCTCGGGGCCGGTCGAGTGCAACTTGAAAGTTTCATTCGTAGTTTCGATTTTGCCCGACTACGTCTTGGTACTTCAGGATTTGTTGCAAGCCTATACAGAAGTCGAACTTTTACACTGGCCGACAAATAAATAGAACTAACAATTGGGTAGTTCAAATGTAGGTTTATCAACGAAAGTGACTTCGTTTTTTCTTAATATCTCTAAAAAGCAGGTTTCATTCTCCTATTAACAGAATTGTACTCGGTTGTATAACAATAAACAAGGGTAACACCTCACCATTAATCATCCGAAACTTCACATGGTTAAGAGTGGGCGCTCGCGCGGGAAATCCAAAAGAAAAAAACGACCGTTGAGTACACAGAAGTGCATAATCATAAAAGAGATTACGTTTTTATTCATCACGAGTGCTTCGGCCATTTTTAATTTTATGTAAATTAACTTTTGTGTAAAACCCTAACGCGTAAAGGGGCATAATAATTTTTAAGTCCGTTCGTCTGTGGGATCGTAGTTCCAAAATTTTAAAACGATTTTAATGAGAATCTTTTTATATATTTTTTAACGATATCGAAAATCGCAGGATACGCTTCTTCTTTGTGTCAGGATGACATTGTCGAGTGTCCAAAAATATATACATTCCATAATTATTGACATTCCGCGTACGTAATGTTGTATGTATGTACCTAGTTTTAAATTTTATGTTAAAAAAGAAAAAAGAAAAGTACGAAATATTTTTAAATGACAAAAAAGGCCGTAACTGGTTTTCTTTCGCCATTTCTTTTTACCAGTAGTCATTTTGCTTTTGTTTCCGAAATGGTAGTAGTTTATAGAGTAGATTAATTTATACAAATCATTTATTACTGTATACTCTGACAAGAGAACGTGTTTGTGAAAACCTATTCTCTGAATAAAAGTTTTGAATTTGAATTTGAATAGTCTAGTTCCTCTAGTCCCACAATGTCAAGTGTCTCGAATCATCCAGAGTATCATATTATTCATATTCTCTAGTATCTAAAATGTCCAACAGTACGCTAATAATGATTGATAGATATGAAAAAATAACGGATACTTTACACGTTTTATCGATGACTTACGAGTATGCGAGCGAATCGCAACTAACATTTAGCTAGTGGAAACTACTCTATAAAGACTACATGTGTCACGAAATAGACCTCATGAACTAACATTCTATAATCACTTAGGAATGCCACAGACAACGAGGAAAATACTTGAATTTCAGAATTTTTATAAAACTAAAATTCATTTAATTGAATGCAAGCTGTTTAAAAAGTGTTGCTAAACCACATTAAAAAGTCACAATAAACGCTCCGTCGGAGTTGTGGCGCCAGCTTTATCGAAAGTGCTAACAAAGGCATTTTTCATTTCCTCTCAAAGCCGCAACGCTATAGAAAATCCCGATAACCGCAAATCGATCAGCTCCAAAGAAAATACCATCGGAACGAAACGCGAGGCAAAGTCACAGCCGAGAGCAATAATGCCGGAGGATTGCATTAAAAAATTAAACAAGTAGTGACCTTTCATTAGTTTCAGATTTTTTTAAACTAAACTGGATAATCTAATCATAAATTAAGGCTTGAACCGTTTTATTATTGTAGAAAACAAACAGTAAAAATGAATTCTACTAATGCGTATATTAGCGGTTAATTGGTCGACTATCAAGGGTTGCTTGATGAAAAAAGGTTATTACAAAATGGAAGATTATTTGAATGATTAATATTTGTGGTCACTACAATTTGTACCTCTGCATTCTTACAATATTTTGCAGTGCATAAAAAATACTTTTAAATACTTCTATGTTATAATGGCTTTTAAAAAAGGCTTTGTGTTGGTAATTTGCCGTGCCGCACTTCTTCTCAACAGTCTATTCACGTCAAAGTGCTAGAAGAATTGAGTAAATATTTTGCACGAAAAAAGTATTTTCTTTAAATCTACTCGCAAAATAAATATATTTTTTTAAATGTCTAAATAAGAGGCAAACCGATATCCATTAGAAGTGATACAACTGTTGCATTTTACTTTTATATAATTCTAAGTGACAGGTGACACCCGTGTCAACAGCGTCTTCAGGCTGTGATCTGTCGCCAACACCCTCTGTCTTCAGTTTATTTATCACAAAATTGGATATAGACTGCAGTGTCGCAGAGCGTTGACCCACGCGTGGACATTAGCGCTGTGATGGAACTGTCGCACGTGACCGACTTCCACTTGCTTTTTACTGACCTCTGCAAGTTAGTAGCGAACAGAGTAAAGTAGAAATCAACTAGAAAATTAATTCAAAACAAATGACTGTATTTTTTTATATTGTTTATAGTAATATCGATTTATTTATAAAATAGGTTAGTTCGAGAGTTCGACCGCCCGACACGCCCGTGTCTCGCAAAATATCGGCGTGAAGCACTTCAGGTGAGTGTGAGATTTAGAAATTAAAGTTAAAAATGTTTTTAGTTTTTCATGAAATTAAAATAAAAAAATATTTTATTATCGTACAAATTGCTTGTTTACCATTGCCATAAAAAAGGCAAAATCTGTAAGTTAAACACCAGTGAGAAATATGATTGTCTCATAAAAAACCACAAACTCTATTAATTAAAAAGCAAGCCACTTTTTAAAAGTTGCTAAAACACAGTAAACGTTACGCAGAGTTAATTCTGTTTTCATCTATAAACTCTATTATCATCATTTTTCTACGAAACGTTTTTTTATACGTAGCCATGGTTTACCAGGTCTATTATATTGTATTGTATTGTATTATCCCGCGTACGCTCGTGGCTTGCACATGCAATATTTTTTTATACGGCGTTTTGTTTTATATCTCCGCTCATCGCGTATTCCGGGCGGCGCGGCGCCCCGCCGGCCGCCGCCGACGCAAAACGACGATCCACTGCGTGCCTCTTTGTCAATTTGCACATAGGACCCTTTCAGCTGCTGGCTGTCCGCTGAGACAACCGACACTCACGTGTTGGCTTTGTGAGAAAATAAACTTTTATTACAGCCGGACAATTCAGGTAAACGTGTATTAAATGTATGTATAGACGCTGCGTTAAACGTATACACTGCAACCACGGTTTGAAGGCCAAGCGTAGTAGGCATGAATCCTTATGGCTACACTATTTTGAACCGTGTAGCGCAGGCTTCATTTTGAGGATGATGATTGACAGACGTTTGATAGCTGGAACAGATTAGCTGGTTTTTTAATCGCTAATCCAATTTGTAAGAAAAACGAACTTTTTCTGATTGGCATCGGGTCTTGGATGTTTATCTATATTTGTATTTGTTATAAAATATAATATCGTTGAGTTAGTATCCCATACACAAGTTTCGAACTTACTTTGGGGCTAGCTCAATCTGTATGAATTGTCCCTATGTATTTATTTATTTATTATTGTAATATGTTTTATTGTCAGTTTCAAAGTAAGCTTTTTATGAATCTGTGATAGTTGTTCTGCCTACCTGCGTAGGGTAGGGTAGGGATTCTGACTAAATCATAAAGGCTCTACATTTAGTTCAGCAAACAAAACAGAAAAAACCATTTCAATGGAACATACGTGTCGCAAAACTCCACGAGTTGTTTTTCATGCGAATTCCCGGCGCGTCGCGGACTATTCACCGTTATCGGTCGCGGGTTCGAGCGTCGCGCGTCGGCGGGAAAAATGAGACGTCACCTCGTAAACAGGGCTGCCTCGGATGGCCTCCAAAGGTTGTACCTACGTGGAACGTGAAACAAGGAGAGCTTGGTGCCATAGATCACAACTTATAATGTGAATGCCGTACCACAGTACCACCCCCGGCTGGATCGAAATCGCAAAGTTGAGCGAAGGGAAAAATAGACGAAGTTGAAAACAAAGACCACTCTACATGGTACTGAAGAGTCGGGATAAACGTGTCGCCGATGAAGAATGAGTTTATTACATTTAAAACAAAATATACAATTCGAATACATGCCGTTTTACAAAATAGGAGGAGGGTAAATAGTACAGATTAATTTGCGATTTTATAATAAAAAAAATGCGTTCAGATCCTTTATATCAATATATTCATATTCATTTATTCACGTAAAATGGTTTACAATGAAGTTCACACAGTAAGTGGTCAATATAGGTCTTGTATAAAATTGTAAAACCACCTTTTCAAGGTATGAGTGAAATTATTAACACTATTTTAAACAATTTTAACTGAACTAAAATATAAAAATAAGAACAAAATAATAACAAAAAGAATAAAAAAATAGCACAAAAACAAATTTTACAATTAAATTATTAATATTTATCATTATTATAATTTTTACACATATTATATATTTGTGATGTATAATTCAACAATTAAAACTACTACAAATTTTACAATTAAATTATTAATATTTATTGTTATTATTATTTTTACACATATTATATATTTGTGGTGTATATGTTATTGCACAAAATTTCAATTCTTATCTTCAAAATATTCCTTAATGCTATAGTAAGCTTTGGCAATGAGTCTCTTTTTAAGTTCTATGTCAAAACCTTTTTGGAGGGCTTTCAAGGCGTGTGGCAGGTGATTATATATTTTTATTGCCATATAGTGCGGTCCATCAGAGTGCAACTTAAGGCGCGATTGAGGCAAACACAGGTCATTTCCCCGTCGCGACACGTAACGTCTGGGTTGGTCACTAATTTTTTTAAAATAATGTGCGCGTTCTCTCACCAGGCGGCACAGCTCAAAGATATATGTACAAGTAACTGTGAGGATCCTATATGAGACAAATAATTTTCTACACGTCTCCCTGGAAGCAACAAACGATATGATTCTAAGGCAACTTTTTTGCAGGACGAATACTGCTTGAACCTCTGTGGAGTTCCC
Source organism: Endotricha flammealis (assembly GCA_905163395.2). NCBI lineage: Eukaryota > Metazoa > Arthropoda > Insecta > Lepidoptera > Pyralidae > Endotricha > Endotricha flammealis. Next base: position 17,976,606 of record LR990856.1, on the reverse strand, counting down.
CCAGAAAATAATACCGTATCTAATCCACGCAGCAGCGTGGCTATGGTACGCTGTAAGTGCGCATTCACTATTAGTAACTTTGCGCAACTCACGCAGTGCGTATGTAAAGCGACTTAGCTTGCTAACTACTTCGTTTACATGGGGTTTCCAGGATAGAGTTGAGTCTAGTGTAATGCCTAACAGTGAGAATTTATCAACCTCTTCCAGACTTTTCCCTTGGTGCAATATGTTAAGGGGCAGCGTCGGCCTTTGGTACGGTCTAAATTGCATAAGCTTGGTTTTTTCTAAGTTTAAGATGAGGCCTATTTCTTCTAAGTGGTCTACTATATTAGTTAGAGATGTAACTATTTCCTTATTCAGTATATCTGGTTTGTTTTGTTCACATGAGATAATAAGCGTAGCATCATCTGCAAACAAGACTATGTTGTGTGGTACTGTAGAAGGGAGGCTATTAATATAGACTAGGAAGAGCAGGCATCCAAGCACGCTTCCTTGCGGTATAGACCCTAAAACTGCTTGGTGAGTCGAACTTATTTGCTTTAGCTCACTGTGGGCTTCATCAACATGAGTTATCTGAACAAATTGTTCCCTATCGCTAAGGTATGACGTTAACCATTTAATTGCATGTCCCCGTATTCCGATCGATTCCAACTTCCTCAACAAAATTTGATGGGATACACGGTCATATGCTTTCGACATATCCATAAAGATGGCAATAGCATTTTTATTTTGATTTAATGAATTTAATATTTCTACGTTGCAATCGAACACGGCTGAAGCCGTGGAATGGTTTTTTCGAAAGCCGTGTTGGTTTTTATGTAATATCTTATATTTTTCTAAAAAGGAGTAAATTCTTTGACATATAATTTTCTCAAATATTTTTGAAATGACCGGTAAGATTGAGATTGGTCGATAATTGGTAATATTGCATTTGTCACCCTTTTTAAAAATAGGTAAAATCTTGGCTAGTTTTAGACTTGATGGAAACACACCTTGCTCGTATGATTGGTTTACTAGATAGGTAAGTGTGGGGACAATTTCGTCTACGCAGTGCACCAACAGCTTTGCTGGGATGTCGTCATGGCCACATGTATTATTCTTTTTTAGTTGTAGAATTGCTTTTTTTACTTCGTTTTCCGTAACCATATCTAAATAAAAGGAATTTGTTAGTTGTTGTGTAACAATGTTGTTCGGAATAGGTTTATTTACATTTGAACTAATGTTTACATAGTATTCATTAAAGCTTTCTGCATTTTTTTTAGGACAAGCAACTTTATTATTTTGAATGTCTAAGGTTATATTTTTATATTTACATTTTTTAGCTGGTTTTACTTTTTCATTTATTATATCCCACATTGTTTTATATTTATTTTGAGAATGAACTATTCTATTTATGTACAATCGTCTTTTTTCAGTAGCAATTATTTTCTTTAATATTTTACTGTAAGAATTAGCATAAGTTTTTATGTACTGGCTCTTTGATATAGTAGAAAGATGCCTTAGTAATCTTTTATGATAGCAACATTTTTTTTATTCCCTTTGTAATCCAACTATTTTTAGTTTTGTTGCCAAGGGTTATAGTTTTTTTTGGTATATATAAGTCTAATATATCTCCTAATTGTTTCTGAAAGTTGTTGTAGTTTTCGTTTACATTATTATTTGCTGATATAACTTTATTAAAATCTATGTTACATAACGCTTTTTTAAACAATTCCATATTTTTACAGTTATATACTCTCTTGTTTGTTTTGTATTTCTTATTATTTTCTTTAATACTTTCGTTGAGTGGAATTTGTCCAATCAAGGTTCTATGATCTGATAGAAGATAGTCGTGGACTGATGTCGTTATGTATAAATTTTCACTAACTATGAACTGATCTATGCAAGAAGACTTTTCGGAGAAGATGTTACGCGAGTAGGCTCACTAACCGAACAGCGCAGGCCGAAACATTTAAGCATATTTATTAGTCTACGTGACTCTTTAGTATTTTTTGTTACATCTATGTTTATGTCTCCTGCTATAAGTACTTTTTTATTTAAGGAATGTTTTGCTATGTGGTTTAATAAGGCTTGCATTTGTAAAAAGAATGTCTCTACGTCCCTGTCCGATCGATAGATTGATATTATTAGCAAATTATTTGCGCTTACCTCTATCGCACAAAATTCCACCACGAATTCTACGCTATAGGATTGGATGTCCATTCTTTCTTTACTTTTTATATTTTCCCGAGTAAATATGGCAACTCCTCCGTGAATATGGCTATGTCGTACATATTTTGCGCGCAGATCAAAGCCCTCCAGCGAGTAAAGGTGTTGGTTGTTTGGTCGCAACCAATGTTCGCTCATCACAATGATATCTATTTTTGAATCAATCAAAAATACATTTAAAATATCAATTTTATTAGTTATACATTGAATATTTTGACACATTATAGTACAATGTTTAGGCACGAAAGGAATGATTAGCTTGCCCAAGACTTGTGTCCGCATTTACATTGGGCAGACAGATGAATTCATTAACAATAACCACAATTTGTTCACGTATATTTTTTAAAATTGTCTTTAGGCACTGCAAGTTTATAGTGCCATTATATCTAGAGAACATGCGAAAACTACACTCTAAGTTTTTATTGGAGTCCAATATACTTAAATAGCCTAGTATTACTCTGATTAATATTAAGTTAGGTAATATTCGAGTCACCACATAAGGTAGGTAGGCTCTACTGCATTTGCAAAATCACAACATTATGAATCAAAATAAAATGATTGATACTATCGCGTGCTCAAGCACTGCGGGCTTATAGCATAACAATACTTAAGCTGCATTTCAAGCATAGTTTAATGCTTCAAAAATGCTAACCGTATACGTAATTCCAGTGAAAAGTGCTCGTAAACTGACGCGTAACGCAAACCCCTTTTAGGATAACATGTTAAGTCCTCATTTACAATTGAATTACTCCGAGTGTATTGCTATACTAAGGCGAAATTAATTTTCCAGTTAAAATACTTAGCAATGTTATTTCTTTGAGTTATACAAACTTTGGTTACTTGGAAACAAGACTCGAGTTTATTAAGTCGAGCACTGACTTGTAACTCGTTTCTTGGCTGTACGTTTAGACCTAACTTTAGAGTTTAGGCTGACCTACGCGCCGTTCCCGAACTTTTAATTAATTGGCAAGTTTTAAATTTATCAAATTATATTTGATCAAATGGCTACTTTAACCCATCATATATTGATTTTTAATTATGTAGGACTTTTTAGTATTTTACTATTTGACAAAGACCTTAACTGGGTTTATTTCGCTATTTTTTATACCAGTGGCCATTTTGCTTTTGGCCAGTTTATAGAGTAGATTTATTTATACATATCGATAATATTTGTGCCTCGGAGAGCACGTTAAGCCGTCGGCCCCGGCTGTTGTCGATAGATGACAGTCGTTAAGTCAAGTCGGTGGCCTTCGGTTTCAGTTCGGCGGCTTGGAAACACCGGCCTCTGCCGCATGGAGCAGCGTGGCAGAGTACGCTCTAGTCCCCTTCGATTGAAGGGAGACCCGTATCCCTGCAGTGGGATAATGATGGGTTGATATGATGATGATGACTAATATTTGTACACTTTCGAGTAGATAAAGTGCCAATGAGAGCCTATTCTCTGAAAAAATGTTTTTGATTTTTTTAACATCCTATTAAGCTCATTTTAAATGGATTCCATTACAAAATGCGTAACAAAACAAAGCAAATGTTTCAAATTACTATTCAATAGTTTCCCTTGGTAATAGCGAATGTTATTCATTGAGTTGTATACAGCTCGACAGATCGATACCATCTCACAATACAGTTTCATTATTCACGCTGCGGCCTCGTGACGAACGCGCGCCGTTCTTCATCATATTTGTTTATCAAATATGGAAGGAGTCACACAGAGGGTTAGGCGATTGGCACACTCGTCCGCCAAACGCACGCAGTACGGGACACACGCCCGTGCGTCTCAACTCAATCGAGGCTCACGGTCGTCGGCAACAATTTTTAGTTTCCACAATTCTTATTTCGCCGTCCGAGTTTGGGTGTATACAGTGGCGAAGGGTGAAATTTTACTCAGGGGAAGCCGGAGCAAAAAAAAAAAAAGTGTTATCTTACCACAGGGATGGAGAATTCCGAATACCATATTACCATTACCATACATAAAAGCACTGATAGGTATAATATGGAAAACCAAAACAGTGTTTTAAGTTTACAACTACCTACCTGTGAGCCACGAATACTTTTCGTACAAATTACAATGAAAATGTTTAGTAAAGCCATCTTTCCGTTTATAATCTATTTTCATAGAAGGAAAAGCACGGGCGCGCTGTATAATATGTTTTTTATTTTTAAACTGTATGTTTGAAAATTATTATCTAATAAAAAGTCTGTGAGACAACAACCCACGTCTAAAATTGCAGGCATTACGAATGTAAACAAAACAGACTAAGCCAAAATAAACAATTAACTACTTACAACTGAAACCGATAAATTCTATGTTATCTGATACGTGCCATCCTTGTCGTAACTCGGCGACTACCGGCTTAATATGTTCATATGATCGGCGTGAGAAAGAGACCGCGTTAGGAACAAAATGTACGCGTAAGAAAGAGACAGCCGCTCCTAAAACTGTATGCAGCTACAACTCGGGAATTACCGGCTTTCGACGCACAGGCTAAGCGACGAATAAATAGCAATATCACAATATTGCTATTTATTATTGTATAGGCGTTTGGCGACGTGTGATATTGCTATTTATTATTGTATAGGCGTTTGGGTATCATTAATATGTATGAAGCGAAATCATGTTATTAGCAGAGTCGATGCTGTTAGATAATTCATTATTTTTAAAAGGGAAGCCGACAGGAATCGTGTTATTAGGACCCCTCGCCACTGAGTTCTAATGAACAAAAATTTCCGTCATTTTTACAATGAAGTCGCTTTCTCTGTCTGTTCGCTTAGATTTTTAAACTACTCAACGGATTTAATGAAGTTTCAGTCAGCAAAAGATAGAATGATTCAAGAGGAAGATCTTTATGTATAATTATTCATACAAAGATTATCCTAAGTTCAATTATCCAAGTTAAAAGCGTAGTATAGGCACGCAAACGAATATCGACGGGTTTCGTAAGTTGTAAATAAATTAGCACGGCTAATATCTAACAAGCATAAAACTCTTGATTGGCTAGCGATACCGTGTTGTAGTCTAATCCTGACTTTGCTGTGGCGGTGTGATCGTGCTACGAGCGTGCGTTTCGCGCAGCAGTGTAAGAGGCACCTTATGGAAGGTATTCAGTTGAATTGCAAATTTATACATGACGCCGACTGAGCCTCACCTCGTCGGATCATATTGCGCTGCCGTCTGTCATTCGGTTTTTGGGTAATTCACAGTTTTACGCTCCTCCAGGCTTCGGGGGATCGCCCGCGGGACAATAAACGTGATTCATCTCCTGAGTACTGCATAAAACATAATATAGGGGGCGCTTATCTGCCGCCCGCGGCGGGGGCTGATTGTTGCGGAGAAGACTTTGTGCCGAGGCTCGAGGTAAATAATATTAACGCAGTCTAATTCACTCAATACAATTTCGGACCTCAAAATCCTTTGTTTTAAACAACAATTTTTTAGAGCAATTATTACGAAATGGGCTAGCTCGATCGGGGAAGTACCACCCTCTCACAGAATAACGACGTGAAGCAGCAATGCGTTTCGTTCGGTGAGTGGGAGATCCGGAAGCCCCACTCCTTACCTATCCCCTCTTTAAGGAGGGGTCCTTCTTTCCCTTCCCTTCTTCCTTCCCTTCCTCCTTGGTGGACAACGCATTGGTAGCGCCCCTGGTGTTACTGATGTCCATAGGCGGCGGTGACCGCTTTCCATCAGGTGGCCCGCTTGCTTGTTTGTCTACTGTATAACATTTAAAAAAACAATATCACAATAGTACTTTATTATATTCTAGCTGATGTCGTTGGTGTCATCCGCGAAATGTCATTATTCCCGTTCTCAGTGCTTACCGATTTCAAGATATTTTGCTTCAAAGAGCATCACTCATCCATCCTTCCACTTATCCATAAAACCTTTTATAAAGATCTGATGCAAATCAAAAACAACTTTCGTTTGTTACTAAACTCTCTATAGCCGCTCTGTGCGTTTGTTATTCTGTCTTTTATTTTATAAAGGGGAGAAGGGAGACAGGAAACATTTATAAAATCCACGCGTACGGAGTTACGGGCACAGTTAGTACAATGAGTTTTGATTGATTTAATATGGAACAGGATCGCCGTGTGATACCGCGTCCTATAATCATAGTTCAGTTCCAAAAACCAGCGTTTAGAACACGCATGTGCCCGTGATTTATTCTAGCACTAACGCGTGCGACAGTTACAAATCGCCCCGTGTAGTAATCCCGGGAAAAACAAAGATATTAGCCGACCACACCATCAATTGCCGATATCGCGTTTACGTGTATAACATTCACCGACTGCGACTTGATAAGTGGAGTAATGACTATTTTTTTGTTCAATTCAATTCATTTTGTTCGTTTGCAACATCAAAGAATAATGTATTTACTAGCGTAGTACATTATTCTTCGATGGTTTGCAATTCCTATTTCCGAGTAGCTCTATGGCCTCGCTGAGTGTCGCACTCTACTAAGTTAAGCAACGTTAAGCCCAGTCCGTGTTCAGACGGGTTTTGTAATCAACAGTTTCTCCGTTCTTCCGCGGGCGCGATAAGCCGTAGCTGTTGTCGAAGGAAGGTGGCCTTCAGGCGGCTTGAAAATACTGGTTTCTGCCAATCCGCATTGAAGCAGCGTGGCAGAGTACGTATCATTGCAGTGGGATAATTTATGAGTTGACTCATGGTCTTCAGAGGCAACTGTACACTAGTATTGATACGATGCAGCCCTGGTATTCCGCGGGCACTGCAGGCCCCCATTAGTTAGTGGTGCTAGTATTCGCGCGCTCTCGTAATAAATGCATGGCGGTATCATATCTTTTTAGGGTTCCACAGTTTGTGTATTTTCCACTGGTTTATAGTCACGATAAGGTTTGTAAACAAGTGCTACATGTGGCTGTATAATTTCATTATATTATTACTTTTTGATTTGTTACGTAGACGTTCGTTTGTTGTGTTTAGAAAGCCATTACAAGACAAAATAGTTTATTACTAAGCTTGATGGTCCAGGGGCCGTACCACGACCTTTTATAACTATCCTTAAACGATTGTGGAAGCGAGACGTCGCCTTACATCATGTATTGCGCTGTCTCCCTTACTCAGCCGTTCTTGTTTTGTTTAAGCGGTCATGGTACTCCTTTCTGTTTTGTGTGCTAGAGTAGAGGTACTTACTCTTGGTACTGGGGTTCAGCGTTTGCAACTAATCAACAAATAAGCATTGATGATTATAAACATAAAGTTAATTATTTGTTTTAATTTAAATTATTCAAGAAATCCGTCACCAGTTCGCCGCATTTTTGTATATTATTGTATTCTTTATATATAAGGTGCGTTAGCTGATACAAATAAGGAATATATCTAAAATTTTTGCCAACGAACTAATTTTAGTTCGACAACGTCACGATAACTTTATGTAAACTAAAATGTAAACATAAGCACTTTACCATCTAGACATGACTTTCTATCCGCCTTCTAGTATCTACACGACAACCCTTTTTTAAAACACATAAAAAACTTGGAATAGGCCTGGAAACCATTGGAACCCAATCGGTGTACAAAGCGGGCCCCGCTCCGAGTGAGACATAAACAAATCGGCCAATATCGGGGTCTCACCTCCGCGAATATTTAATTCAGCGCACAGAGTCAATATCGTTAGGCGCACGTGCCGGGCCTCGCAACGAGCGTGGCGGCACACCCAAGGGCGAAGCAGTGACGAAAATTCATACCATACTCTCGTCTCATAGGTCCGACAGTGGTACTGGTTACAAAAAAAAAAACGTATATCTAAATACACTTGTTGTATACAATGTTGCATTGCAGGACTCTGTGCGTCACTGCTGCGTGTCATGTTGGGGAACAATTTGTCTTCTAGTATGAGACCGATACCTGGGACTTTAATCTCTTGCTGTATCTGTGTAAAAGTAGGAAACAAAACCCTGAAGACTTAGTGTGGAAATACCTTTATTTATTGATGTTCAATGAACTTATTGAGTGATTACATTTGCTATAATTGTGATATAAGGGATTCCACACAACTGCGAATTTGCATCGCATTACAAACATCTGCCTTATGTGTGAAAGCCCTTATGTTTTCTCCCCTTTTTTACTAATTATTTTGTTATAAACAGAAGTATGTGTAACAGTTAACACTTACACTAACCGAGTTTATGTGATAAATAGACTACTAGTAATTAGGACCAGTGAGTTATTTGTCAGTGGATATAACTTATTTTATAGTTATTATTCATTACTTTTATTGCCATCATGCAATTAATAATATAATTCTCGTATGAGCGATGTAATGACAATATACAATTAATTATTCATATTTAGGTAAGTAAGTATATTATTATTTTTGATTTATACTGTTTTATTAACACTATACACACTATACACATTAGATAATTATCTTTAAGCCTTTTTAAATGGAAACTAAGAATCAACAGTTTATTATTTATCTACTACAGAGTTGAGTCACTGCGCTGGAGCTCCACTGTGTCTCGGCGCACTCAAAAAACTTGCCCTACATTTGCTCGTTTTTCCAGTTTAAGTGCGCGCTATTTATTTGATTAAAAGTCGAAAAATATATCGCAATTACAGTATCAACGACTTTGTTAACGAGTTACTGTAATATGCAAATAAAAATCATTTAAATAATACCATTAAAATGGTAATACTATATTAATTTATTAAAATGTGTTTTAATACCTTTTGTCCAGGAAAATATGGCTCGTTGAAAGCGTAGTATTGTGTTATGTAAAATTATTTCTTACAGTAAAATTAAAAAGAACAATTTATTGTTTTATTTTGTTCTACAATAAAATAACAATTATTGTTCGGGCAGCCAGCAGAAAAGACATAAGTAGTTATTTTGGATAAAAAACATCAAATGGTTATTTATAGAAAATGTTACAAGTAACATCGATCAGTTGAGAAAATAGTCTCCTATAACGCAAAAAAAAAAATTTATTTAAGTGGCAGAAAGTATAATAAAAACAGCGCTATGTTTCGCCAAAATCGCCAATAGTCTATATTTTTCGATAGAAAATACGATATTGCACAATATCTCTTTTGGTAAAGTTCACTATTTCAAAATCGTAGCGTTGTCAACGTTCCGCCTGGATGCGCCCAGTGTTTTATATTTCCGCCCTCGCCCCCCCCCCCCCCCCCCCTCCCACGCACAACACGGATTAAGTTTCGACAACGGCGCCTACTGTCGACAGATTCACAGTTTGTGCCTTGTTCGCTTTCATTCATGAAGTAAACCATTTATTATTTATGATATTCCTACGGTATTACACGTGTGACACATTGTTCATGATTCACAATACTCAATACTTTACTGCACCATAGTATCATAATATTATTATGAGATCGTGAAAATAATTTAAGTTTTTCTTTAACTAAGTATTTACTCTTTGTTGGAGTTAACATCAAGGCGGCTATGTAGCAAAGCAACTCGTCTACAATTTTTCAAAATTTTTAGTATGGTATAGGATTGCTTTTAGGATTAAATTGCAATGCTTTGATAGATTAGAATTGCTTTTAGGATTATTTTCGAATGTTTTTGGTATAGTTAAAAATAAAACAGATATCACATTAGGAAGTTCAATAAGTATCTAGACTGATTAACTGTATGTCTTTTTTGAAATAGTCATTTGTGCGTGATTAAATAACAAACATTCCAACCATAGTAGGACAACATCGAGTACGTAGTGTGGGATAATGAAAAGTCCATGAAATGGACAGCTGACATACATTTCCAACGATTTGATTAAACTATGGAGTGAATAGAATCAGATACCGCTTGGAATGAGAAACTAGCATTACGGAGTGCGCAAGGCACGAGCGGCAGGGCGGGCCCACCGACGGCACTTTTATACGACCATTAATTAACGGGAGTGGAATGAATTACTCTGAATAGAGAGCAACCCACGCCTATTGTCGCTCGATGAGCATACTTTGCTGGAATCAGTACTAATTAGTCTTCCAGCGATACAATGTTTGTAGCAAACAGTGAAATTCTTAGATCGTCAGAAATAGATCACGATAATTAATTTTAATAGGAATTATTATTTTTGTAATGTTATCACAATCTAAAGAGATACTTATTTGGTCATCAATGTGAACGGACGTATTTATAAAGATTTATAAAATTAAATAAATCGCGCATAAAATTCGCGGCCTACTTATACATTAGTAATAATTCCGAGTCATGCGAATTTAGTTTTAGTGCATAATGTGTAGTAAAGTAACAAGACAATAACTTATCAAAATGCAAGAAGGTAGTCCCTTCAATAGGAGTGGCCTTATTCGCCGCAGTCCTCCGCCTACACCGAGCTACCAACCAATGAATGCTGGACTTGAAGTTATATCAACATCAGAGGTATCAAATTGGATGAAGACAATCGAGCAGGCCCTGACAGAGGTTTGCAACATATCCTCTGAAGGAAAGTTGAACACTGACCAAAAACTCAGGATCAACAACCCCTGTCGCAAAATCTCTCACGGGACTTCACAAATGGCTGTTCAGTACCAATCTCTTAAGGCTAAAGCTGTCAACGCACATACAACCATTGGAGCCCTCGAAGACAAACTCGATCTTTCCCAGCATCTCCATGACCTTAAGGAACAGATTAAAGAATCTGCAAAACCCAGCACAGGATCAGTGTCTTTCGCTGATATGGTGAAGAAAAGCGCTGATAAATTTATACGCCCAAGTAATGCAAGTGCTGTAGTCATTTACTCTAATGACAAACTTAAATCGAGTGAAGACACTAAAAACCTTGTCCAAAAAATTATAAACCCTGAGCAAATGAAACTGCATGTGAGAGGAGTGCGAAAAACAAAGAACGGCGGGGTTATTATTAGCACAGACAGCAAGGAAGACGTGGAGAAGCTAAAGCAAATAGAGCAACTAGCAACCTCCGGCCTTACGGTTGATGAGCCTCATAAACGCAAGCCAAGGATTATAGTTTTCGGTGTGCCCACAGCGATGCAGGAGGCAGATGTTCTAAAATGCATTTACCAGCAAAACTTGACAGAAAAACTACAGGATACGTCAATTGAGGCCTTTTAAAAAAATATTAGATTAAGCCATAAATCGGGGAAGAAAGACGCCGAGACCTGCAATTTTGTAATTGAAGTACCTGCACTATATCGAAAAGCCCTGATAACCCAGGAGAGAGTTTTCGTGAACTGGTCATCGTGCCCTGTCAGAGACTTCACACTTGTCACGAGATGTTTTCAATGTCAGCAATATGGACATGCGGCCAGAACATGTCGGGAGACAACCATAACATGCGGTCACTGTAAAAAATTGGGATATCCGACAAAAGAGTGCACTAAGAAAGCAGAGCCCCCGTGTTGTGCCACCTGCTTGCGCTTTAAAAAGCCTAGCAACCATAAGACTGGTGATCCTGACTGCCCAGCAAAACTAATGGCCGAAAGGAGGTATATTAACTCCATTGATTACGAATCCGCCTAATAGTTTATTTTAGAACTTAATTATTTCTGTTTTTTATTGTTATTACCTGTTATACCTTTTAAATTTAAATTACATAAGTTGTGTTTATTTAGTATAGCTTCTTTGACATTTTTTATGAATCATGACACACATACAGTATTCGCATCAGCAGATTGTAAACTGTGTTAATATCAATGTAAAATTTTAGAGTGTCAGCGTTTTGTGTAATATACGATATTTATTTTATTTTACCTTTTAATTTAATTGATTTATTAATTTGTGTTTTTTCGCATTAGTTACATTTTTTAAAAGTTTTTTTCCTGAGCGATTGTTTATTGTTTTTGAAATAAGTTTAGCTTTCTATAGCCTGAAACACAGGAGTTTTTACATCCTAGCTCAGGCACCTTAACATTCTATTCCTATTTTAATTATTTACTGCCTAAATTGTTTAAGTTATACAATAATTCATCATCTTTCTATCATCGCACCGCTCGCCATCGACAGGGAATCCATCCTCACACGCTGGAACCAAACCGGTCCCGTACTACGCGATTCCAGAGGGGTTTTCTTCACCGAACCCTTAGGTTGTGGAATGAACTCCCTGTCCATGCTTTCCCTGTCGATTTCAGCATGGGGTACTTCAAAAAGGGTGTGATAAGGTTCTTACAGGGTCGGCAACCCGTTAGTAATGCTCCTGGTATTGCAAACGTCCATAGGCTGCGGTGACTGCTTACCATCAGGCGGCCGTATGCTTGTTTGCCACCTTAGTGGTATAAAAAAAAAGTGATTTAATAAAGATTTTATTTTTTATTTTTTATTAATCACAAATCACTTTGTCAAGGATACTTGAAACGAAATGAGTTAGAAGATACTCTATCTGCAACGACAACCAGTATGTTGACCATTAGGTCAATGTTTTCGACCCCCAAAGCATCCGTTCTTAGCGATACATTCGTTCGGGCCGTTCAATGTTTTTCCCGTCTGTGTCCTAATTGCCGGCGATCTGCTGCCTAAGCCCGCCCACCTCTATCCGTAAGTGCTTTCGATTTTATAGCTGTTTTGCGATTCCTGCCTCGTGCCTCTGTCTAAACCTCTGGGCGTTTAATCGACTGCGGATTCGATTAAATACCTATTTGGTTTCATGTGTGAATGTTATAAAAGGTTTCTTGTTTTCACTAAAAGTTTTTAGAGTACGCAACGCTCCGATACATTTTAGTGGGGAAGTATATTGGCTCCCTTTAACGGATAGTATATATATTCGCGTCATTGGAGCCCGGCTTTGAGTAAAATAATAATTATAGAAGCAACAATCAAGAAACAATTTGTTTCTAACCTGTTGCCCTTATTTACGTAATAACTATTTTTATATTTATCTCCTTATATTTTCACACAATCATCATTATTGTCTAATGTTTACCTTTTGCTGGCTACAGGCCTTTCCCAAAACCATTCTCAGCCGCGGACCAGTTTGTGAACGGACGAGTAGCTCCCAAACCTCTATCAATAGTTCCACGACAGGCGACATGATGGTTTATATCACCAAGTTCACCTGGGTGAATTAGTTGCAAGGTGAAGAAACGATACGAATATGAAGACACTAAAAATTCCACTTCATTCACCTAAGTGATATCACCCAGGTGAACATGGTGGAATAAACCAACGTGTGATTGGGTTGTTTACCTTGTTGTAGGGCTTTGGGGGCTTTTGGGGGCTGACTGCTGGCTACCTCATTCAAATAGATATTTCAAACAAACGCGCCATATTAATAAAGATAAAAGTACGCATCGTGTGACCTATATGATGTATGTGATCGAGGCCTGCGGTTACGCATGCATCGCCCGACTGGCCCCTTCACGGTAGGGCAGGTACCCCTCGATGCAATAACTTACCCTATTCTACTATTACTAGCTTAGTAATTAGTTCTTTTTAATTGTCTATTTATTAAATGTTGTGGGCATCCGATAAAAAAGGATTTTTTTAAATTTTTATGGAAAAGAGGACTTTATGAAGAATGTTTACTTTTATATACGTATCGTAATTATAACTTTTATGATTACCATTTTAAAAGAGCAAGTGCTAAGTTTCTTACCAGTTAGCACAAATCTGCCGTCTAAACTGGTGGTAGGAAAAAAATATGTCGATTCGAAAGTGTTTGTAATATTTAACTTTTTTATGACGACAGAAAGTGTCTATGAAGACCTTATAAACGTTTTGAATCTTTTGAAAACGGGATACACCCAAATGAAGTTTAGTCATTGAGAGTCCCTAGTACAATTTCATACGCTTTTACTTTTAAGTCTATTTAGTAGTATGTATTTTATTGTACTGTACCTGCTAACATGCCCTCCGAAGAACGGAGCACAATTTTTTTAAACCCATCCACGTATTGACTAGGGTTGGTTGTCGTTGCTTAACTTGCGTGATCCAGTTTGACGCACAACGAGGCCGTCGTAAATAGTCCAGTGGAAATAGAGCACCTGTATATTAAATTGATGAAACGCTGGTAACACCATTTGATCCGGCTAATGAAATCTCTCGCGCTCGACTTCAGCTCACTGGTCGCCGCTCGCAGCCAACTGACTGATTGATCTATTCTCACGCAAATGGAACTATAATATCCAATAATAACATACTGTTCCAACACTATGTTGACAATAAATTAGCCAAATAATACTCTGCCCATTTGAACCGTATTTACCATGCATGGCCATAACAGGACCGTAACCACACTGGAACATGCAAACAAAATATAGTTTGTATGAATTTATATGAAACTATGCCCACTAAAACGGGGCGTTACGTTAGAGTCCGTACCTCAATCCCACTTGGAGCGGGGAAGTGAAAAAAATAATGGTTAGTTGAACCGAAACAACTAAAAAAAACAAATCCTCAAGACGAATCTTAGCTACTACTGTGACTGGTAATGTTTGGCTCGTAAATGGGCCAACCTGACCGTGTGGAATGGTTTTAAGATGCCCTAAAATCATACCACACATCAAAAATAGAATTTCCAAGAAATACCAAATTGGTATAGTAAAGAGTTTGTTCTTTAGGCTTACTGGCCAAAATAACGAACTCTTTAATACGTTAGTTTTGGTAAGTAGAGAAATGTCTGCAAATTAGCAAAATCTATTCTCTATCTCTAATTTCTAATACATTTATATTCCCGTCCGGATCCGTTACCTTAGATACTGATATTACACGGAGAAGCACCGTAACTGTAGGCCACACGTCGAAATACAATTTCTATATATTTACTCCCTTTAAACCGAGCATTATAACAAAGACACCTTTCAACAAAGTAAAACAATGAAAATACTTTAGGGGTAACAAAAGTACAGTTTAATTACATTGAAACAATTCGTTGGAAGTAACAATTTAGTCAGTGATGCCGACTTAATTGTGGGCCGTGACTTAATGGCTGAATCGAACACGATACAGGTCACCTTGGAAGCGATCCCCGGCGCAGGTGGGTGCGCTCATATTTACGGCTACTCGGCGACGCACTTAATTGAAAATCGTTTCCAATTCTAATTGTCATTGTAAACTTAACTGTTTATAAAGCGTTCCATATTAAAACTATAAAAATGTGCATGTAAAAAATGAGAGAGCTTCGGCAGTATCCTTGTTACTTTAGCTAATCATTCTAAGCAACCACCTTAACATGAAAAATGCAGGAGAACTCTAATATCTGTACATTCCATCCACATATTTTATTTTTATTTTGGTATCAGCTGAATTATTAACATCAGAGATGATTTTGTGATTGTAAAGTTATAATCTAGAAAATACTGATAAAATGTAGCACAGAATAATCCCTGAAAACATGACAGAATAACGCTTTTACACATCCTAGTATGGATTTAGAATTGGAGAACAGTAAAAGCCGAGTTGTTGACATTTATTCGTGTATACGGTTGTAAGAAGCGAGACGATACACACAAAAGTCACATAATTCAATTGTTTGTGCACTACGCAAGCAAGTGCACTTTGAATTGATAATTTATGGGAGCAGCACGCGAATTTACAGTTTACCGTACTTTTGTTAGCACTTAACTTCGTGCATTCAAACGTTGATAAGTTTTATGGACCCCGCGAAGAATATTTTAACCTGTAATAATGTTTTATGTCTAAAGTATAAACTACTATATTATTATACTAGTACGGTTTACCTATAAAATCTATAGAAGAAGAATAAGTTGAAAGCAAAACCATCAAAACTTTAACGTGAATTCTGAAAAATATGACTTCTAGGAGAGTCTATATTTCTTTTTTTCAATAAATCATTGAAGTTTGTGAGCTGATTATCAATAATCAGTTGAGTGGTACAATGGAACACGTAAATACTGAATTCATATCGCGTTTCCTGCTTCCATATAAAATGCATAAAAGAGAGTTGTATAAAGTCGTAGGATTTACTAAATCCAGGACTTAACGCGCAAAAGTTCGCTCCGCTGATTCGGTATGATCAGATCGGGGAGGCGCGGCGGCGCGGGGCGGCGCAAAACTGAGCTCAGACAGTGAGCACGTGACATTGCCACTACTACGAGCTGGTATTTCACAGGCCATTAGAAAAATTGCTCTCCTACTATCCGTCCATACTTCCGATGATCAATGGACGGAGCGATTGTTTGATGCCCACTCTGGTAATCTCATTTATAGATATGACTGCTGTAAATCTTAAGACGGTCTGCAAGAATGATGATATGCAACTATCCCACTACCAATAGAATATTTTGATCGACATTCTATGTCATCTACCCCAAACGTTGTTAAATGACTGAGATTAGAATTATCTTTTATAATTAGAAAAGTATTGCAACGTGACGTTGAAATAAATAATTAAACTCATCGATATTATTTTCAATGTGAAAACGTGTAATTTTATTACATTATCTTGGAACATATACGCAGCGAGCTATACTAATTTTTAGCATAAAGTTTTTTGTTCGATCGAGTTGTCATTCGTAGTGGGGTGTGACAGCGGGTGGCGGGGGTAGCTTTGTTATATCACGTAGGCGCCCAGTGCACAGCAAACTGGCTGAAACGAATCTCCAGAACTAGGTTATCCCTTCCTGTCGGTTGTTGGGTATTTGTCCGCGATACAACCGTTGTTCCATAAATGGGAAACTCCAACGCGCGGTGCATTTTGTTGCCGGATATTAGTTCTGCAATAACCGCGTTTTTCGCGTCTATCGCGCACGGTAACCGTGACCACACCGCATCTACCAATGACAGTCATATTTTTAATAAATTATGTTTTGTCTTGGAAACTATTCCCAAATGGCACATAGCGTATTAAAGGCAGTTTGAAATAAAGTATCCCTTGTTATAATATTCTTAGCACTGAGATACATGAAGTTGAATGTATCCACTATTAGTAGCCAAAACATTAATTATCGCTAATTAGCAATTGGTCAGTGGAGCAGCGTACTGCAGTGTATCGTAGATAATTATTATAAATCTATTAACGCCGGTAAATTCAGTACACGGCCATTATTAGGATAGAGCGCTTAGCGGGCGATTGCAGCGTGACTGGCCCGCGTTTGTCATGAACTGACTCCGAGCGCTGAGGAAATAAATTTATGCAAAAAGCTTATCCGTATAGCAAGTGTTGTTACAAGTACATTATACTTTAAGAGCTTGTTAGCAGCTGTATATTGTTTAACAGTGAATATCAAATGTTTTCTGCTGTAATTCCCGTTCCAGCGTTCTTATTAGATTTTATTTATTTTGCCTTTTCCTTCTGTCTTGTTTCATCTCTACATTTTGTTCTGTCATTCACGGCTCTGTAATTATTGGATTTTTTTATTACTTTTATTTTAATATCTGAGATTTGTCTGTGTTTTTTTACTCCTTCTTTTTATGAGACACAAAGCGATGTAAATGTAAGAATTTAAAATTAACAATCTTAACCCTTTTTATTGACTATTGTGAAAAATCCCTAGCATTGTTAAGTAGCTCGGTTTGCAATCACTTAACACACAAGCCGCCCTTGTTGTATAACAAGTCATTAGTATTATTCTTGTACGCAACGCTTGGCTCGAGCTGCGTCGATTAATTACGGTATCTAGTCAAACGTGGGTGTCAACAGCCGTGATCCTATTAAATATCAAAGTAATTTGTAATGTAGGTGTGACACGGTAATTGCTCTCAGAGGCAATTATTTGCATGTTTCGCCAAAATTATGTTTTTATGTGATCATTCTCATTACATCAAAAATTTTGTGAAACGTGATATGAAAAACTTTCTGCTTACTATCCAAATATTTTCTATAAATGGAAAACAGAACTTTTCAGGACTATGTAGTCTTAAATTAATAACAATCCGGTTTGTTGTTATGATTGTAATGAATTACAGACAGATCGTACATCAAACATAAAAACAGTGGGAAATGTAGGTTCATCAATTGTTTTTGTTGCGCTGATATTCATTTTGTTTAACTAAATGTAACGTTTTATAAATAAATAAATAAAAAATAAATAAAAAATAAATAAAATCAAAAATGTCAGCTGAAACCCAACACATGGCGATAGAGCATATCCCAATCACGTTTCGAAACGCAGGAATGTTCAATTCCACTGGCTGAAGCACGCGCGTAATAAACAAGCGGCCGGCAACAAGAAAAGGGCGAGCCATCGCTGTCAATCAGCCAACGCTCCAATCACGCCTCTAATTTGGACGATTAGGCTCCCTTCGCTTTGGTAAATATCTAATCTTACCTCTTGATTCTATTTAGGATTTCGCGCTAAATTAGATGAAGCACTTACAATACCAAGTGTTTGTTCATCTGACACTTAGCTCCTATTTCCTAGAGTAATCCCATTTTCTAATTCATTGCGGCTAGGCCACGATTTTTGGCTTAGCGACAACGGTGTCGACGGCACGGCGGGGTCTGTGACTTGAGCAGCGGCGGATCACGCCGCTCTGACGCGGTATCGCATTGGGTTGCGCGTATATTTGTTCCATATATGCGCACCGCGCCGCGCGCTCCTCCAAAATAGCTGGAGCCCGTCGCTGCCATCAGTATTATAACTAGTACATATTTATTCTTCCGGCTCCCGCCCATGTTATTGATTGCCTATTTAAGCTAATTTGGCGAAGATCACTATTTTTGACTTAGAAAGAGTTGCTGTCAGAACTTCACGACCAAGAGGTTCCCCTCTAGTTTTTTTAAAACGAAAATTTCTTGAAATTATTCCCACATACATTTAAAACACGGTTCCCTATCCCTAAAAACGGTACAGTTTATTCAAAGAAGCTTTACCATGCGTACCTATCCCAAGTTCCCAAATATCCCTCATAGTACATCCAGTGGGATGCTAAGCTGTTACAGGCTTCACCAAACCCTAATTGCTTTGCCAGGCAATTAGAGTTTGGTCTATTTACTATTATTGTCATTTATAGACACGTGAAGCATTTCCACTCGAGTAGAACTCCGTACAAGGATTAGTGTCTCGTCACGCGTGAATTTACATATTGTTTCCTCAATTATCTTCAAAATATATTGTTCATTTGTAAACACACACGATAAACTAAGGATTTGAGGATTTTGATACTTTAAAGATGAATTTTAGCATGATTAAACCAAAACACAACGCACATGCGTGGGTTACCTCACAATCTGATAAAACATAACTCAAAGACAATTTAATGTCTCGGTTTTTTTGTAACTAAAAATAATTAAATGTGAATAATTTCAAACTCAAAAGAACAAAAAATAAACAATAGTTATTTGTTATGCAAGGCTGCAAAGTTGTTTTTTGGCGCGAGTACTTAAATTGAAACCTGAGCTAGCGAAGGATTCTAGGATTGAACCACGAGCGAAGCGAGTGGTTCAAATATAGAATCCTGAGCGTAGCGAGGGTTTCAAAGGTACGAGACGCAGAATAACTTTGCTGCCGAGCGAAACACAAAATTTTTCACCTCACTACAGCGAGGAAAATCCTAGGTGCAAGAAAAACGCAAATAATATATTAAATAAGTGTTTATTTTTTTTCATGCGGTGTCGTGCTGGCCAGTTCGATTATTCTAAAAATAAGGTTGGCGCACTGGCATGAAATAAGTATTAATGCATTTTCAGAGGACTCGCGGTATAAAAAATTAAAGAATAGAAGGTTCGAATTTTAAAAATACTTTCCACGCTAGGGCACAAAATGCACTTTTGCGCTCAGATTTCGAATGACAAACAGATTCTTTCCGAGCTTGTGAGGTGAAAATATTTTTATTTCAAAACCATACTACTTCTTATACTCTAACCAATTTTTTAAGTAATTTTCTATGAATTGAAAAATAATCTAACAGTTCCAGTAGACTTTAAGTCTAGATCACAGTTCTAGATAAGCATAATTTTACATGTGTAGATAGGCTTTGTACCTCCACGGAACTGAATGAATAACTGCACTACGGTTTGAAATGAAATGAAATGAAATGAAATGAAATCGTTTATTTCAGAAATTAGACCTTCACAGGCACTTTTTCTTGTCATTTACAGTTTGTATATATGTATAAAGAGAATATACTACGTTATATACTACCACCATTTCGGACACAAGCAAAATGGCCACCGGTAAAAGAAATGGCGAAAGAAACCCGGTTACGGCCTTTTTTGTCATTTAGCAATTTTTTTTTTCCTTTCACTCTTTTGTTACAATGTATAAGTACATTTATAAGAATAAATAAAATACAGATCCAGGTACATACAGAAATCAAGCTCAAAACGCGGGATGTCGATCCAAATAGCGCTATGGTCAAATCCTAAATATGTCGAATATGTAGATGTTAATAAAGCGAGCAGACCAGTCCCCCAAGATGACAACCACAACTGAGAGTCGGCCCGCCAGCCTCCATCACTGAGCTCACCATCAACAATATTATGAACAATATTGGAGGGAACACAGCGACCCGACTCCCGATGCGACCGTAATCCCGGAAGAGCCCATTCACAAAAACAACCCCGTCAAAAAGAATTAAAAGTAGTATAATGAAAATGCAGCACTATTTAGATGACACCACGACGTGTGTCCATTGATATTATGAGAAAAAATATGATAACGAACATTTATTATTTATGGAGTTTATCGAACATTGACTGGCTTTTAATGACAAGTTTGAGCATTTCATTTTCGCATAGGGGCCATGGAGACTTCTCATTTAAATACTCATTAATAGTGTAATAGGCTTTACTGATTAAGAATTTTTTTACATTTAATTTGAAGCTATAATTGGAGAGGTTTTTAATGTAATCGGGAATTTTATTATACATACGCAAGCCTTGAATATTATAAGACTTTCCCGCTTTTCTCAGCCTAAATTTAGGAACAGCTAATTTGTTCTTATTACGCGTATTAAAACTATGAACATCGCACACCTGGTTATAATCATGAATGTTTTTACGAACAAACATGATGCTGTCAAAAATGCACTGTGATGCCACCGTGAGGATTTTGGTGGCTTTAAAAAACTCGCGTAGAGACACCCGGTAACCAAGTTTATAAATAGAACGCACTGCACGTTTCTGCAGCACGAAAATCGAATCGATTTCCGCTGCTTTACCCCAGAGTAGAATGCCGTACGACAGCAAACTATGAAAATAACTAAAATAAACTAGTCGTGCCGTGTCGACATTGGTGAACAGTCGAATTTTCCTAACAGCGACAGCAGCCGCACTAAGTTTACCTGCTAGGGTTTTTATATGATGATGCCATTGTAGTTTACTGTCAAGTACAATGCCCAGAAAAGTAGTCGTTTCAACCATTTCTAACTTTTCAACCATTTCTAACTGAAACTGGTTTCACTCAGCGCCAAAGTTTTATTACTTAATGATAATTTTTGCCACGAACTAATGCTTTGTCATCATGAAAATGTTCGTGTTAGAGACATTTAACAATTTTAAACTCAATTCAAATAGGAACTGCATTTTGATGCAGGTGACGTATAATCAGCCACATGAAGTCTTCTGCTGAATACTGTGCTCTATTTTCCAAGTCTATAAATATTTTGATTTTGAAAGACAATTAAGTAATATCTGAGAGGTAGGAACGAGCCTTTTCCCAGCAGTGGGACAGTTTAGGCTAATGATAATTTATATTTTGGTCGAGGATAAGTGCTTTAAAATTCATTAGCAAGGTATGACCAGAATAATGAACGAAGTCATACATTTCAAGTTAATAAAAATCTTGTAAAAAGTAATCTATTTTTGGAATTGCAAATATGAACCAGCCAAGTTTAGTAAATTAAATAAAAATGGTGATAAAAGGCTCCAATTACCAGAATGAAATATTGCAATCCTAACCGATAGTTAGTACTGATTGCGATGTAATTAAAAGCACGCGAGAAATAATTGTAGCCATTTAAAACTGTCACAGACCGTTCTGTGACAACACAATTCCTGTATTTTACAATGGGAATAAACAGAACAAATGAGGCGTTAGACAAAGATAGAGAATGCTTGAATAATGTACTGAATGCTACTATTGAGCTAGCTTGTAAACCTCAACGGGGTAGGCAGTGAATCAAGCCATGCTAACACTGAGCATGGGAGGGGTTGGGAGGGTTGGCAACTCGTGAGTGATACCCTCGGTATTGCAAGCGTCTATAGGCTACGGTGATGCTTACCATCAGGCGGTTCGTATGCTTGTGTGCCACCTTTGTGGTATAAAAAAATAAAATAAAAAAAACACCTACAGAAGTTTAAAGCCCACCATTCACTACACGAACCCGGACCCGACTCGCAAAGCGGACCCGACCGCGGACCAATCCGGCGTTGCCCATACACTGCACGAACCCTCCACTCGAAGTATGGCATGTGGGGTTTGACAGGTGCTCGCGGCTCGCAACCGCGGACCTGCGAGCCCGACGCCAACCCATTTGACAGTCTGGCGTACCGGTTCGTCGCTTCCATACACAGGCGGATTAGTCCGATGGCCGACCAATCCGCCGGCGCCGGACCAATCTGCGTGTGAATGGTGAGCTTAAGAAATTATGATTTCTGAATGTAAGTCCCGCATTTTTTACTTATTTGTTTCTGACTAAATTTTTATGTGCTTGGCATCCAGATGCTTATAAAGCTAAAAACTAATATTATAAATGTGAAAGTTACTCTATCTGCGACATTGCGACATGTATGTCGTAGGTTTATGATGAAATCAGTTTTTTTATCAAAAACCTAGGCTTTTGATCAAGATCCGTAAGAAGACAAAATCATTACTTAGTTTTGACATAAACCTGAAAATATCCTAGACTGGGTTCGTTTTATGATAAAACTAATGGCAAAATCCTCGACTGGTTTAGTTTTAACCATCTTAAAACTAACCACAACGCGTTTTGTGGCCGTTGCGGAAAATAGTAGCCACAACGCGTTGATTGAACCTTAATAAAAATTCGGGGTTATGATCACAAGATAACCCTAACCTAACCAACCAATGTCTGTCTGATTATTGGTGGGTTAGGTTAAGGTTATCTTGTGATCATAACACCCCACACATAATTTTTCTTACGATTTTATTACATATTATAGATAATTCTTTTGACCATCTTAAAACTAAACCAGTCGAGGATTTTTCCATTAGTTATATCATAAAACTAACCCAGTCTAGGTTTTTGATGAAAAAACTAGATATTTTCAGGTTTATGGTAAAACAAAGCAATGATTTTGTCTTCTTACGGATCTTGATCAAAATAAAATGGATACGAGACAACGGATTATATTGTAAACATATTATTATACTTATCGGATAGCCTAGCGGTTATTCGATGTGCAATTCAACATCACAAGGGCGTATCGAGGGTAGTCGTGATATGAGAGAAACAACAGTTTGTTCTACATTAAAACATTTAATTAATCTTAGTCTAGGTCTTTATCAATCGTCGTTATAACACAGTTTAATTAGGTACAGTTTCTTAATATAACTCAACACAAAATAGACACTAGGTAAAACGCGACAGTTCCGTGACTACGAGTACTACTCTCGGTGGCGCCCGATAACGAAGTGTTCAGTCGAGCCCGCCTTCCGTATCACAACTCTGCCGGAGCGCGCCAAAAGCAACGTTTGCTCAACACGCCGCTAGATGGCGCACCCTCGTTTTTCTTAGTGTCCATGTCCATACTCATGACATGACCGTACGCGACATACTTCTAATATATAGAAAACACCCAGTCTCGAGGCAAAGACAAATGCCATCACGTGTTTGCTCCAAGCGGGAAACTGAACTTGCCGACGGTAGGATCACTAATCACTACCACCGGGCGGTCCGAATTTCAATAACTATTTGGTCCGTTTCGTGTCAACTCACTATACTACTACATACAAAACCAAAAAAGCCTATTTCATACGGTTTAAATTATAGTGCAAAAATACTGTTTTGAATGCAAATGTGAATTTTTAATGGCCGCACCGCACCGTGTTATATGTATGCGACGTTCGCTACAACGATTCTTACTCAAGAGTTTTGCACCAAAAAGTTGTAGGTACAGTTTTAGTTGGACCTTCCCAGCGCCGGACGGGAATGGATGTGTCGTGTTATATATTCCTCTGGTTTCCATTTGCATTATCATTAACTAGCGATTCGGTTCACATTAGTGCTATTTCGAATAGATTGTCCTCTTGCAAGTTGCCAAAAGTGTTATCTATATTATAAAATTCAAAGTCCTGACTGACTGACTGACTGACTGACTTAACTATATATCAACGCACAGCCTTGGCTGTAGGATCCTTACGACGTCTAGGGGTGTACTAAGAAAGGATTTTTCAAAATTCCCACGGGAAACCGAGATATACGCATACGAAGTTGCGAGGGTATCAACGCACAGCCCAAACCGCTGGGACTAGAGATTCGAAATTCTGGACCGGAACGGACCGGACCGGAACGGATCAGATCTGATCGGTCTGGAAGGAACCGCACCGTACTGGGCCGTGCCGGACCGAATTTTTTTACTGAAGAAATATATGCTAACTAATTGTCACCTGCGACTTCGTCCGCGTGGCCTACTAACAATTAGCATTTTTTTTTCAGAAACAAATTCCGGTCCGGTCCTTATAAGGAACTTACATGCCAAATTTGGAATCTCTAGACTCAGCGGATCAGGAAAACCCTCGCCACTCCGTTTGCGTATATCTCGCTTTCCCGTGGGAATTTCGAAAAATCCCTTCTTAATACTCATCTAGAGAACTCAAGAAATATTCTGTCCAAATTTCAAGTCTATTTATCGAGTAGTTTAGGCTGGGCGTTGTCCGTAAGTCAAGGTTTCGATTTACAGATATAAGAACTTTCTACCCCCAATTCTCCCACTTAGCAATTAATTATCAGAAAATCTTGAAACAGGTGTTTATTTGTTTGCTCTGTAGAGTATTTATATCAAGTTTTGTTTAAATCGGGCCACGCGTTTTTGTTTCCTCATATAAACTTTGGCATCCCATTTCGCCCCTTTAGGGGTGGAATTTCAAAAAATCCCTTCTTAGTGCTCCCCTAAAATACTCAAGGAACATTCTCTACAACAATGCGTTGTCTACCAAGGAAGTTGGAGGAAAGGAAGGAGGAAGGGAAGGGAAAGAAGCAGGGGGAAAGAGGGGATAGGGAAGGAGTTGGGCTTCCGGATCTCTCACTCACCCAACGAAACGCATTGCTGCTTCACGTTGATATTCTGTGAGAGTGTGGTACTTCCCGGTCGAGCTAGCCCATTTCGTAATAATTGCTCTACCCACAAAACACACTCCACTGGACACTTTCTCTCATTAGCATTAAGTCCTCCTATTGTATCAGTAGGTACTTTATGTATTGTTATCAATAAAATAAAAGCGGATAAGATAACCTGAAACCAAGGAAATAATAATAAACGAAAAGATAGTGTTGAATTTATAAATATTTGGTATTCAACTGGTTATATCCGTATGAATAAAAATTCCGAATTCACTCGTTCAAAATGTTTTAAGTGAATAGACATGTTTTGTTAACCTTATCGCGCCGCTATTACGTGTACATTTTATGCTGCACTTTAACATTTATCTTTGTTAAAATAATTAAAGTTTCAAGAATTATAAACCTAGTGTAAAATAGTATGTTACTGTACCTACTTACTACCTTTGCTTGTAATATTAACAGGGGGGTTTTTGTTGTTGGTGTAACTAAATAAATAAATAGATAAGAGGAATAATATTGATGAAAGTATGTAAGAAAGAAAACACATCGCTGCTTATAAACTAAAGTGCCACAAAACAAAAATATCGAAAATGACTTTTATTTCAAAAATGTGGTCAAAATCACCATAGTTTTTATGTTTCACGAAGACACCTATCGAAATCGGTTTATAAATCACATATTTACGAAAACGTCCGTTTGGCATTTTGGGACATTGGTGGGTAAGTTCAGAGCAAAGCGGCCATATTTTCAGTTGCAACCCAAAAATTGGCGCGAGCGCACGTCTGTTTTGTGCTAAAGGGCCACATCGCGAAAAATTTACTGTCACGTGAGTGAATTTTATAAGCATCAGGGCCACATTTCGGATTGCGTTTATTTCGCACATAAAAAAATGTAAGTGAACACAATTATTTTTAATACAAAAGTGCCATGTTTTGAAAAATGGCCGTGTAGCAAATAAAAATCCCTAATTATGTTGTTTTTTATTATAAGCTTAGAAATTGTTTTTGTGAAACGTCTGTTTTGCTCCAAACATTCGTTGTGTTTGGGATGTTTTCTTTAAAGACAAAATGCTTTAATTTTGAAATTTCTGTTTGGTGATGGAATACTTTATTTATTTTTTATGATGTTAATTAATAATTTATGATTTTTATTTATAGTTGTTAGACAACTAGCCATTCATATTTTGAAATTGATTTTTTGAAAGAAAAATTTCACCTCCTCCCCCCAGGTGGGATTCGAACCCACGACCCCTCGATATCCGGCCGAGTGCTCTAACCACGTGGTTAGAGCACTCGGGGTCGTTTCAAAATTAATTAATAATGTTATTTTGTGCAATATAATAACAGATTTACCATAATCTATATATATAAAAGAGAAAATCACTGACTGATTCATCACGAAATCTCCGAAACTACAAGTACCAGGAGTCTCAAATTTTGCGTGGGGGTTCCTTTTGGGGCGTAGGTGCTCACTAAGAAAGGATTTTTGGAAATTCATCCCCAAAGGGGGTAAAACGGGGGTGCAAAGTTAGTATGAAACTTTGCCGTTTTTGAAGTTACTCTAATGAAATTCAGCATGAAGGTTCTTTACTGAAAAGCATGAAACATGAGTAAAATATTTTTTTCAAAATTCATCCCTTAGGGGGTTAAACGAGGGTGCAAAGATAGTATGAAACTTTGCCGTTTTTGAAGTTATTCGAATGAATTTCAGCATGAAGGTTCTTTATTGAAAGGCATGAAACACGTGTACAATATTTTTCTCAAAAATTATCCCTTAAGGGGTTAAACGGGGGTGCAAAGTTAGTATGAAACATTGCCGTTTTTGAAGTTATTCGAATGAAATTCAGCATGAAGGTTCTATATTAAAAGGCATGAAACACGAGTAAAATATTTTTCTCAAAATTCATCCCTTATGGGGTTAAACGGGGGTGCAAAGTTAGTATGAAACTTTGCCGTTTTTGAAGTTATTCGAATGAAATTCAGCATGAAGGTTCTTTATTGAAAGGCATGAAACACGAGTAAAATATTTTTCT
This sequence comes from Endotricha flammealis, assembly GCA_905163395.2. Lineage (NCBI taxonomy): Eukaryota > Metazoa > Arthropoda > Insecta > Lepidoptera > Pyralidae > Endotricha > Endotricha flammealis. The sequence continues at coordinate 17,949,282 of LR990856.1, read as the reverse complement.
CAAAAATCATCCCATAAGGGGTTAAACGGGGGTGCAAAGTTAGTATGAAACATTGCCGTTTTTTAAGTTATTCGAATGAAATTCAGCATGAAGGTTCTATATTAAAAGGCACGAAACACGAGTAAAATACTTTTCTCAAAAATCATCCCTTAGGGGGTTAAACGGGGGCGCAAATTTCGTATGAAACTTTGCCGTTTTTGAACTTATTTAAATGAAATTCAGCATTAAGGTTCTTTATTGGAAGGCATGAAACACGAGTAAAATATTTTTCTAAAAAATTATCCCCTAGGGGGTTAAACGGAGGTGCAAAGTTAGTATGAAACTTTGCCGTTTGAAGTTATTCGAATGAAATTCAGCATGAAGGTTCTTTAGGCGATACGAAGTTCGCCAGGTCAGCTAGTATATTATATTGCGCATGTTAACTTGTGCAGTTTTCTTTGTAGGGGACACTTAGCTTTTAACTAGGTATATTATTATTAGTATGGCACTTTTCATAAGATCACACGCTAAAACGTGTAAGTATTTATTAACTTCGAACGTCCCTCCCGGCTTCTTCACTTCAATTCACTCTTCTCTCTTTTTTAGATCCCACACCTATGCAATCTTGTCTCTCGATTCTTGTCCTGTCTTTATCTGTCAACTTCGCCGGCATATTAATGTTATATGAATTGATTTACTTTTGCAGAATGGACAGCAGAACACGAAGAATTTTAAGCATTGTTGGGAATTGCGCCTGATGAGGTTTTAGAAGTGTTTATTTTTATTTATATCCAAATTTTTATGGTGCCAAAACACTTGTTTTGTAATAAAAGTTAATATTTTATTATTATTTTTAAAATTTTGCCTAGCGAAGAGAAGAAGGCTTTTTATGTTCTATTTTTTAGTTATGAGTGTGTTACTATCCAATAAGGTTGCGACTATTTTTTTTTAATAAAACATTTTATTTTTTCTCCTTGTGGCCTTTTAATCAAAATATTAACATTTTTACTAGATATTTTTTATAAACTAAAGGGACTTATGTGCTGCTAGTCGTCGTTGGGTTCTAGTTAGCACAATATTAAAATAAACAAGTTATAGGAATTTAAAATACGCATCGAATGATATAAAATTACACAAAATAATTGTAAGTATGAGTACCAAAAAAGCAAAAAAAACGAAATTAAAATTTTAAAACGCTCTCCTGAAAAAACCAAAATTTCGAGTTGTGGCACTTTAGTTTATAAGCAGCGACATATTATAAGAATTAGTCAACTTTTAAAGATAGGATGCTTTAGAGATAAGATTTAAAAACAATAAAAAATATACTAATTCTACTCCGATAAGGGTCATTGGCAGGCGTAAAATGTTGGTGAAGTCACTGATTTTTACCAGGCGCGACTGTCAGACCTCTGATGTCCACAACCTAGAGACGAAACCCTGACATCATATTTTTTGACATCATCCCTATAGAGGAGCGCAATTAGACGTACAATCTAACAATCAAATATTTGTACAACCCGATTGTCGTAACGTGCAATATTATACAATTTTCGAGCAACGTGTGTACAACTCGTTAATTAGCAGTGCGCCCCTTGTACTGTGGTGATTACTGCGAATATTAGGTTGCGATGAAGAATTTCAAATGTATGACTAGTTTTTACATGTTGCTTGATGAAGCAAAGGGCTTCGATGTAAACTGCAAGAAATAATATAAAACAAGGAGTGAAGTACCTGTGCTGCCTAATAAGTACTATAAATCCTTGAAATGAAGGAGAAGTGGAAACTGGAGAGCTCAAAGTATAGTAGAAAATAATGTAATAAAATAAAGTAATACAGAACAATCGATAGCCAGAAAAAAATGAATAATAAAAGACAAGACAATAAATGACAGATATAAAAAAACAATAAAAAAGAGGGGGTTGAGGAGTTTGAATGAAGGGATACTTTGAAAAAAGTTGTTAAAAGACAATACAATGCGTGCATACCACGTACAAATAAAATTCACAGACTATGTCAGTGCAATAGAGTATAAATTCGAATGCACATATAATATTATTGCACCTGACCGTACGATAAAGCAACCTGCAAACTGGAAACCGCCTCCGCCATAAAAACGTATAAGTGAATCGTGTTGATGTCCGTCCATTTTGTCTAAAACTGAGCAAACACCGCAGGCCGTGCCGTGACCGGCGCCCGTTCGCCGCTGCCCTGTAATTTGGTGGTATTTCGTTCTAAGCGATGGATACCATTCTTTATTTCTGTGGAAATATATATCCGGGTTATATTCCTTTGAGAAGTGAACCTTAAATATAGGTTAAGTTAGATACGTTACATATACCTTCCTAGTTTCGATTATCGTAATAGCATTTTTCTTTCTTTTACTGATACTATTTTGATTTGTGATAAACAAAATGGATATTCTTTTTTAGATTAATTTGGAGTACAATAAAACATTAAAATTATTTACTTAAAGTGACAAATAGGATCTATTTATCCAGGATTCCTAACCTCAATGACTTTCGCGGACAAAGTCAGCGGTATTTACTAGTACTTCTGCAATGACCGTTTTGTCTAACAAGTCAGCCAATACGGCTGTATCGACTCATTAACAGTCGTTTCTGAAACGATCAATTTTCTTTAACAGCTCGCAAGAAATATGGGCTTTAAAGTTTCCTTCACCGGCTGTGACGGCAGTTCGACACGAACCTGCTCTTTTATACACTTGCAACAAAAGAATATTGTCAGAGAAATTGAAAATATCTCATAGAATATCTTAAAACGTCATCATCACAATTCTGGGGTCAGGACGAATGAACGGAACATCGAAAAGGGACAAACATTGATTGCTGTTTAGCCCCTATTTTTGAAAAAGGTGGATATATCCCCATTCTGAAGCATTACATACCGTGTGAGCAATTGGATATTCCCAAATATGAAACAGTCAGTGTACCAATTAATAAGTGAAGGGAGCCTCACAGTGCGTTGGTTCCGTACATTATTGAGAACCCGTGCGAAGCTTGGGGATGAATAAAATATCAGCTGATAGTGCCCACTTACTGCGTAACTACAAACACCTGTCGGGATCAATTTGGAGGGGCTCGAGAACAAGCTTGTTTAACACCGAAAGAGACCGACTTCGGTGTGTGCAGCACTAATAAAATATTTCACTCGCGGTCGGAATTTACACGCAACTTTCAATATTAGCTTCACTGTTTCTATCTGCAGTAGAATGTTATAAATTTATATTTGGTTGTGTAGCGACCACTGATCTTCAGGTAATTGTAAGTTAAACTGTAACGAGGTTAAAAGCAATCGGAATACTCGTAAAGGCAAACATTTGTGATGCAAACTCTGGGGCTCCGGGCAAACCAAACAGCGTTCAGGCCGCAACTCCCGCGGAACTGCCGACTCACCCCAACTTACCAATTATATGAGCAATTATAACATTAGAGGGTGTTTGTATCAGCCCTTCGCCTCGGCCTGCGCCTTTGACACTATTTCTGTGTTTCCTAGTTATTGGGGTTAACTTGATTTCAGTTGTAATTACGGCCGAGTGTAAACCAGTAAACCACGATTTATTTCGCATCACGTTTAAATTGGGTCTTTAGGTCGTTGGCATACATTTAGACACAGGACGACAATAAACTATTTGACTTCAAAAAGGATTAGTGTGTTTGATATTATGCAGACCGTAGACCAATAGAAATTATTATTATCCTTTTCAAACAAGAATACAAAACTAAATAGTGCGTTTTCGTGGACATTTGTATTCAGAAACCGAATAGTAGATCTGCTCGAAAATGAGGGGATAATAATTTGATAACGCCGCGCCGTAAGGACGAAAGCCTTCGGTAAAAAAATGATTTTCCATCTAAACCCATATTAATTTGTTAGCTGAACGTGGTTTTTACTTCTTTGGGATCTGTCTGCTCCCACAAAGATTACAAATGTGATATAAATTGGAGTATAAATAAATAAGACAAGGGTGGTTCACTTTGCTTCAGGTCAAACATGGCAAAAATCTGTAAGGTTATCTAACAGATACGTTAACTAAATCCAATCAGAAAACTACGGAAAAGGACATTTAAATTCTTTGGTTAATATTTTTCTTTTACTCCATGGGCGGATTTTTATTTGAAAAAATAACATTCTTTTAGTTTAGAGAGTCCGTTTATCAACTAATATTCAAGTTTTCTCAAGTTATCTAAGTTAAGGCTGTGCCGGGCCCAAGAAGGCGTTATTAAACACCTATTACGGGGCCGGCCATCTTTTTGCGAGGCGGCACGAATGTGTACGAAACCCGTTAAGGTTGTGCCTTACCAAATTTTTTGCAGAGAATGCGTAAAGAGCAATGCCCATGAGCCTTACAGTGCCAGGCCCAAAAGTGAACAGTTAAAAATTATACAATTTCCAATTGTATTAATTAGCTCAATATTTACATAAACAGAAAAATCTATTAGGAAGTCTGCCATTTCATTATTTTTATTAAAAAAACGTCTATATTACTTTGTATCGACTATTATATTCTCAGATTCTATTTAGCATCGCAGCGTCATTTACACTTTGAAAAATCGTAACTATCGAATAATAAATGGTTACATAACTTACATATTATTATTACCTTAATATTTATTATTACTTAGGTATTTAATAGGTTTACAGTATAGTAACATTGCTGTTATCTTATTTATTGAATAATGAAATGACAGCTGGCTGGCTGACGGCTGCTCAAACGGCAGATTTTTGGTATTGCCATGTTTTGAAAAAAAGTATCGATTTTAGTATCGATTACGAATAATACTGATTGAATGTGTTTTTATACCGGGAGTCGGTATGTTAATAGACTAGTTATACTTGCACATCATACTTTATTATAAAAATAAATAAACTATTGTACGTTGTCTCAGCAGGCAGTTTGTGCAACTGATAAATGTGCCTGTATCCAGTTATAATTATATAACTGGATACAGGATAATACCAACGAGATATCGATTTATTATTTTTTCGTTTTATGACTGGATCAAAAAGATTGTTGTTGGCAACATTTCTTTTTTATGTGCAGTTAATTATCATTACAAATCCTAATTATAATAATAAAATAAAATAGATAACTGGCACACTTTTAATAATAGCCAAAAATACTATTATTTATTAGTTAACTAATTTCATAATTCAGATATTTATTTTCGTATTGTCCACGAGTGGGCCTGAAATGGGCATTGCTCTTTCATAATTTTTAATATTATGGTACTGTATTATTTAATATGTTTACATTTGCATACTATTATTAGATTGTTAAAGATAATAGATACAAAACCTATAAGCTAAGACCCAATATAACTGTATCTTCGTTTAAGTAAATAAATGTTTTTTCTTTATCATATGTCATAGATGTGAAAAGACCAAAGAACAAAGTCGGGGTAATAAAATGGAATGCAGGATAACGTTAGACATGTCTATCAAATCTCGAGACAATTATCCTCAAACGGTGCGAGTCATAATGACTTTACAGCATAGTTCAGTTCTGATAGTAACGTGTAACGTGCAGCCCCCGCTTAACTCAGACGTGGAGAGTGTATAAATCAGAAAGTTGGTGCTATCGACGCAATAAACTCCTTTACGACACCCGCTAATAGACCCTTCAGTAGTGCACTAAAGGGTGAATCCATTCCTTCGAGATTATTACTATGAGTTATCAGATTTACAAGAGTGTTTCTTACTTAAGTCAATTTTATTTAATACTAGTTTATCTTTGTCGAGTATGAATTATTCATTTTTAGTTAGTTTTAGTTCTTACGAATGTAGTATAAAGTTAAATTTATAACGGCATTAACACGGATTACGCTAAAGTAGTCTATGAACCAATGCCACAGGTAAAGGATAAGATATTCCAAAAAAAGAAGTTGTTTCTGTAATTATGTGTATGTATTTATTTGTTTTTGTAATTTAAAGTATGTATTCAATTGATTTTTGATGTGTGTAAGTGCAAAAAAGGTATGGATAGATAATCAAACCTATAAATTCTCTATCTGGTTTAAGTTTATAATAAGTGAGAATTAAATTAAGATATGTGTCTTAGTTAACAGCTATGAAAGACAAGGTGAAATTAAAACAGAACTTATTTGCTATGATATGCAGCCTGTCCTATCTCAGTAATAAAGTCGTTTACGAGTCCCGTTAATAGAGTCCCGCGACGAACGCGCTTTATGATTAGTTCGCGACTTTTTATTGCAAATTAATGCTCTCAAACATCCGCCTTATCACACGGATGAGTAGGCTCGCCATCTTGCAGCATTCCACTTGGATATTCCTGGCTGACATTGTCGAGTGTCCAAAAATGTAAACATTCCATAATAGTCTAGTTTCGTCGTTTCCGTCGTATTCAATGTCCAGTCTCACAACGTTCGGTGTCTTGAAAAATGCAAGTATCATTATTGTCTAGATTTAAAAGATAGAAATAGAGGTAGTTAACGGATCACAAATACTACTTACTACATGATCTAACCGCGCTCCCAGAGAAAACTTATGCTGCATAACTTACATTTAAAATAACAAATATAATTATTATCACTGATTTTATAAAATGGAAGCGTCGATGTTTTCTTGTCACATAAATAGTTTACAAATTGGAGCATATTGGATACTTTATTCCTTCTACTACACGCAAGCGAAGCCGCGTTTTACCTGAGTGAATCTAATAAAGAGAAATTGAAAAATTCTTTGAGTTTGAGTGACTTTCAATACTTTCAATTTACTATACATTCAACAACGTTTGATACATTTCCGCTTTGTTTAAAAAAGAAAAAACACATACCATTTCACAAAAGCTAGAAACACACTTCTGTGTTGTATTGTATCGTGACGTCGTCGGCTTTATTTTGGCATTTAGACACAAATTATAATGTGTCAGTGGTATATGCTTTACAATTGCTTTGCTTTAAAGTGAAGCGTGGCCACCTCACAGATGACGCGGTTAGCTAACATCTTGAGCAGGCACTTACATCTGATTTAACGACGGCGTAACTTTTCTTTCACTAACATTGTCGTCTAGTTGGGTTTATGTTTGGTTTATTGGCGTTTTACGCGGTTTTAATGAGAGGATTTTGAGATTAGTGAGGGTCTGAGAGCAATAAAGGATTATGATGTTGGGTATAAAGCGGAACCATTGGAGCCCTTAGAGCTTAGCTTGTGATGCATCTGTCGCTTTACGATAACATAATTTGGATAGTAATTAATGAGTAGTCACTCCTACTAGTAGACTAAGAGTAGACTGGTGAAATAGACTACTAAGTAGACTGCAAGGGAGATACGAAAGGAAAAAAACACACACTGCCGACCTCAAATAAAGGACAAAGTACAGGCAAAAAGGAATAGAGAATAATTATAAAATGGCTATTCTGAAAATAAAAACTTAGAAAAAAGACAGATCAAAAGTCTTCAGTTTTCTGCTACTCAAAAACTATGTCGAGTATTCTCGAATAGTTGAACCAGAAAATTGGCTTATATACAGCCCAACAGTCAGCCTTTTATACCTAGAAGAAAGTTTCTCTATTCGACTTTATATTCTACAAAACTTTACTATGAAAATGTTTACAGTCATGCATTGATAAAAAAAATTATTTGATTTAAAGTAGGTATTTGACTGTTTTTTTATTTCGACCCAAAATCACGTAAACCTGGGGTTCTGTCTGTGGCATTGTAGTTTCCAAATGGATAACCGGAGTTTCAATTTTCTTGTGTTGTCTTGAAAATTATATCATCATCATACCTATCGACCCATAATCATTCCACTGCTGGGATACAGGTCTCCCTTCAATCGAAGGTGATTAAAGGTGTAAAGTGATCTGCCATGCCGCTCCAATGCGGTAGAACACTATATGATTCAAGTTTATTTCCTAAAGTTTTTCGATTCGGTTTTTTAAGTTTTTTATATTAAGTTTTATACTTTTTCTTGCTACTGAATCATATTATATTGAATTTTTATGATGTAGTATGCGTGTATAAATTAAAAAGCGCGTCTCCCTCACGCCCTGGAGCACGGCGAGTAACACGTCAGGTTGTTCCAAACTTTCGCAATATTCCAGCGCACTGATTGTTGATTTATGCGCCAAGTAATTTACTCGAAGCCTCCGAATGTCGTCAATCAAAGCGAGTTTACGCTTTTCAATTTTATGGGGGGCTGCTGCTGGGTGGATGCTGGATACGGCAATAAATATTCGAGTTCCGCGTTAATTTATAAGTCTTCGATTTAAATAATAATATGTACTTTTGCTGTTGTCTTCTCCATTTATTATAGTCATGTTGACGTCATATTCTTATATTGTTTTATCCCAATACCCTATCAAAATTATAATAAAAAAAGCCTTTTAAAGTCATTCTCTAATAGATTCAATAAAATATATCTAACATTGTAAAAGACACGTTTAAATGCACGTTAGAATTAACGGAACATGGGCCCACAGAATATTGCAATTTTGCTTTTCTGTCAAAAATGTTTAATCACATAATACCGTAGTAAAAAATAGTCATCTACCACTTATTTTGAATTTCAGCTCTAGCTAAAATTTCTAAACACAATCTACTCTTTTTTACTGTGTTTCCTTTTCACTTTGTCCAAGAGATTACTAGCCTTGCCAAAAGTGTTCTCGTCTGGGATCTCATCGAACCAGTTTACAGTCTCCATCACCTTCCCTCCGTTTCAACGACATCAGTTGCTCCAACTAAGTCTGTCTTACAACTATGTCGTGCTCAGCGGCGATCTCTGAAGCACTTTTATTGGCTCGTACCATCTTCCGTCCCTATTAGGTGTATGAGAACAGCTGCGACAGAAGAGTGTACAACTTTGTATCTTTGCCTGGCGATCTTAAGCTTGTGGTGCTTACCTTTATTATGCACCATTTGCCGCATATCAAGTATGCAATACGTGCACTTTGTTAGGAGTTGTTCCATAATATTTCAATTCAAAAGCTCTGAAGGTAAAAATTTGTTACAAAAGTAAAACCTAATTTTTCCAACAATGTCGCATTATATTACCATATTCAGCTATTTGCATTTTAGTATATTAACTAACTTGCTAATAATGTTTTAAGGTACGCTAATCTAGAGCTCGAAGTTTGTAGAAATCTTATCCTGCGCATTTTCACTCTCTTTACGGTTAAGCATAAGTAACCACTTACTTAATTTCAAAATCTGTGCAAAGAAGCAAACTTTAAGTCTGTGTACAATAACATTTTTACATCAAAATCAAGGCCACTTCTTTTCATTATATAGAAATCACCATAACAAAAACGGCGGCACATGTTTGCTAATACGAACACCAAGTGACTTGTGAAGCACATCAGCCAGTCAGGCCTCGTAAACCCGCGGGTTATGCGATATCGGGGGATTTATGAGGAGCCGGATTATTTTTAATAAGGCCTGCACTCGTGGCGTAAACTACTAACGATTATGGGCCACCTGCCACCTTTATAGGGGACGGTAAAATGCAGATAGTAAACCACGCATGCATTATTTAGTGGCTATCATGATTTACTGGGATTTTGATGTGCTTAATCCTTGGTTTCATGCCGGCGGTGCAGAGAGACTAAATCACCGTGGATCAGTTTCTCGCTTAGTTCAGCTATCTTTCACAATCTTATTTAGTAAGGAGGACACGAGACCAGAGCGTTAATGTCCCGCTATTGTTGTATTGTTATAGTCATTACTGTAGCTAATAACGTTTAAGAGATAGGCAAGATGCAAGAGTAGCTAGTCGGCTACATAATTACATACTTGCAGATTCCTAACCTCTTGTTAGTCTACGTATAATATCAATTTCACTAATGCGGTAAAGAAGCATAAAAACGAAATACAGCTAGAACAAACACTAACATAATACTATCACATTTTAGAGTAAATAATCGACGAAACATTTTTTCGAACACGAATATTTTAAGAATTCATCAGGCGTTTGTAATTCTTGGACTTCAAAGACTTGTTGACGCCTGCTATCAACTGAGACATCAGTTGGGAACTCGCAATAGTTTTCCGGATGGTTAGGCCTGAGGGGAGGTCGCACCTCCCCGGGGGAGGCCCCCCAAGGGGACAAGAGAAGTTGCCAAGCGATAAATAGAGGCAAGTTTGCGCTGACAACAGACACGAAATATTGTGAGTAGTGCGACACTTGTCCCGAGGTGTTCTGATTTCAATTCAAGTTTGCATCGCTAATGTGCGCCGCACGTGGGTGACGCGGGATGTCGGATTCCAAACAGTTTGAAGTTTGCGAATTCATTTAAGAAATTCTAGAACGGAATAATTCAGCTGGCTCGGTTGGCTGGATATGTTTATTATCATCAATCGCTCTCATCCCACTGCTGATATACGTAGTGGTAGATGCGTAACATAATATGCTCTAATCTAAAGCTTACATAACTTTATGTCATTTATGGTCCAAATCGGCCGCAAAATGCTAAAACCTCATTGCATAAACTTAATATCAGCTTAGTTATAGGAAAGTAATCGCACTAAAATACTCGTATTAGAAAGAAGTACCTTACCTTAGTATTTAATTAATGCGTAATGTCTGCATCATAAAGCATTTTTAAACTTTGATTCTAAATGTAAAGCTTCTTCGATAGAAGTCTGGCGGAGAATATATCTCTTCAATTGAAGGGGTTTTAGAGCATACACCACAGTGTTGTGTAGTGGATTTTCTTATCTGACTTGGCTTATCGACTTTCTATCAACATCTCACGGAACAAACGGCTTAACGTGCCATACTGTTGTTCACTGAAGCAAAGAGGAGCTCGAATTTTTTTATCCATTACAAATATGTACTACCTAATTTAGGTCATTCATGCTTAACTTTCGTGTAATTTTTTTTAAAATAGAAGTTAGTTATTTATGTCTGGTGACCCGAAAAGCAGGCAGTTTACCACAAAATAGTTTTATACATCATCCGTAGATTAGTTACAAGCGACTTTGCTTTACATGGGAGATCGTAAAATAGCCCCGAGCTGACCTGACATAACAATTTGCAACAATAAATTTAACCACAGTAATTTTGTACAATTTTCTTTACCTTTCAAGAAAAATGTTTTACGGTAGCATGTTTGTGGAAGTTTTTTTCAACGTAAATAATAATTAAAAGAATTAGAGGGGGAAGTAAGGGACAACAAACAACGAGTTATTCTGTTGTTGTGTCCACTCGTTATAGAGTTTCGTTCGCGGAATTGAGTTAGCCAACTGTGTTTTTACTTTGTTAACGATCAAATAATTTGACAATGGAAAAATCCATCCTACTATAAATAATATCTTATTTCAATGATACGTAATTGCTGCATTTGTATTGCTCCGATTATATCTAATTCTAGAATAATTTTCTTGTAGTTTGTTTATTCTACTGCTTCATGTCTTGCTACGACTAATTCATCCGTGACCATAATACAATGTACTCAATCGTTACGATGAAAAGATTCTTGTCAACAATTAGGTTGCCTTGTTTCAAACACTAGTTTGTAAATTCCCCGTATCTATTGTATTTGTATCTGTATATTGTAAATAAATACGTATATACAATACATGTATCTGATTTAGAATTTCCAATACATCCTACTCCGTCTAATATATTTCTGATTAAATTCGTTGAGTTCCAAGACGGCTGTAGTTCTTCCCCCGTCAATAAGCTTCATTGCTTATTGCCAATTAGAGGTCGCCGCTGTTGATCCTGGCTAAACAGGAGACACAGTGGTGGGAATGTGCAGTGGGATTGTCCCAATATCGAATTACTAAAATAATACTGAACTTGACGCGTTATCATTACATAGGATAATGCCTTGAGATATTCAGAGAACGTTAAAGATAAAGATATTACTGGATCTGGTACAGCAAAGTAACAAATGCTAAACTCGCTTGTGATTGAGACAAAGTTTTTGAATAGAATCTCCAGTTTTAGAGTTGTGTTCGCCGGCGGCGCCACCTGCCGGCAGCAGAGGTGATTAGTTCATTTTGTGACTTTGGAGATTCAATATTTTAGTAAAATCAGGATTGCCTTAAAATCTGAATTACACTCTATCTCTAAAGATCGTTACAGTGACATCCCGCATCGTATTGTTACAAAACCTTACAAACTATATTTGTGAGAATAATGGCGAATTGATTGAAATCATTTTCAAAATTTTAATGACAATTAATTTATGGCTGTCACTGCCAAACTAAATTGAAATTTAAAGTGGAAATAAAACTGAAATGCTTTTCAGAAACTGGCTGTAAGTTGGAGCAAAATATATGTTGAAAGAAACACTCCCTAAAAATACGAGACGATGATAGACAAAAAGATTTACTGTATAGAGACGCACAGCACGGCTCAGTACCTGAAACAAAAGAACAAACACATTAATTTCTTATTGTTATTAAAACATTAAATACATCTGACGGCATTTTATAATAAAAAAAAACGCCGATAATAAGCTAATATAAGGAAACTAGTTAATTTTACGTAATAAGTAAGAATGACGCAAAGTCGCAAATAAAAGATAGTATAAAAAACATAGGAAATAAAGTGACAAGATATATAAAACAAAACTGCGCACAACAGCTTCTTGAAGTCAAAGGAAACTTTGCGAAGTGTTTAATGACGCATATGAGAGACAACACAATAACAAAACAAACTTTTACTGTAGCGGTTTGGGATATTAACATCTTTGCGTCATTTTGCTTATATTTCTGAGACATTTGGAAAAAGGCAAATTGCACTGTTATGAGGAACGAATGATAAAAATCAAAGTTACATCGGCGACAGCAATAAAGCAAAGCTCATCAAAGAGTTAGACGTTACAATAAAGACATCAAACATCTGTTGCTCCGATAACAACATCATACGAGTACGTCTACGCATGTTAACCAAAACGAACACGTAACGAGGCACAAGCCCACCGCAATAAATATTATTTCTGTAGGGTTCCTGCCTCTCATGGATAATGTGACATAAGTATAAAAGAAAAAGACTCTAGACTGACCGATCTGATCTTAGTACAAATCGGCCTGAACTGGTAGAAGGATAGGAAAATACGATTCGAAAGTAACAGGCCTATTTGAATAAAAAATATTTTGTATTTGTATCAAAATAGTTGTTGCTGAAGCTACATATTTATACATTCCGATATTTTTTCATGAAATATTCCATTTTTTTTGCTAAATTCCAACGGCATGACAAACGTCGGAGTGTGTGCTAAAATGAAAGTTCAATATGGCTGTTTTAGAATTGCTACTATAGACAAGCTACGTTTACTTTATGCTATTCCAATACCATCGTTTGGAGGATGTCTGCCTATTGCGTCAACAAGTTATTGTGCGTCATTATCTCGAGACGCACTAAATAGGAAGGTCGTTAATCTCCGCTCGCGAGGGATCTGTTTTATTTATGAACTCTTATTTGCTGGATCCGTCGGGCGTGGTCATTCGAAGCGTTCAGAGCCAATTAGCTCGAATATATGAAAACTAATATATTCTATACTAATCATTTATTTATTGTGTATCTGTAACGCGTATACGTAACTCTGGAGAATCGGAAACTTTTAAGTGCCTATGTGTACCTAATACCTATGTATTTACAAATTACAAGAAAAGATTCGAAAGACCTCGTAATAAGCCTATTTAAATAAAAATATTTTTTTGATTTGATTTCCCTTTCCTGTATCTTGCAATTTCGTCTTAATTTTTATTGGTTATATACGAGGAGGTTGCCCAGCTATGCCTCTCTTTTCTGCTTCTAAACATTCCTGTTGCTGTTCCTTTCAATCTCCATGAAAAGCAATCAAGCCTGACTATTGCATCTTTGGCTTTCACCTCTTCTTTCCATCTGTTGGGACGACCCGAGCCCACCTTTCTGGTAGCATCCAATAAATGTAGCCTGCCTGTTTTTATTATTATTTCATTTATGATGGTTGTTTTTTCAACATCTGTATCTGAGTAAATGACCTTAGTGTAGCATATGTATCACTACAACACTATTTTCAGACGAAGAGTGGACGTAACGCTATGGTGGACATTATGATAGAGTGGACCACGTGGTAGGAAAGGCCTGCAAGGACAAATAATTTCCTATTTTTTTTTTACCACTAAGTTGGCAAACAAGCTTACGGCCCGCCTGATGGTAAGCGGTCACCATAGCCTATGGACGCTTGCAACACCGGGAGCATCACTCGCGCGTTGCCGACCCTGTAAAAATCTTTTAACGCCCCTTTTGAAAAACCCCATATTATAGTCTAAAGGAAAGACCTTTTCATTTCATTCCTATATTAATTTCATCAGACACAAACACATTGAATAGACGCAGAACTGTTAAACCGTCAAACTCCCGTTTGTGTTTCCTACCAGTTACTAAACTGAAAGTTTGACGGATTGGTTTTTCGGTTATCCGTCGGCTCAGTTTGCACGAATGGGCCCGAATCCGGTACGCACCCGAATATTTCCAACCTTTCGTTTCTAAACTAACATTTTTGTTTCGGAACTGAAAGCGGAGTGCAGCCGCCATGCATTGTCGCAAAACTGGAAACTGCTAGTTTAGAACTAGTCCAATTTAATGGATCACTTTTATATCGGCTGCAAGTTGGTACCACAGTATAACTAATGTATAACATGTGTCACTGAGTGAATTTACGTAACAAAGTAATTTTCCGCGATTAATTTGTTTGTTTGACTACAACTTCTCCGAAAGCACGCTACAGTTTTTGTGGTTTTTGGATCAACGTTACAATCATTTGTGTCGGAAGTTCTAACAGCAAATTTAATTTAATAGTTCTAATGCAAAGCTTCGGGAAATTTTCATGGGAGCTAAAAAATCAAAATTTCACAGCAGAGTTATTGGTTTTGCAAAATTCAATAAGCATTTGCCTAGACCATCATATTCGTCATTGTTTCTCACTAATGTCATACAAAAAAAAGGTAGCATGTATAAAATAACGAACGGACATAAACGTAAACAATTTACATAAAGACCTCCATACAGATGTACGCCGATAATGATCTGTAGTGACAGTCGCGGCGCGATCGCGACACAACTCATCCAATCATAGCTAGCAGTTAGCCAATTTTATCTGTACAACAAATATTTTAAACCAAATCCATTTCTGTATGCTCTATCTATTTAACAGCAAAATCCTCCGAGACCATGTCTGATCATGATTTTGATCTGATCATTTTTCTCTCTCTAATGTGATCTTCTCTTTTTGATATGATTGTTCTGATTGATAAAATTATATCTAAGCATTTCAGGAAGTTTAAAATTTTCATTTCTATAGGAACTGGATTACTAGGAATACTAGCAGTGTGCGAGCAAAACAAATAAACGTAAGTAAAAAACATTAGCATAAATTTATTAATAGCTAACGGGGACAGTTAGAGATTACAACATTAATAACCATTTGACTGCATGATTAATCAAACATAATAAAGTTGAAATGAAATACCTAAATATATGTATGTAAATGAAATGAATACTATATTTAATGCCAATGACGCTGTATTCACAAAGTTAATAAGCTCATTTTGCACTTATAAATACAACGCAGACTATAAATCTATTTGAGCCCTTCAATCACTCACTTGTTTCAAATTGAGATGTTGCTAATAATAATGTACACAAAAGCGGGCGAGGTCATAAACTTTTATTGCATGGTAATAAAGCTGAAGTTCCCCTGAAAGTGGCCGAAGAACCTGTAATTCATTATTCATATTCGACGACACGCGTCAAGAATGCTAATAACGATTATGCACGCTCCGGCCGAACGAAAATAATTGAGAGTTATTCCCCTTAATTGGCACTTGAGTGACGCCAGTGACTGGAAAATGACGAAAATGTGCATTTTTGTGCTCGTGCTACCTACATCGTGGTATCAGACGACAACTTAAAATGTAAACAAAATAAAGGACTTTATGTTTCTTATAAGCTAAACGTTTATTTCTTTGAAGTTGCCTTTTGGAGTTTGTTACTTATATTTCCGTGATCGCTTTTGAAACTTTGCTTCAATAATTTTTTCTTTGATATTTTGTTAAGGTTTTATCTCAAACTACATTGAGTTATTATTCGATTCCATTGTTACCTATTGTAAGAAGCCAATGGTTTTATCTCAAACTGCATAGATTCAATTCTATTTGTACATGCCTATTATTTTATCTTCAAAGATCCGCTGGTATCACTTAGATCGCAAATATTATTTATCTAACTGTTCAGTTGTAAAATAATTTCTTTCCGAGCAGAACACTCACAATACCTACATTAACATTATTATGGAAATTCATCATGATTATTCATTATACCGAATTCAGCGAGACAGCTTTTGACGCAATCGAGTTAGGATCAAATCGAAATCAAATATCGAATTAAATTGTATTACGGCCATTGATGGTTAAATTAGGATTTACCGGAACCAGGATTTGAAGTGGTGACGTGTTTACTTGGCTCAATCGATTGAAGTGGCAGCGCCGCGGCGCTTCTTTTTAACAAGCTATTCAAGTTGAAGTACTACATAGTTTGGAAAGTTACTTGGTAGGTGTGTATTTTAAATATACTCGAAAAAGATTTGAATTTTTACTCTAAGCGGTTGCCTTTCTCCGTCAGGTCATCTTCTCTGCGAATGATCTCTACTGCGTTCCAAGCTGTTAATGTATTTAAATATCTCTACTTATCTGATAATTTATTTTACATTAAATATAAGGTACGGCCATTTCGTAAATCTAATTAACCACCGGAAAAAAAAAATGTCGGAATAAAATAGAATGAATTGTCATTACTAATTGAATTTGTGCCTCGGGAGAAAACATTTAATTGTTAGTCATTATAATTCCCATGAGAAGTTTGTCAATTTATACTCCCTTAATTAGTTGAGGTGTTAGCGTGCACAAAATGTTACTGACTTTATTTCTTCTTTTTAATTTTCAAGACAACATACTGCTGTGTAGCTAAGACTAACATTCGGCGATCACACACGAATAATGAGTTGATGACACGTATTCAATTTATAATTTGATTAGGAATAAATAAATTTTCAGGCGAGCTTGCGGAAGTATCACAGTTTCATCTTTTTCTTAATAAAATAGGAAATACTCATACTTTAAAATTTTTGATATTACATTTGTAGGTAAACTAAAAATGCGTGTATCATCAGAAAATCTAGCTATATACATAAAGACTCTTAATTAGGGCCATTACTGAAAATAAATGTATAAATACTGGAAAACAGACTAATATTAAATACATCTTCCTTATTAGCTCTTATATTTTCGTGTTAGGAGCCAAATGATGAAATAATGGCTTCTACAGCGAGTCAATCGATTCTCATCGGATGGTTTAATCGCTCCACGTACGGTAACTATGAGAAAACGATTAAACCTAAATAACGGTAAACTCGGGTTACTAAGTTACCTAACTGCAGCGATCTGTTTGTACTAGTTAGCGAGTCCACTAGTTTTCTAGTTACGGGCTGTAAGCTAACTGCTTTTGAAGTCTAGTCAAAATTTAGTTTAGTCTTAGTGATACTAAACTATTGGTTTTCTCGCCACATGTTTCTTTTTACAAAAGTATTGATTAATTTGTAATTCAGTCTGGAAATAACACAAAAATGTTAGTTTCTTTTGGTTAAACCTATGTAAATACAAATCATTTAAGTGTGCTTGACTTGCTTGTTTATTTGTGATGTCAATGTCAGTAAATTCAACGAAATGAATAGACCCACAGACCTAAAATATTAATCATCAACTTATTCTACACCCAAGCTCATCGTAGTGGAAGACATACGACAGAGCATATCGGTACATCCCGCCCTTGTTCTAACCAGTTAGCAATTGGCTGGCTGCGCACTGGTCATCACTTTGTCGGCGCTTATCGGCCGCTGTCGGCCACTGTCGGCCACTGTGTCACAATGATTAATGAGCGCTCCGAGACAAAGCCAGCCTTGGGACCGCACAATGCCCGACAAAAATATATATTACATACTTGTCTCGGCGACTATTGTGCTCTGTCTGTCTTTTGTCCGTTATCAAACTATTTGAAGGGTTTTTTACATAACCAGTATTTTATTCAGTGAGAACTGCAATTTAACAGATTATTGCATCAGAAGAATAAACAAGTAACTTGGTAATGGATCCACTGATGTTCAGTGGTTATAGATGATCATGTTCAATTAGCCAGCTTTTCATTTACAGTAAATATTTTTTGTATGTAAATAACTATTTTAAGGTCTTCTTTTCGTGTGCTTCCCGCAATTCCGTCAACTGCGGGTTGAGGAAAGTTGAGGAATCTGAAATCACTTAATTTCTATTTTAATGAGGTTACCTGGTGGAAGAAGACGAGATATGAAAAGACGTTGATGTTGTTGCACAAGAATGAGACCTAGGTACTGTGTCAATGACTCTTAATCAAAACTAAGTGCAATAAACTTGCAACCCGCTAACGTGTAATTTGGCTTCACTTTCAGAGGCGCTATTTCATGGCAGTGTTAGTTTGTGTACTAATGTTGATTATCGTACAAGTTACTAGAGATTGTCCAGTGAATAATTGATAGAGATTACCGCTTGAGTACTTCATGAGGCCAACAGTCGGCGTCCTGGAGTGTAGACTGTCTAGAGTTAATGGTGTCATTAATGGCAAAGGTCTCAAGTGAAGTGTTCGGATTGAAACTTAAGGAAAAACGTAAGGTAGACTTAAAACTACTATGGGAAAAAATTATGAAGGATAGCAGAACTTTAAAGGTAATTGCTTAGCGTAGGACCATCATAATATATTTTTCCTCCCGAATATTCTAGAGAAATACTCTTACTTTCTCGCTACTTTTGAAGGAAGAAAGAGAGTATTTTCCGAGAAAGTGTAGTTGCTACGTTGCACATTTAGCAAGTGCCATTTAGCAACTGCAAATGACCAAAGTGGTGTCACTGTTAGTTACGCCCCGCAAACAGTCCCCGCCGCTAACTTAAACCAGCCTACAAAGCCGGGCCGGAGTGCGTTAATATTTCACTAAGAGGTCACGGGGAGATGGGGCACTCCATAAATTAATTCCGATCTGGATTATGAAGCTCAAAATTTATCCATAACTCGGAAAGTTATTGCTGGAAGATTTGGCCGTCGAAATTTGGAGCCTTACCATTGGTACTTTTGTGGATTAGGCTGGTCATTAATTTGAGAGAGTAAGCCGTCCTCCCGCGATTCGATTATGTTTGCAGCTCAAAGGATTATTTTTGTTATAATGGGAACACCGGTTATCGGCTGAAATATGATTCGAAAGGTTTTCTAAATACCTAATTCGATATTTAAAGATTATGTTCGAAATACAATTTTCATGTTTATAAATGTTTAGAAAGGTTTGTGATTCAAAGGGCAAGACAGATTGGTGCAGTCGGAATATCCATCAACATTGAGTGGGGTTGCATAAAAAAGTAGATACCACGGAGAACTGATAAAATGCGTGGACGAGGATTAACCGCAGCAAAATTAACAATTTACCATTGTTTTAATAAAGCAAGGTAAGATCTAAAAGTATCTTTTATGTAACTAGTTTAATCAGAATTTGACACTTTATGTGGAATTTAATGCGTTAGAAACTGGCTGTTGTTAGTGTCACTTTTCTAACGGTAGTCTAAAATTTATTATATCACTACATAGTATAAAACAAAGTCGCTTTCTCTGTCCCTATGTCCCTATGTCCCTTTGTATGCTTAAATCTTTAAAACTACGCAACGGATTTTGATGCGGTTTTTTTTAATTGATAGAGTGATTCAAGGGGAAGGTTTTAAAGTATCATACATTCCAAAATTCCCACGGGAAAACGGGATACACGCAAACAAAGTTGCGCGGGTTTCGCTAGTCTACTATATTTCATATTTGGTTATTTGCACCAGAGAAATAATGAGATGGTATAATACAACCAACAATTCACCTAATACATCGCATTACATTAAAATATACAGCAGAACATCACTTCAGTTGTGCACGTACTCAATTATGAAAATATATGTGCACTCAGCGTTAACGTTGCGTTGCATTTTCATAGTATTACACAATATACAGTGCAGCCGAAACACTGACATTACTTACTCCATCAATTTACTAATAGTAATTCTCTGCTTTAGATCTTAAACTTCTCTATGTACATACAAAATTACATTGTCATTATAAAAATGCTTCGACATGACAAGTTTACTAATTTGTTTAGCTTATATTTTATCTCTTTTATAATAAGTTGCTTATTACCATTGCTAGTCCCTCCTATTCCATATAAAAATTCATTACGTTGCAAAGATTGCTTTTAGTAATTAGCCCGCTTTGTTGCTAATGCACTAGTCAGTAGGTAAGTTATTTTTGTTCTTTGTTGTGTATTGCAAATAAGGCATGTTCTGCATATCTGTCATTTAATAGTAATTTTGGAAGTTTGTTTCTATCATCGAAGATTAGAATACGAGTTTACAATAAATAATGTGGTATGATGCCGGATTTCACAGAATCCTGATAAATTTCATAAAATATTTTTATTAAAATCAGATAGTTTAGCTAACTGGAATTTATTTTTCAAGTCATGAAAACGGTTTTCTTTTGCAGAAAATTTTCTTATTCAATGTCCTCAAAATATTTCCTTAAGAATAATATCTTTATACAAATGTAAAACACGACGGCAGGCTTGTAACGAGTCTATATCCTTAAAAATGGGGTACTTAAACTCGTGTATTTAACTCGGAAAAAGCGAAACAAAATACAGGTAATAATATTTTGATGATAGTAATAAAGGTGTACGAACCCGCATTAAATGCGTTCCGTAATTTTTTTGTAAACGTAGGTAATAAGACGGGGATTATTTTGGCTTCAGATGCGAGAACTTTGGAGTCTCGGATGTTATTCATTGTTTATGCCATTACCTGTTTATTTTAGTCGCAATATGGTACTTTACCAGAACATTCTAATTTGGGCTCAATATTATTGATACAACTAAAACAAAGAATGTATTTTATGGAGTTATTCTGAACAATGGAAAGGCTTATATGTAGGAACTTTCATGAAAGTATATACCTTAATCAATAGCTGACAGGTTTTAGTAATGTTTTGCTATAAGTTATGCATCGGTCGTAGCGTAATGACTATAACACATCGTAATTATGATATTATTCTCTTGTCTCTCTACCTCTTTCCATCTTAAGCAAAGCATTGAAATCACGTGGTGTGTTAGGTACATTTCTGTTGGTGGCTGTATAAGCATATGAACCACAGCTATCTAAATCTCCATTTTATTCAAAATCACTCCTTAAAAAGCATTCCTTATTTCCATTGTATCAATAAACATAACATAAAACAGTACAAAAAAGGTTCTTCGCATCATTATTTGTTAACTTTAGTACAAGTAAATAGTGATAGAACATATTGAATCCCGTGGCGCACATAACTACATAAAATAATTTGATTGGAGCCTTGAT
Organism: Endotricha flammealis; assembly: GCA_905163395.2. Classification (NCBI taxonomy): domain Eukaryota; kingdom Metazoa; phylum Arthropoda; class Insecta; order Lepidoptera; family Pyralidae; genus Endotricha; species Endotricha flammealis. The sequence continues at coordinate 17,927,871 of LR990856.1, read as the reverse complement.
AGAATTGCAATGTGTCCTGACCTTAAGACGGGATTACTTTCGCAATAATTCCCGAGGCGGTCCTTCAAAGTCCTAATATTATCTTTTGATAAATAAGTACGGCGTCGCAGCTGCGAGTCGATTATTATTTCATTACGAAGAGCGTTATTGCGTTGCTCCGCGCCCGCGGCGAGGAAATGAATTGTATCTGAGCGCCGACTCGCCGGTTACCGTGCACCATTCGCCTTAGCTCTGCTACGAACTTTTAAATTGACATACACTATTTGCGCTACTGTGATACTCACCTTGAACTATTGCTCCCTCTCCCAGTTATCAATCGTGCTGTCTAATTTATTTATTGATTTTCTCATCCAATATTAATAATTTTTAATGGATGCCGATGACGAAACTTTTGCATACATTCGAATGTTATAGAATACTAGGCGGGTCTCAGAAAACTGTATATGACAATGTTTACAAAGTATAAAATGAAGTCGAGCTGTCCCTAATAGTCCCTATGTATGCTTAGTTAGATCTTTAAAACTACGCAGCGAATTTAGAGGCGATCGAGTGACTCAAGAGGTTTATTGTTTAATACATTCCGAAATTCCCAATGGAAAGGCTTTCCAGGAAAGCGGAATACACGCAAACGAAGTTGCGCGGGTTTCTCTGGAAGACTTTTAAAATTAAAAACATTTGATAATATTCTTTGAGTTTTTTTAATAGGACTTTTTAATAGGCGAAAGCCCAAAGAAAGTCTATTGGAAGTAGGTTAGAAAGACTCATGAATAAGAGACATCAATTTATGCAATAATTTAAAATTATCAATGTTCCTTTTCATAATAAATGTAGGTTTTATTATTTTCTCTTGTACTTCAATACTAATGACATAAGACATAATACAATACGAGAAATTCAATATGCATAAGCAATTAACTACAACTTATTATGTCAAGAATTTGTGTCAAGTAGCATTATCAGTAGGTATTCAATCGATCGTTGTATAATCGATACGTGACCTGGTACAAATCGACGATACAGTAATTATATTGTCAATAAATTGTTCTCTAATTTGTATGTCATTATAACTTGCATTTCCATTAAGAAATCATCATATCAACCCTTATGGGTTAATCATCACACTGCAAAGATACGGGTCTTTCTTTAATCGCAGGGGATTAGAGCATGCTGCCACGTTTAAAGGCCTCTGAATAAATGATTTGGGTTCACAATGATCTCTACATAGAAGATAAAGTGTTAAACTAAATAGCTTTTATTCCAAAACGCCGATAAAAATAATGTGACGCAAATAAAACTTTTGTATCGATCGCGTGAAACCAATTTTCCGCAATAACTATTGTCAGCACATTATCAAATCGATGTGGCGATTGTCGCGCCGTTATCGAGCCACTATTCACACGGCTATAAATCGAGTGGACAATCGTTTGTTTCAATATTTTTAATTGATGGATATAAATGAATGTTCTCTATTCATATTTTGTATTATGCCAGAGTTATTATGGTACGTACATAAAACATGGTAATATAGGTTAAACAATAAGTTTAGTACATAATTCTACCTATACGCCATGAACTTGAAGTCAGCGCGGGGGCTGTATGTACGCTGGCGGCGCAAATATTGTATAGATTGATATGCAACTGGACTCGAATGCAGTGGGGCGGCGGCGGCAGCTTAGCGTAGCGAGGTCTGCCACACGCCGCGCTGCCGCTAACGGTGTCATATTAATACCCCAATAACTTTTTAAACAGAATCATAGTAGATTGTGTGGAGGCAAAGACTAAACATAAATACATCAGCAAAACAAAATGTAACTCAATTACAAATACCTATCTTATTTTGGCACATGAAGAATATAACAAAAATGGAGGGCTCGCAAATATGCCTAATTACATCGCCATTATAAAAGCCTCCAGTGACGGACGTCCCTGTGCTAATAAATATTAAAACTGTCTGACATCTTATCTGGAAGCTGTGAGTGGCCGAAATTGCAGGAAAATCCGCGCTATTAATATAATGCGACGTGATTAGATTTCCGCCCCTCTTCCCCGTGACCTCGCCAACATTCCGGCAGTAATTAAGATTAACAAAAACATAAAAGCAGCTGTTTTTTATATATGAAATGGGAAAAAGACACGGTTGGCATTGGGTTTCAGTAACATTAAATCTGTTTGCAGAGCAATGGCAGCTCCGAATGGTTAAACTGAAGACACAGATTCAGGCAGGGGTCTAACCCAGCATTTAATTTGATAATGAGCGTAATTGAGGCTCAAAATATTTTTAATAGGAACTACTTTTTATCCCGTGAAAGTATGTCATTCCAATGGGAAATTATTTTTTCTACTATAGAGGGCGCTGTATGGGATGGGCTATCGGCTAACAGATGGCGCCACAAGTTGCGCTATGGGTTGTTTTGTTGTCAAACGAGATCTATGTCATAAAATTTACCGCTAACGAAGCCGCGGGGGAAAAGTAGTAATTTATATTTTGTCGCACAGCTAAAATGGAACAACCTTACAGAACTTTTAGAAGGGTTAAGATAAATAATGTTTGTATTCGAGATTCTTCCACGTTAGAAACATTATGAGACACTGGCATGATGTATTTAGTCCGCGTACGAGTTTCTGCCGGAGTCATTTTGGTATGATGACATTTGGGTAATTACGGCGGCCCGCGGGAGGTATAGACCCCAAGTTATATTTACTTGTATGTTCTATGTATTTGCTCGCAGGTGGAATTAGGTCAACTTTATGTTTGAAAATAATATGGTGGAGCTAATATTAAATTTATTTATATTCTGTGAAATACACGAGTAATATCATAATGATGCGTTGTTGGTAGTTAAATATGCTTACAGGGGTAATTATTCTAAAATATTTAATAATACAGTGATGGAAAATCATATTCATAGATTTTTGGTGTTGCTTTGGAGAAATCAAAGGAAATTCAAAATTCAAATTCAAAACTTCAGAGAATAGGTTCTCTTGTCAGAGTATAATATAAGGAATGTACTTTTGCTATCTTCTTGTACCGGTGGCTATTTTCCGAAATGGTGGTAGTTTATTATAATAATATATTAATTTAATTATACCAGTTGTAAATGACTAAAAAAGTACCTGTGAGGCCTTGTCTTTAAGTAAATGATTTGAGTTTTAGTTTTTTTTATAAAATATAGACCAGTTAATTCATGCAAATCGTTGCTGGCCAATAACTACCCAATACTTTTACTCTCTCTTCATCCGCTACCATTATTAATAAACTTCTATTTAACATACACTTTTAACTTGGCAAAGTGCCTTTGATAGCGTCGTCTTTGAATTCGAATTCATTTCATTATATGACGAAAAATATAATAATCATATTGTTGTACTTACTATATTCGTACGCCAGTTAGCCTCAATAAAAATACATTTTAAAAGTGCTTCTGTAAAATGTATTTATTTCAAAAGCGGATATAATTACACTACAGTGTATATTCGTAACGTCTCGTGGGCTGCAGCCGCCTCCAGAAGGTCAAGTGTATAGATCACAGCGCATAATAGCATTGACATTTGAATCCGCAAATATTTCTGCATACATCCACATTTTTACTCAAAATATAGATAGCCTTTATCACCGTTTCAGTAATTTTATTCTCCCTAATAAAATAACTGAAACGGTGGCTATCTTTAAAAGAGAGAACAAATATAGGCAAATATCTATTCATATAAAATGCTATGTCCTGAATGACTGACTGACGACCCAACGCATAATCTAAACCGTTGATCGTAGAAACCTGAAACTTTCAAGATGAGTTCTTTGAATGACGTAGGCATCACAAAAAATAGTATATTTCATTACGAGTGCGGAAAGCCTGTCATTGCAAAGAGTTCCGACAAATGTCTTCCCGAGCCGAGGCGCAGCCGAAACTGAGGGTTGACAGTCGGAACAAGTTGCAATGACGGTTCCGCACGTGTACTGAACGACTATTTTTAATACAGTTGCGAAAAACTCAAGCAATTTAATTATTCATTTTGTGCAACAAACAACTAAACTCGCAAAGAAAATTTTAGGAAAATGGCGCCAACCGTAAAATGATATAAGAAGAGATTTTTTTTTGTTTTCTTCACCCATTCTAGGTAGGCAAAGGGAACTATGCCCATACAGCCAAGTCTTCAGTAGATTTTTTTTATTGATATGAAGTGAAAATGAGATTTAATAGGATGAAATGAAATCTAACCTAACTCATTGAATCAAATCATTAAATCAGATATTGAAACAAATTAGTAGCTTCTTTTTAGAAATATTTGCATGAATCATAAAAACTTCTATGATTTTTTTTTTTGTAAAAACTTCGTGGTTTCGTTTTTCTTTTTAATAGACATTATTTTGACAGTGGGGAAAGAGAACGCACGAGTGCGGAAAAGGTAAAGAAAAAGCATGAGTATGTAAAAGCCCACATCCCGAACGCTATACGTCTCTGCAATACGCCACTTTTTGAGCAACTGTATTAAAAAAGGATTTTCCGAAATTATCACAGGATAGCGGAATATACGCAAACAAAATTGCGCGAATTTAGTATACAATAAAAAGATAAAAATAGGAGAAGGCATCCAGTCGCCAACAATAGAGGTTGTCGACGGAATAACGAGGAGTAACGAGCAATACCGTATCCAATTCTAACTAGCTCATTGTACCAGATATCGATGTCTCGTTGTTAAGATTAGTTAATTTTACGGCGCGCCCGCAATCCAATTTAACGGATATTAACTTAATACTATTAGTTTAAATTCGGTCGGGTTGATTACCACACAAATGTTAGAACTTGTATTGAGTCGGCGATTATTCATTGTATCGATATTATTGACTACCTTTCGCTCGTGTGCCTAGATTAAGTGCTGAGGCACTAATGCAATGGGTCAAAAGTCTACCATATCAACCCATAATCATCACACTGCAGAGATACGGGTCTTCCTTCAATCGAAGGGGAATAAGCGTACTCTGCCAGGCTGCTCTGATGTTTTTTTTTATACCACAAAGTTGGCAAACAAGCATACGGCCCGCCTGATGGTAAGCATCACTGTAGCCTATAGACGCTTGCAATACCGGGGGTATCACTCGCGCGTTGCCAACTCTTCCAACCCTCTCTGGAGACCTTACTCACCGTAGGAACACAACATGGCTGAGACCAATGCTATTTGGCTACGATCTTCTGTAAGGTGGAGGTCCTACCTTAGACGGGCTGCTCCGATTTGAGCAGATTATCCACTGTGCCCTATCTCTCTTAAAGCGAATTGGCAAACACCAGTGTCTTCAAGCCGCCTAATGGCCACCGACTTGGCTATTTTCATCCATCGACAACAGCCGAGACTACGGCTCAACAAGCCTTCCAAACCCAACACCGAACTCTGAACCCTTCCAAACACTGGCTAGGGGCGAGATTACTTAACTTGCATGTTCGTCTTAAGAGTGAGGCCGTCCAGCTCATCATAAATCTATCTCCTTTCTTATTATATTTGTCTCTTTCTTCCCTTGTACTACAATCGAAAGATAATTTATAGTAATCCCACCGACACCCACACAATCCTATTAAGTACAACTTGTTCATAATAATCAATAACAGGCAAATGCTGAGTGCTAAGGAACTTGTTTCAGTAATTTACTATTACAAGGTATCTACTGAAGAACATTGTCTGTGTGTGAACACTCTGTTGAGTGTCTGTGTGCAATTTGGGGAAATCTATACAAATATTGTAAAGCTGAAAAGGTTTTCTTTCCTGCTATATTTACGTCTATGACTGTACATAGTAATTTTTATCTTCAAATAGAAAGAAAAAAAAAAAGAGTTTTGTTTTTTTACGTCAACATCAGTCAGTGTCACCGGTCATGGCGTCGCTGGCGAAAAGACCCCGCTGTAGGGACGCGATATATGATTGTCAATCCATCAATACACGGGTATCGTATTCCCGATTGATAACTGACGTCAGCGCGTAGTATTACAATGAGAGGGTCGAACCTCCTCATTGAAAAATTAGGATATCCGATACTATATTCGAATTGAAGAGTCCTATGTCGTTTTAGTGAGAAGCCTGAGGGCGTTGCTGCGTGTCACACACTAAAATTAAAACGTTACTTTGTGCTTAAACACTGGATCATTGACCACTTTTTTTCCACTTCAATCCCCTCATTCCACTTGGATCTAATGAATTTTGGATTGAAGTAGTAAAAAAAGTAGCCTAGGTAGGTAGGTAGGCCTAAAAGTAACCCTTTTGGGGGATTGAGCAGTGGACAGAGGTGGCAGGAGGGAAGTCAGTGACCGCTAGGTGACTTAAAAACACAGGCTTCCCACATTTGACACTAATTGCAGGACGTATACGAAACAAAGAAGAAGCTAATATTATTCCTCAAGATCCACACCAAATTGTTACAAAAGTAGCAAAGAGATTCCGACACTAATAGGAATTTTTAAAAATCCCTCTCTAAAGTCTTAACTGCCTTTCAGCTCCACTGATATTGCGTTTAGTGTGAATGACCCTTGTTTTGCATATAGATAAGTAAATATTTCGAACTATATCTGGAAAACTAGTAAACTACGAAAATAGCACTCAGTCGAATAGAAGTTGCAACAAATTGAGTGCCAAACGATACAAATGGCCGCAGTGACTGGCTGAAATCCTTGCACTTTTACTGCACGTCAGCTCCGTGAGGTGAATTTAAAGTTAGATATGCTATACATTGCGCAACCGATGTTATGTATTGCACACCTCATTCGTCGTGACCGACCAGTGTACCGAACAAGCAACGATATTTCAATTCATGCATGGTAGGTATTTATTTTTATACTTCATATTATTTGAAGTTATTGTGACAATAAATATCTTTTAAGATATTTAAAAGTTCTATTAAAGTTAGAATAATGTGATGGGGAAAAAATTACAATATAATTTGAACTAATAATAAAATTAATGTTATTATTGATTTAATTTAATTAAAAACTAAACTAACATTAAAAATTGAACTAGATCAAAAAGCTAGTTTTTATTTAATTTACATACATACATACATTTACATTTAGTATCATATCATGCATTTTAACCCGTCAAACAACAATACCTACACATAAAGTCCCAGTAACGTTTCAATATGTTTTATGAATTACAAAATTAAACATAATATTGTAAATTGTAATGAATAAAAAAATGAAACAAAACTGACAACAATCACGGAATGATGTGCTTCAGTAGTCGAACTGCATTTCATAAAAGCAAATAATTAAATACAAAAAACGGTCTACTAAACAAAGAACGTGACAGTGGTGATAAATTGCTAGCCCATCACCTACAGAAACACTTAGCACTTTACAAAACCCCACAGACATATAAGTCAAAATCCAGCAAAGTAAATCTGACAGAAAAGACAGTCGAATAAACTAACCGGTCCGACGGTCACTAGACGTACACCCCCGGTGACAATGTGAGCGGCACCGACCACCATAACTCATGTTAGCGACGGCCGCTGCTATTGTGCCCGGTGTACTTTTTCTGGGACATGATTGTTTAAAATCAGCGAGCGTGTGCCTCTGATAAGATTTATATACTGTTCCTGACACATAATTTCGTCCGTGTCCGCCCCCGGTTCGTTTTTCAACTCATTTTATTCCCCGTCTCTTTGAATAATTTTTGTATTACAAATTTGACGTAACGTTGAATTTTATAGAAGTCAATTACATTTTCGCGATTGCAGAATGATATCGCAATTCTTCGAAACCGTTTGTAGCTTTCATCTTGAATTCTGCTTTTACATGAACAGAACGATAACTAGGTGATTTCGTGTTTACTTACGACTGCATAGAATGATTGCTTTTTGAATTCCTCGTTCCCTTAAGAATGAAAAATTAATAAACTATTTACCAAATTACACGTGACATCAAGCTCCTTTGAAGGTGAATTTTTCCAGGTACAGCGACATAAAAATAGTATGGTTAAAGAAAACCTTTTTATTATTAAGTAAATGCACGCGACTGATGTTTAATAAAATAATTTTACAGACTTTTCAATTTTCAAAGGAACATAAAAGCTCTACACTGAAAATTATAGACTACAATAATAGTGGAAGGTGCATGAAATAGCAGTGCTTTCTTGCTATCGCGACATCCAATTACTAGGCTCCGCGCTCCGCGGCTCTGGCTACGCTGCTTTTGACTGCGCTGCAATACAATGTTGTTAGTGTGTAGTTTATGAAAAACTAGTCAAGTGCGAGTCTACTTTCTATTATTTTGACGACCTCCGTGGCGTAATGGTTACCACGCCAGACCGCCACCCAGGAGGTCCCGGGTTCGATCCCCGGTCGGGTCATGATGAAAAACGAACTTTTTCTGATTGGCCTCGGGTCTTGGATGTTTATCTATATATGTATTTGTTATAAAATATAATATCGTTGAGTTAGTATCCCATAACACAAGTTTCGAACTTACTTTGGGGCTAGCTCAATCTGTATGAATTGTCCCTATATATTATTATATATATTATTTCCACTAATATCTGGTTTTCTCTAGATGTAGTGTATAATAGAACTGGCGGCGCTGGTACCGAAGGTAGGATTGCTACCAACGGTGCCACCAGACTGGATATTTAAAACATATTATTATGTCTGCCTGGGTTAACGTCAACATGCTCTTTCTTTTCGAGGTTTTCGCGTTTGCAATGACACTATCAAGCTCCCAACTCTCGTCTATGATGAGCACAAGCATATTTTAACGTTGATATCACATTAAGTCTGTCAAAATAAAAACGAGAAAAAGAGACAGTACGAGAACTAATGTAGAATTAAGCTTGAACTTTGTGCAACCACAAGTGAACTTCTCCTACAATAAAATTTTGCACCTACAATATTAAGAACGGTTAGTACCTACCTACAATTGCGGGGTGAATGAAATCACGCTCTCCTTCGAGGAAACGCCGGCTCTATTATGTTGCGATATTCAATTACTGAGCTCTACATCCGCAGCGCCGCGTAGAGTATGAAGCAGAGTGCTTAAATACCTTAGTTGTTGAAAAAAATAAAGTGACGGGGAGAAAGCCCAATAAAGTTTCAGATTTCAGATACTGAATTTACAACTTTTGCCGTGTTTGGTCATGGTACTGTTTTAGTAATTATTTATACTTTTAAAATGCTTCGTCCTGAAACTGACGGATTATAGCATAGCCTTGTTGCGATTTCACTAGTGTGTATATTGTGTTTATGTATACTGTGTCCTACTGTTGTGAATTGCAAATAAAGTATATTCTATCTATATTCTATCTTAAACCGCTGATCGTAGAGACCTGAAACTTGGAAAGTGTTTTCTTTATATAACGAAGGCATCATAAGAAAAGATTTTCTTTCGGAAAGCGGGATACACAAAAAGCAAGAAGCCTGTTTCATAATTTCAGCCTACAGCAGGAACCGTGTCCAACCCGTTCGTTATAATACACCGCACCGACTATTACCAGTTTTATTTTTGAACCACAATTTGAATTACAACATAAATTACTTAAACACCGGCATGCAATTTAAAATTACTGTATTCAGTGTAAAATTGTACAATGTTGGATTTCTAATCGGGATTTATTTAAATGTAGGAAATGTGCTAAACTAATGTTGCGGTGAAAGGTGACTTTATAAACTAACAACATTTCGGGATCAAGCAAACTTGTACCCCAACTGTAGAATGTCATAAATAGTTCGATAATCATAGAGTCACTAAACTAATAAACGGAAACTTTATAATACAGAGATTTGACAAATTAAATAAATGGTACATCCTATTTTTGTAGTCAGATTAAGCGCGAAAAGTAGCTCATGAAACAGTATGTTAACACATATTTTTACGATGCCAACGTTTACGCGGACTAAAATAAAAGTTGCGTGGAGTTGCACCGTGTGCGAGAAACTTTATTAATATCACAACACGCGTAACACTACTTTCCCGCTTTAGGGCAATCACTAGCTGTGCAACCTACACCCTAATTTGACAACAAACATTTATAAACTTTGATTGTGAAATAAAAAAACATTTTGCAATGTAGATTTACATGAAATCCTTTGCACGTAAATTTATATCCTACTAGACTGTTGACGTGAATGACAGTCATGTTGAGAAGAAGCAAGAAATCCGCAAGAAACTCAACAGTTATGCCTTTTTTTAAAGCCATTTTAACATAAAAGTATTTAAATTTAAAGATTTGATTGATGATTTTATACATTTAAAAAAAAAATAACGAAAAGAAGTAGAGTGTCAATGTGTTATTTTCAATACCGTTTTAATTTTACGACAAGTAATAAAGAATATTTTAAAGCCGATAACTTGATTGTGTTTGTGACACATTCACACCGTACACCGCACCTGCACATATTTAACAATTCTTTATGTTCTGAAACAGTATAATTTGACGAGCTTAATCTCATTAAGAGATATCTGTCATGACTCTGTAGCTGATTAGCTGTTGCTTACATACTTATGAAAATAATTAGTGAAAATGTATTTTTTAACAAATCACACAAATTGAGCTAGCCCCAAAGTAAGTTCGAGACTTGTGTTATGGGATACTAACTCAAGGATAGGTCAAGTACAGGTAAATACCAAATCATTATTTACTAGATCAAAATTTTTAAGCGAACCGCATTTCTACTAGGTTAAAGTCCCAGTTCCTAGTTCTGTAGTTAATACATGGAAGTTTTATGTTCAATGCGGTTACAATGTATTGAACAAAGGCCAAATAATTAATTTCGCATAAAATATTTAATTGAAAAATCGCTTACTAACAATCGAATAACTGAAATGGCTTGTTTATTCGGTAATGTCAAAGCTTTTAAAATATTTCCAAGTAAAATTTCATCAAAGGTTCTGTTGGCTGTATGAATTTGAGTAAAAGCCGTGTACCTGACGTTAAAATGGTTTTCCGCCAGTTAATAACGTAGACGACAAAATTCTTGAAAAATGATTAACTCAATGCCAGTTTTTTAGGGTTCCGTAGTACACTACAAGGACCCTTATATCGCCATGTCCGTCTGTCCGCGGTCTAGCGCCTAGATGCTTAATGCTAGAAAGCTGTAATTTGGTATGTATGTAGTTATGTACATATTAACAATGCTAACAAAATTTTGAAAAGTTTTTTTTTGGGTGGCTCCCCTATATGTAAAGTGGAAATGTTTTTTTTTTATTCACGCAGATCCCATGTTGAGTTGTGTCGTTAGATGGGTCTCTTAAAACATTGTGGGTGTGGGAAGATCATTTACATGATACTCACCGTAGGAACACAACATGGCCGAGACCAATGCTATTTGGCTAGGTACGATCTCCTGTAAGGTGGAGGTCCTTCCCCAGACGGGCTGCTCCTATTTGAGAGATTAAATGTACAATATAGGTCTTAAACTAAAAATTATGCACTTTTAACTTAATCTTTTTATTGCTAAAGTTTACTATAAAAGCTACCAGGAAAAATATTGTCGTGTCGCACCGATGGAAACGCACGTTAGTCGGCCTCGGATGCGCATCTCGAGATTGCGTCGTCTGCTAATTAATACATACCTAATTAAGCTGACGGCCGGGCTACCTTCTACCTGCGTACCTACATAGGTATAAATACTTGAGGCGAAATAGCTACGCGCAACACAAGATTCAACCGTAGCTGCAAATTTTACGAAGCTCTTTTTTTCAAGAGTGAGAACTGCCCTTTTGAATAATTATGTTGATAATGTAGGTACAAAATAAAATAAAATAGAACATTTTTTTTTTTGGTTTGGCTGACAACATTTTTTTAAATAACTTATAACGTAAAAATTCTCGTGTTTTTGACAGCTATTCTCGGAATCGGTTGGATTATTTTTAATAGGCAATTAGAAAGTAAATTTTACATAATCTTCCTTCATTTGATAAAAATCCAAATGTGTTTTCCCACGTACAGTTGTGGTGTGGAGCGAATTATATCGATTTCATAACCTTCTGGCTATAAGTATTTCCTTCTCATGAAAAAATTCGTTCACTAGAGCTTTGAATTAATAAAATAACTTGTATTACATGTAGATTAAGGCTATACGCTACGCCACTTGAAAAAGGCTACAATTTTGTTGAATTAGCAACGGGAAGTGGTACTCGGCCGCGGCTCGCATGTCAGCCAGAAGTTAAACCTGTCGTAAGGTCTCTTTTATGCGCTAACCTAACTGATTCATAGTTCGAGAAATAACTAAAATATACACGTTAATATCTAATAGGCATTTCGACGATGTTATGAACTATATTCCTGGAATTCAAGTAGTAAACAACAACTTATTATTTTTACGTCCCAATAATAATGTTATACCTACTCGATAAACAATAATTAAAACAAATCCGTGAACGTTTGGTGGTCTCAAACACAAGTCTGATGCCAAAACGACAAGAATAAGAAAATATTTCTCACGTCGCCGATCTGTAAGTACACTCGAGAGCAATGAATGTGGGTCACCTAAAGAAACCTATAAATTTCGGAAACAGTGTTTAATAAACAATAAAATACTCCTTAAATAAAAGTAATAAAATAAGTCACTACATTTTATTTATTAAAAATTACATAAAGGAAAAAATCTGCTGATCTCGCCTTAAAACAAAATTAGGAAACATGACATTTTTGTACAACAATATGATTTTCATGAATTGAAGCTTCTTGAAGTAGGTATAGGTTTCTTGCGACCCGCATTCATTGCTCTCGTATTATCCGTTTCTTTTCTTTTGAATTTTTATCATGATTTAAAATTGCAGTTTTTTTTTTGTTTTCTGTTATAGGTACATTGTAATTTTTATTTGTACCATTTTAAAAATGTTCCCCTCTAGTTCTTCTTAGTACAAATCTGCGCTCTGAACTGGTGGTAGGAAAAATTTGTGACGATTCAGAGATTAGGTCTATTAAAATAAAAAAATGACTTTGACATTGAAAATCCTTTTTAGGGTTTCGTAGTAAACTACAAGGAACCCTTATAGTTTCGCCATGTCCGTCTGTCTGTCTGTCTGTCCGCGGTCTAGCACCTAGACGCTTGATGCTAGAAAGCTGAAATTTTGAAAAAAAAATATTTTGGTGTGTACATGTAAAGTGGAAATGAATTTTGTTTTTCGCGGCCACCCCATGTTGTGGGGTATCGTTAGATAGGTTCTTCTCTTCAAAACGTTGAGGGTGTGGGAAGATCATTTTTCGATAGAATGATCCGTTTCGGAATTATTTACATTTATCATGTCAATTTTCGTTTTGCACGGTCGCCCCCCCCCCCCTCTACCTCCGAAAGTCTAATGTTTAGAAATTTGAAAAAAATCATGGTAGTAGTCCATTATGCTGAACCTTCAATGAAAACTAACGGTTAAGTAGGCTCTACTAGTTACCGAGTAATACCGATGAACTTATAAAACAAAATTTATTTGATGAAAACTTACAAATGTGATGGAATTTAATATTGGACTCAACTGAAGGCAAGCAAAGCTCAGCAAATACGGAACCCTACATTGTGCGTGGCCCAACACGTACTTGCCAGGTTTTTAGCCTATCTTTCACAATTTGTTTTATAAAAAAATTTTTTTTTATCAAAGCAACACCACAGATATTGTCCATGAGAGATTACTCGTTTTGAATTACTTTACCTCGGGTCATATTGAGTTCTTTGGTGCGGGTGCAGTCCACGGCAACCTCACACCATCAATCACGTCTCGCTGGCCATTATCATACTTTTTAATGGATACCAATAACCGGCGCTTTAATGGAATGTAATGACAATACACAGGTGCTATCGGTTTTATGACACGGCCATAATTCATGCTCCCATTTTGACAATGCCATTTTTATTTGAGAAATTATATTGATGCGTAGCACGTGTCTGTGTCGGTGTTGGAGGGATTGGCGGCAACAATCGCCTATTAAAGGACATTATTTTATTTATTTGGATAATAATACAAATTAGTATTAGTATGACGTGGTGATTATTTATATCGTTGATTAACTATAGAAAAGTTTAAGAACCGAACACACCTCTGATATGCACACACACACACATTTTTCGATCTATCGAAGTGAAATGGCATATCAAAATATTAAATTATGCACAGTGTTGTTATATTATATTATTTATAACCTACAATTTTTGGTTAATTTTTATAATACAAACAACGAAACCATCTAATCAAGACAGTTGCGTTTACTAAACGTCGAATTAGGCCATGTTTTAATGAATACAATATTAAATTATTACATCACAAATTCAACCTTAAGATTATACGTCGTAAATCTCTTGCAAATAAACTTATCATTAATTTATGCCGACTTCTGGGAATTAGGTACAATTTTGAGAAATTGTAAATTTCTCTCAGTACCACCACTCGAGCTGTAGGTTGTTTGTACATGTCTAAAGAGAGACCTAACCAAACCACAACAATAGCGAAACGACTCAAAGGAATAGCAAATTCAAATGTCAAATTAGAACTTTAATGAACAAGTATTTTGTTCGGTTTGTAGGCACAACCAATGAAATAGGTGAAATTTTTGTGCTACGTCAAAGTAAAAAATATTTTATTCTATACAACATATTATCATTTTGTATTAAATTAGCTACTAGGTATATAAACTACCTAATAATGTAAGCGTAAATTAGAAAAATGTTTAACGGAATAAAACTTTAGTAAATGCTTCAAATTGAGATACTCGTTCGATTTTAGCAATAGCGATTGGAGTACAAGGAAAATTCTATAATCGGATTACTCTTGTTTATAATTTGAGCGCTACCCTAAAATTTTAAGAGGGCGACGAACACGAAAACCTTCGTCTTAATATTCTATTTATATTTTAGAGAATATAAACATAATTTACTAGGTATCCGCGTGGACTTTTGGCTTAATAATATAGACTATGACACTAACAGTCTTTCTTTCTATTGGTAATTCAAAATCGGTGAAGTAGATGCAGAGACCCCCCCCCTCCCCCAACAATCTGACATACTTTACCTCTTTATAATTTTAGTAACGATATTAATGATATTAATGTTAGTGTCTATTTCTAAATTAATTAACCATATTTCATTTTGTAAACTCGTCCTTAAGAAAACAACAATGATAAGAATGCGTGGACTTTAATATGTAAAACGACACAAGACACTCGACAAGAGCGTCCCCAGGCGTCAAGTGCGCTGTAAACTATTGTGCGTCCATTTTATTTTTTACATTTTTTATTGTTTTTTTTTTTGTTCCAGACTATACATATATTGTACACGCGTCGAAGTGTTGTCCACAATGGTGATGGACATTTTATTAATACATAGATTAAATATTTGGGACAAAGTCTGATAGGGTTGAGTATGTCATGCTCGCTTAAATGTCCAAACTGGTGGTGGCGTCGGGAGTCGGGTCGCTGAGTTCCCTCTAATATGGTTGAGCACAGCGATGGCTGACTCTCGCGTCAACTCGTGAACGGGTGCTGCCTGGGGGGACTGGTCTGCTCACTCTTGTCAGTACTGACTTTATTTTATTTTATTGTAGATTTAAGACTTGTTCATTCCACACCATTGGGTATAGCATTCCGCGTATTCTTCTTATAAATTTTAATGTACTTATACCTACATTGTAACTAATTTGCCGGTTTTCTTTCGCCATTTCTTTTTACCGGTTGCCATTTTGCTTGTGTCCGAAATGGTGGTAGTATATAACGTAGTTTATTTTTTTTATTTAAACAAGTTGTAAATGACAAGAAAAAGTGCCTGTGAAGGTCTAATTTCTGAAATAAACGATTTCATTTCATTTCATTTCAACACGATATTGATAAATTATAATTCGCGTAAATCCCTACCTGTAATAATTAGTAAAGTTAAATAATATGTTTTTTTATTTACAGCCGTGCACTCCTCTGTTATTGGCTGACAGTACAAAACAAACAAATTTAGAATAAAAAAAGTTAATATTGTGAATATTGTATTTTTAATCTGTTTAGAAGTCCTCAGTAAATAAAACGTTATATGAAGGATATGAGGCGCCATGTTTTAATATCCTTTACAAAATAAGAGGGTTTTGATTGATCACGGCGAAACGTAAACAGCATTTGGTGGCACAAGTGGGAAAACGATTACAGTAACTCAATTCTATACAAGCAAACGATTCAACGTCGACAAAAAAGACCTTATTTCTTTTGCCTTTTCAATCATATCAACCTATAATCATTCCACTGCAGGGATACGGGTCACCTTTCAATCAAAGGAAGCGTACTCTGCCACCCTGCTCCAATGCGGATTGGCCACCTTATGGTCACCGATTTGGCTTAATGACCGCCACCTGTACCCGAAGCCTTTTGAATATGATTAATAAAGTATACACAATAGGCTTGTGTCAACTAACAATGAAATCAATGGATGAATGTTTCTAGACGTAAATTGTAATATTTAAACAGGGAAAACCGAAATAATTCCACATAAAAATTAATGATTATTGTTATTTTTACAAATTAAAATCAAATAAATACCCCCCCTGGCTCCTCCGCTGTGAACGCCAATCAGAACGTATTACGTCACATAGTGGTATTTGGTAGTTGACCGGAACACGTATGAATAATTTATTCGGAGTTTTTATACTTGTATTTATACACTGGGGCACTATACAGTTTTTAAAATACGAGATTTCCATTTTTATTTCAACAAAACAAACTTTTGCCGTAAGTGAACACAATCGTTTGCCACTATGTGACGTCATTCACGACGCCATGACACTTTCTTGTGTTTTTACGCCAGATTAAAAATATTTTCTTAAAACTTAAAATATGTGTTTTAAATATAATTTTTATCATGAAATATTATTTTTTTGGGGTAATACAGGTACTAAACTAACGAAATAAGCCATTTTTGAAATTTACGACACAGGCCTATTCACACAACAAAGAAAGAATGAGAGAAATAAAATACAAAAAACATTCTCACAAACAAAACTTAGTTGAATCCAATTATAAAATCCCGTGAAAATCGTCCACGTAAAAGTGCCTAAGACGAAAATCGAGATAATTTTGAGATACCGCCAATTCACCTTATAGTTTTACGCGAAGCAATCAGCGTGCGAGTGGTAAACCTTTTTTATATCCGTTGCGCGTACGTGACAAATTCGGGCGAGCGGGCGCGTGCCTCCAATACCCGCAGCCCGCAGTACCCGATACCCGTATCCGGCCAATATACCCCTTGTTTGAGTGCACTATACGCAAACTGTACGCCCTAAATATTACTTTAAAATTGCTGTTGTTATTGTCACGTAGTGCGTGCCAATGTTTGCCGGGATTTGCCCGGGTGACGTCACATTACTACAATTGGGGAACGGAGCCAAATATTATTATGTAGGGTACTATTGTTTTATTTTTATTGAGGTTACACTTATCACTACTATTATCATATTTCTAATCAAAATACAATATTTTAACCGAATGCGGTAAGAATTCACGATCTTCAAGACTCTTTCTTCTTTGTTTACTATAATGCTAACTCGTCTTTTTGTCAGCTAACTCTATCAAATTTTTTAAAATTTTCATCACGCTGGTATCTGAAACACTGCTGGTATTTGGGACTTCCCCCGTACAACGAGAAAGTGATAAGACATACTCAATATTAAATGTTATCCTATAGAATCGAATGCCGCACCTATCCACAGTTGGAGGCTAAGTATACAACCCGTTGAGTTATAAATACAACACTCTGAATGAATAAACACTTGCCTCGCACGGGTCACGAACAAAGCTCGCTAACGGGACGCGTATTAGAGATATTTATCGGATCGCGATAGAATTATTGACAGTCACAACACATAGACACTCTGTATGTGTAGCGAATTCGCGAAAATGAATTTTGTCTGAGCGGTTTAAACATTTCCATGGAAGCTGGAATACCTGACTTATAGCAAATCTGTGCTTATAACTAACGTTAACTATTTAGCAATCTGTGCTTATAGTGGAGTTTTAGAAAGTAGTTCAAGGATTCGATCCTCTTTACAGCTGCCAAAGATACTGAGCACCACATCTTATTTATACCAAGACATTACCGACATGTAGGATGTATACGTAGCTAGCTATGTTCGAAGCTGTTATCTGTATAAAAAGAGAAAGAAGTTCTTCGTAAGGGATGTCAATATTACTTTTGTCATCATTGTTTATTCATGAAACTGTTGGCGAGATTTCTGCGCGAATTTTCCTTATATGTTTCTTTTAGTTTTCAATTTCGTCACAAATTGGAAAACTACAAACTACATTTGGCTTACAAAAGTGCCGCCGAAACTATTATTATTAATGTTAACAATTCTCTCAAATGAACTCTTACCAAATGCCGCACAATGCAGCACTCTTGAGACGCCAGCTCGAGCAACAATATACATTGTCTCATAACCGGTCGGGACATCCGGAGAGCTGCTGAGCGCGCGAGCAATGTAGTTTGTTTAAAACAATAGCTAACAAAGTCGGCGTCGTAAGTAGGTACAGTCTTCACGAGACGCTCAAAAGGATGCGCTTGTAAATGATCCACATCGGCACTATCTCTTCGCGCCACTCCCATTACCGTTTCCGTTGTCCGGGCGCTCGGGGGGTTCTAAATTAGAGCGGCGATGTATGGTGTCTTTGCCGCTGTATTGTTAAGTTATGGATTCGAGTGAGTGCCTGGAAGAGGGGTTGTCTCCCGGTTGTGGTAAATGGTTTCGTCGAGGGCGCTCATTCAGTGAAGCCCTGTAGCTTTTATGTTCGCCGGTGGAGCTCGAAACATGCCGTACATACCCGTATATACACACGCTTAATACTCTTGTGAATAAAGTTAAGTTTAAAATTAGACAGTGCTGCTGTGGCCCGCAAATTATTTTTCGCTGTAAGCTGCTCGTCGGAAAGAACCAGAAAATTACGTTTTAACAAGACGTTTGCAGTGAGAACACTGACTGAATTACTGGATAATTGTGTTTCCTTATACATGTTATGATATTTTTTTTATTTAATCAGTGAAAGGAAGGGACATGGGCATTTAGGTTCATAATACGTAGATTACAAGTTATTTACTATGAGAATGGGTAGATAGTACTCCAAAAAACTTTTTGGAGTCATATCGTCATAGTGAACTCCCTATGACGATTTTAACTCCATATAAAAGTCAAATTTTTAAGAAAACAAAATACCTCACAAAAATTTATATACTACCGTGTCGTTTTAAAATGTACAACAATAAAAATGTTCACAACGAATCAGGTACAACATCCCACAGCGGGCATATCTCAAAATTGTGGTTGCAGTAAGTACTAAGTGCTCCAGCGGCGGCCACAGGCGCAACGTCGCGGCAACGTCGCGCGGCGTCGCGTGACTAATGGCGGCGTCGTCGCCAGAACACGCTCTTGTTTGAGAAATATGATAACGCGGTGTTCCACAACTGGAGAACTGATTTTATAAGTTTTCTGAAGACATTAAATTTACAGTTCTCGCTTTCATGTTCCAAATTCTTTGATCGAATTTTGGCTACAATATGTGCGGTAGTATATGCTGAAAAATCATTCAATCGTCAAAATTTTAAAAATTACAAAAATGGTTTCGAAAATTGCAAAAAAATCTGTGAATATAATGCGACACTACTGGGACGATTTTTAAAACTCTTTAACCCACTGGGTGACATAGACCATGTTATATTTAAAAAAAAACACTTCTTCACCACAGGTGGGATTCGAACCCACATCCTCTAGAAATCCGGCCGAGTGTTCCAACTGAAATATTTCCTTCAAAAACATTTTTCAAGTAAAATATACAACTTAGAGTAACATAACCTTCCCAAGTAACACAGTTGGTCCATTCTTTTATTGGTACAAAAGTAACACGAGACAAACTGCGATCCGAAGTAATATGTTTCTTAACACGAGTCAGCCGGCAGCTGCGCACACGTCTCGCTTTAATAATTCAAAAGGCATTAGGAGCTTACCGCTACGAAGATTAATTCATTTGTGTATTTTGATACATTTGCATCGTACACTCAGACTAATATCACTCTGGATGCGACATGAATTTTAACAATACTTACATTCCCACTTGGAGGTAACATTTTAGATTAATAAAATTATGAACAGAAAATGATTGTATATTTCAAATATTTATGTTTATCTTAAGTCTAAGTGCTTTCTATCCGTTGTCTGGTATCAATAGTATCTTTTTTTTAATTTTTTTATACCACAAAGGTGGCAAACAACCATACGGCCCGCCTGTTGGTAAGCATCACCGTATAGCCTATAGACGCTTGCAATACCGGGGGTATCACTCGCGCGTTGCCAACCCTCCCAACACCCCCAATTGGAGCTCTGGAGACCTTACTCACCGTAGGAACACAACATGGCCGAGACCAATGCTATTTGGCTACGATCTTCTGTAAGGTGGGGGTCCTTCCCCAGACGGGCTGCTCCGATTTGAGCGGATTATCCGCTGTGCCCTACCTCTCTTTAAAACAGGCAATCTACAAGCAGGTTAACCTAGATTACTTTTGGATCAGGCAACGCTGCGGGAATCGTGTATTATTTATTTATTCAATCAATAGAATTTATTAAAATTTATTTTAAATTTTTTATTGGCTCTTTGTTTTACAGATCAAAATATGTAAAACCAACTTTTATCAAAATCCTTTATTGTCACCGTCTTCCTTGATTGAAGTGCGAATATGACAAACCAACTTTTAATACCTTGGCTAATCATTGTTTAATAAATAATACACTATAATATTATCTCCTAAAACGCAATTTCGATCAAAGCCAAAAACGATAAATGAACAGTGTTTGAATTATTATTAGTGTTTCATATTCAAATATGAGTGGTATTTATGACGTGTCCTACGCGATATCAAATAGAAATTCGTGACGCCGCGTGACGCGGGCGACATGCTGGCAACAGATCGTTGCGCAACAATCGCAGGCAGCGGGATTTGCTCTATTCAGCTCTAATGAAATTCATCAGTGCCTAACACTCAATTTATTAACTTCAAGCGGTTTTATTCATTCTCATTGAAGTTTTTGTTTTATTTTATCAACATGCAAAACAGATTATAATGTTTTATGAGTACAAATGGATGATGAAAGAACAAAGGGAGCGATCCGATTAAAATCCTTTGACATGTAGGCACGCCTGAAGAGATTCTAGTATTATTTTGTCACTTTTCCATTAGAAAAAAAGTACTTTGTTTTCATAAATCTCATTTTTCGTATCTGTACAATACATATATATAAAATGCTTTGTGTGGAATGGATGGACTGAATATAAACGCACAGCCTATGCCTCTGATCGTAGAGACCTGAACCTTAGAAGGTGTTCTTTGTATGACATAGGCATCCGATAAGAAAGGATTTTTCGAAATTTCCAGGTAGTAATTGAGCACACAATGTTGATGGAAAAATAATGCCGTACCTAGGCGGTTTTATTTCGCAAATTTTTCTTTATTCGATTTTTTTTTATTGTTTTCGAAATATTGATAGCATATTTGTTTATTATATACTAATTTAACATTCAATGATACAATTTTATTCGTACTAACAAGTGCCGGTGAAACCTCTGAATAAACGATTACTTTTCTGCTAGAGTGGATCAATTTATTGCTTTTCTACCGTTACCGTTTTTTCTGTGTACTGATTCGAGATAAGTCGTAAAATCGGCGACATGTAGGTATTCGCTGTAAACTCGCGTGTTATGTCACTTCTTGTGTCTCCTTTTGTTCTGTGGTTTACTCTAAATTGGAAGGTATTGTCATGAAGCCGGTGGGGCAGTGGGGATATAAGTTCCTTGGTTCTTATACGGAAACTTGTAGCCCTTGCTTTATTGATAGAGCTGCGTCGGAAAAGGCGGTTTTTTTGATTTCGTATCCCTCTACGAGGGGATAGTTCATGAGGCCCGGGATCACAAAGTCCGGGACCTTCCCCACGCAAAAAGACATGCAGGTATGCTATTTCCCGTAAATAAAGAAAGTCAAAGTCAAAATTGCTTTATTTTGTTTCTTGCAGGCATTTAGACACGTCTTTTACAATGTTAGATTTGTTTATGATTCAGCATTTCAGAATAATCATTTACGAGAAGAATTATCAAAAGTGTTAATAGGTCTTTTTAAAACAATAAACCCGTAACGTGGTATATCTACTTGCACCAGGGTGTCGGGGTCGATCCCCGTTATACCGTATGCACCATTGACCTGCACCATTAATGGTGCAGATGAGATCGTGGTATTATCACTAATACCATCGCCTATGCCTTGTGCCGAATTGACATTGCAGTCAAAATGTGCATCGCCGCGCCATCAAACAGCATTAGCGTCGCGCTAATTATGTGTGCCCGCCGGATTTGCGTTCACACAACGCCGACTCTCTAATAACACTGTTATAACGTAGTTATGGCACTGTTTTGACCAACTCGCCGACATGATTCGATTCAATTGATGTATTTTCATACTTAGTTTATGATATTGTTTAGGATTTGTTTTTTTCATAATTAGACAGTCGTTAAGCTAATCCGCATTAGAGCAGCGTCACCAAGTACGCTATAATCCTCTTTGATTAAAGGGAGATTTGTATCCTTGCAGTGGGATGATTAAAAAACAAAAAAAAATCCACAACACAAAAAACCACATACACAAACATAATCAAAAAAAGTGTCACGGGAAAGCGCGATACACACAAACAAAGTTGCACGGGTTTCGCTAGTCTTGATATATATATCTTAAACAAGACATAGTAAGCAAACACAGAGATTCTCCTAAAAGGTTATTCTTAACCCTTACGATGTACGATATTGAGACACTACCCGCAGTCTCCGTCTACAAACACGAGCCAAACAATCCACTTTCAACAAAATCAAATCATTACGTCAAAAGCAATTCGTTCGAAAAATAACCCTTCGCCGACGGTCCGTAAAATGGGGGAAAGACGGGTCTTCGCAATAAAACCCCGCTAATACCTAAGCCGGCACAATAATAATAATTTGCATGTGAAGAAAACGCCCTGCCTAAGCGAATTTATTCTCTTTTTCGGCAAAGTAGGGAAATTCACACGCCCCCATCAGCGCCCCGCGTCGCACACTCGCCCTTTATTACCGACGCCATTCAGCCACGAAGACCTTGCTTTGTTTCCAATCTAAACTTTACTATTAACTCAACTAGTTAAGATAGATGCTAGCAATACACAAGAGAAATAATAATACAATAAACACGGAGAACTTACTCCGAAATGGTAGGTTGTAGAGTTTATTTCTATAAAATGTAAATGAATAAATATGATCTGTAGATTAGAGAAAATCTCATATTAATTATTGCTGACAGCACTCTTTTAAAAACAGCAATAGTTAAATTGTAAAGAGATACTTTATACAAACATTATTATACTTTTCGCTTAGTAATAACATAATTTATCATCGGTAATGTATAAAACAAGATCTCAATTTCTTATTTTAATTTTATTTTGATTACTTTTAGATTAATATCGCTGTGAAATTATAACCAGGTTTCTATACGCATTTTTTATAGTTCATGACACATTAAATTATAGTTGTACCTTTTTTTATACCACTAAGGTGGCAAATGAGCATACCTGATGGTAAGCAGTCACCGTAGCCTATAAACGCTTGCAATACCGGGGGTGTCACTCGTGCGTTGCTGACCCTGTAGAAAGTGAGGCTCTGGAGACCTTGCTCGTCGTAGGAATACAACATGGCCGAGACTAATGCTATTTGGCTACGATCTTCTGTAAGGTGGAGGTTCTTCCCCAGACGGGCTGCTCCGATTTGAGCGGATTATCCGCTGTGCCCTACCTCTCTGTAAAACTATCAAACTTAAGCAGATAAAAGAGATAGCTCGCGACTTAATGTGGAATTAAAATGCGTTTCGGAATGACTAGTAGTGCGTGCCTTGAAAAAAAAACTAAAAGTTAGTTAAATAATAACAAGTGGATGTCGAAAGGGTTATTTTGAAACTGAGCACAAGAATGGGTACTTGCCACGACAAATGACTGGCAAATCATGAAACGTTTGACATAAATTTTGGTCTCGACAATAACCATTAAGTTGATAGATCCTGAGGGCATTTGTCTTGTGTAATGGAGTCACGTGACGACCTCCAAGACTACATTTCTTTTACGTTTTGCCAATAAATAGCTACTTGTTTGTTCAAATGAAGGTTTACAAGGAGTTTCAACATAATCGTTTCAGTTACTAAATTATACCATCTGAAAAATCATTAAAATAATGATTGAATTTACAGAATTTGATATTGAAATTATGGTCACGGACGACGTAGAAGTTTGTTTGATGATTATTATCTAATCAAAAAGTGCATTATTACATAATCATTCCACTGGTATACTACACTGGGTTTCCTTGAATCACAGTAGTTTACAGTATACTCAGACATGGTAGGTACTTGACTAGTTGGCGAAGGAATTTTCAATCAGGTCATTAAATAAACTTAACAATTTTATTATACATCCATAACATGATATCAACTTGTAGCAAACTACTACGACAGTATACAATTTTGATGCGAAAATGTACGTTCCAACTTCAGCCATAAACAGTTTGAGAGGCATGTCACCTCCAAGGCATCGTGCGAGCTACGGTGTTATACTTTCAATTTTCGCTATGATTCAGGGCGCCCTTTATTTCCCCGCTCGCCTCCCAAAATTTGTTATTGCCCCAACTATTTTTACCGCTTCTGTCACGAGGTTTTGCGTTTTTTGTCGCCTCCGAACTAGCTGTTGCTACATTTTGTAGTGTTTCCTTGTAACCGTCACACAACAGATCGATGTTACAGCCAAAACAGACTAGCATTTTCACACAAAAAATGAGTGGAACATTTTTATCGTTGCATGTTTTTATCAGTTAAATAAAGTTACAGTTCCCATGACGAAGTTCAGGTATTGTATTGCTAGAAATAATCTTTAGCTGCTTATTTTTACATTACTTATGTTTTCAGACTTGAACTGCTAATGTTATTTGGTCGCTTTTCAACTTACCGACTTGACTTACAACAACCACGACAATATAGCCGTGGAAACTAAAATGAATGAAAATTCGAGTATTACACCATGTCGATCATGTCGGTTGTATGGAAACACGGCCTAAACAAACTACACCATAAAAAAACAAAATAGTATTAACTCAGCCCCAACTAACAATCGTGGCTCCATTCCATCCGAGCGATAGCCCTTGAAGCTTAATTAATACGCTTTTAGATTAATTCGTAACTTTAGGACTGCGGTCCCATACAGACCCTGAGCCCAACCAAATTATAAAGGACAGGATGAACAATTAGTAAAGTCACTCCCACTATACATAGACAGATGAATTCAGATCAGGTTGAATGGTGATATTGAATTGAGGTGATATTTCATGCGTTGTAAATGGGAGTCAATCGGGCGCACCCAGAAGGGCCTTGGTGAAAGGGTCGTGGCTATTCCAAACAGATTTGGTGACAAATTGAGCTGAAGATTGCATTCGTGAATGGACTTGGAAAGGTAATTGGAGTATTTGGTGCTGGATTGCTTGGACACCCTGACAGTGGCAGGTTTCCGGTAAGAAGCATGTGGCGTTAATATATTTTTTTTAAATGATTTCAGCATATCAGAATTAAAATATTCAACTATTCGTGGGTGAAAGGAACATTCGATCAACTGAGTGGAAATTAGATGATTCTACAGGTTAAAATTGGAAGGAGCATTTGCCAGTAGAATATGGAATAGATACTGGAGGAAAATGGAGGTAGAAAGCAGTAAAAATATTCAATGATAGAAAAATGTGGTTCTATGTGGAGCAACCTAATTTTGGGCTCGTTGGGTCTAGTCGTTTTTACATGGTTAAATAATAAATGTCAAATACTTTCACATTAATATAATATTCCTGAGATAATGTTCTTTACATATATAACTAGATTACGTTTTTTACATTTGAAATCTCTGAGCATAAGGTAAAAGACGACCAATATGAGCATTTTAACTTAATATGTAAGTAATTAGTAAAACTGTGAAAACAGCAGCAGGTGGCTAGCAATAATCGTACAACCCTGAGATATTACTAAATATTGTTATTATTTTCAAGGATTTTGGTGGAGGGTATTATGGTAATGTTATACTAACTAATATATGTAAGTGCCGACAGAAATTGCGCAATTTACTCCAGACTTTGAAAGTTCCAAAGTGCGGCGACATTGTTCGTGGGTTCGGATGTTTGCTAATATCAAAATGTTACCTAATGCTGGAATTTCGGGAATATTGCTGAAAGGCTTGCTTGGGGAATAGTCTTATTATTATGGAGATTGTGTACAAGATGCCTATAGGCGTCGTGCCCAAAGTAGCTAATACATACATCATGAGCTGTAGACAGCATGTTGTAGGCATTCGGATTGATGATATGGAATCAGTCCACCGCATGGTTTGCTGTTTTAGTGTGTTAGGTCCAATAATGGAACTTTGTAATTACATGGTACAGCTTCATCAAAGGAATGGCCTGACCGAAAGACCTGAAAGATTTCTCAATATTGCGTGAAGGGATTAACTAGAACAAAACCGGGCAAGTACGTGTAGGGCCACGCACAATGTACGGTTCCGTATTGGCTAAGCATTTCTTGCTTGCAGATGAGTACAATGCCATATTCTGTGACATGACGACCTCCGTGGCGTAATGGTTACCACGCCAGACCGCCACCCTTCTTTGCGACGCAGTGGCATTTTCTTAGCATTGGGCACCGATTCAAAAAGCAACGATTTTGCCTTGACAATATCGTCCTCAGAGAAGGAGGTTGTACACAGCTGGTGTATACTCTTCTCATCCATGTAATCCATGACGTTCACTAAGAAGGCCAGGAGCTCATTTATCACTACATTGCAATTTACACATTTCACTGTATTCGATGCCATTTTTTCGCATATAACTGCGCGCACGTACTACCTGCGCGAGACGCGGGGCAAT
Source organism: Endotricha flammealis (assembly GCA_905163395.2). Lineage (NCBI taxonomy): Eukaryota > Metazoa > Arthropoda > Insecta > Lepidoptera > Pyralidae > Endotricha > Endotricha flammealis. Next base: position 17,900,940 of record LR990856.1, on the reverse strand, counting down.
AATGATCTTCCGACACCCTCGATGTTTTTAAGAGACCTATCTAACGATACTCCACAAGATGGGGTCAGTGCGAAAAAAAAATTCATTCCCACACGTGTAGGGGAGGCACCCCAAAAAGTAATATTTTTCAAAATTTTGTTCTACCACTTTGTTAGCATTGTTAATATGAGTATACATAACAAATTACAGCTTTCTAGCATCAAGCGTCTAGGCGCTAGACCGCGGACAGACAGACGGACATGGCGAAGCCATAAGGGTTCCTTGTAGTTTACTACGGAACCCTAAAAATGAATACTATTGATAATTAAATTTTTAAGTAAATCCCTTAGAATTAGAAATACATTTTTATTCCTGTGAGCAACAAATGAGAACTTGCACGGATGGAAGTCGCGTGTCCTACTAGCCATAAAATGAATTATAGTAAACGTCTTATGTAGATTGTAGATAACATTGCAGTAAAATATTGAAATAGGAAATAGAAGTAGGAATCTGACAATGACATCTCACCCGGGACCGAGGGGGCAGCACCAGCGAATTCGGCTCCGACCGCACTATTATCCAGACAAGTTTCGTAACTGGTAAAACTGTTGATATGTGAGCAAATGTCATGTTAGAATAGAAGTGGCATGCACCAAAATTGATACAAAAAGATCAAATTTTTATTTTATTAGGACATTTAAAATTTGATACATAGAAAGAATATACATTATTTGCAATAACACATAACAGCACAAAGAAATATTACATTGAAATCTTACATACTAGTAAAATTGGTGGCCCTTATTTTGTTTAGTACATCTACTGGTTTTATAATCATTTGTCTCTTTCACACATTACGTTTTTCCCTTACACTATTACTATTTTTTAATTTATCGTGAAGGTTGATGCAATTGAAAACCGTATCCGTTGTGTGCTTAAGGCGCTGGGCGCTACCTATGATTGCAAACATTGATCTTCTTCTAAATGCAAGAGCAGTAAGTAGCAGCTATAGTCCGGCAATCTCGTGCGCGACCGTCCCGCGGGGTGACAGACGGTGGCGGGGACGAGGTACCTAAGATGTCAGCGGGTAGCGGGTGGTGTAGCGGGGAAGGGAAACGCGTGCATCGCGCGTCAAATACGGCAGTCTCGGCTACGCTACCTCGTCCCCGCCACCGTCTGTCACCCCGCGGGACGGTCGCGCACGGGATTGCCGGACTATAGCCTCGTAATAAAAACAGTTTCAATCTCATCTCAAACTTACGAGCTGTCTAGCTGTCTCGCTCAATTCCTATTATGCAAGAGTGAGACAACGATTGAGATTGACACGAGATTTTGATTATTTTTGTCACGAAAATAGAACCCGCTAAGCTCTTGTAGGTGTAGCAACCTCGTGTTCCAGGTCTTTCACTTCTCACCTCTCTATAAGATCCTTGCTTTTTCTTCACGTGATCCATGTAAGTTCTCGGCCTTTGACATGTACAACAGTATTTATTACAGACCTAATTTGTAAGCTCATAGGAAATTTAGTATTATGTAACGATACTGGGTGCGGCGTAATTAGTACTAACGTCATAATTTATTCACAAAGGCCCAAGAGTAATAATAACTGTGTTAATACTAATTTTAGGGACATCAAGCACTACATGTTAAAAAAATAATGGTTATTTTTACAATTACAGGGACACGAATATTTACGGTGTTACCCATTTAGCCAGTTCTCACGGGAATTTTTGCAAGTCTGTTTACGTCACAGCTGCAATATATGACTGGCTGTGACAGGCTTATGTTAAATACGGGTTGTTGTATTCGGAGTTTCAAAGCATTTGGAATTTTCAAAATCGGAATTTTAAACATCGGAATATACAAAATCTGAATAAAACATTTTGGGTTATTGTAGTATTACGCCATAAGATTCTATTATAAGTATTGATGAGTACAGTACTCATCAATACTTATAATAAAATCTTTTTTAATATTATTTATTTAAAATATGTACTCGTAATAGTTAAATAAATAAAATATAAAAAGGTACAGTCTATGAGTTTTTGATGAAGTGATTTTGAAAATTCTTTTACTGATAGAAAGAGAAAGCTAAATTATTTGTGAGTGTCATAGGCTTATAATATTAACCCTAAAAAGTCCACGCAAGCGAATCCTTATATAGTTTGAAACAGTGAACAATTAAGATGATTGTGGATAGATATACGCTGGCAAATATACTTACGGAGGGTGACGGTGGAGAGCACTCTCCAAGACAAAGTTGACACTTCCTCCCGCAGTCAGATGTGTAGTGTGGGCGTGGCTTAGCACCGGAAGTGCCGCCATTATCCGCCGCCGTTCGTTTCCGGATGTCGCCTGGTGTCGGGTAACCCGTTTATCTACCGTCCATACCATCACAGCTCGAATTACTCTCCAAAACACAGGCTTGATGCCTCTGTGCTTTCGTCAAATATTTTTATACAAATTGCTTATAACAAAGCCTCTTCTTTTGTAAATTATTTTGTATACAGATTTATAATTGGGCTAATCATAACTCATCAAAATTCAAAAATACAAATTCTAGGCCAAACACGCTAGGGTGTACCTGCCAGGTTTAAGTCGAAGACACCGTGAACAGTGGTGTAAAGCATGGTTACTGCAAAGAAAATAGTACTCTCATGTCAGGTTACTGAAACAACTGAAGTTTGAGCCGAAAGATTATCGTAATTATGTACGAATGGATGAAAAGACGTACCTTAAACTGTTATCAGCGGTGACTCTGATTCCTTCCCCTCTAGAAATCACCTGACAACTGATGCCTGCGCGGCCGACAGCCACACACGCTCAGTTTTGCCTGCACAGTTAAACTGCACAGGTATACCCACATGCAAAAAATATCAAAGTTCATATTTTTTCGAGTTACCTGTACAGGCGTGGAAACCTGCACAGTTATGCAACATACACACTTCGGTTTACCTGTACATTGAACTGCACAGACAGACCTGTCAGGTGTATGGCCTGCTTTACATTTAGATATTAATTGCTGGAGGTTCCTTTTAAGCAATGTATGCTTGTTGCAGGACACTCCGCTCTTCTTATCGCTAAGTTACAAAACAGGTAATAAATCATCATTGATGATAATAGTATATCATATTATTATACTAAGTTTACTAGTGTAATACTATACGTCCTATATCTCAAAGACACATTTTGTATCACGAGATATGAATAAATCCTCTTCCGCCATACGACTATTTATAAGACGGCACTGCCTATCCTAGGTAACCAGAGCTACCGTAAAAGCGGACGTCTTTTTACATCTGTAATATTATGGCCGCTATATGACGGCACCGCAATCCAAAGCTGGATGGATGGATCCAAGGATGATAACAATACGTTAAATTGTTTTATTTATTTATTTTATTCTGTCCGCCCCATGTACATACATACATTTGCCAGCAGTTTGGAGTAGCCGCACGCTACTTTACGATAAATGGCAAATTAAACGCTATTGTTAAACAACAAATTAAATAAATCAAATTCATGAGCATGAATACATAAACGGTTTTCCAACTCGTTCGCGTAATTTCGTTAACGGCAGCCAGAGACCAACTACTAAATACACTGGGCGTCAAAAATAAGTAGTACAGTTTTAAAATTGCAATATCTCCTAAACTGCAGAAGCTAGACCTTTGAAATAAAAAAAAGTTAAAAGACAATTTAATTTCATTTAATAAAAACTTCATGCATAATATCATTTTTTAAAGATTGACTGAAAAAAACTTAATAAATAAAAACACGTACTGCAAGAACGGTGGGTGTAACTCTAAGAACGATCCAGCAAGTAAAGCGAAGATACGAAGAGACTGGAAACCATCTAAGGAGACCAAGTAATGGCAGACCCAGGTGCACTAGTACCCGAGAAGACCGCTTAATTGTCTCTACTGTGTTAAGAAATCGTCACCTTAATGCAGTTGAGGTCCAGCAACAGCTTCTTCAGACCCGAAGAGACTACGTTAGTGAGAGTACAGTGAGGAGAAGACTTGCTGAAGCCAACCTGAAGTCGTACAGGCCAGCAAATGGCCCCAAACTTGAGACAGGGCATCGAGTAGTACGACTACGCTACGCGCGTCAACACGTACAATGGGGCGAAGAAGAATGGACAAGAGTTTTGTTCACAGATGAGTCTCGGTTTTCTTTATTCACTTCCGATGGAAGACGAAGAGTATACAGGCGACCTGGTGAGCGATACATTCAAGGTTGCATCTCGGAAAGAGTTCAATACGGCGGGGGCTCTGTACACGTATGGGCTGGCATCTCTTCAGAGGGTCGCACAGAGCTAGTGGTCATAGAAAATGGCACTCTGACTGGTGAAAGATATGCATTAGAGATCCTTAACGAGTATGCAGGGCCATATTTAGCAAATATGGGTGATGGAGCTATACTAATGCATGATAACGCCCGGCCACACACCGCTCATCTCGTACAAGAGTACATTCAGGAGGTTGGCATCAGCTTGATGGCTTGGCCATCAAGAAGCCCAGATCTTAACCCGATTGAACACGCCTGGGATGAGCTTGGGAGGCTAGTCAGAAGACTCAGACCACCCCCCGCCACCCTCAGGGCTCTAAAACAGGCCCTGATAGAAGAATGGGTGAATATTCCCCAACACCGCCTCCGAAACTTAGTGTTCAGCATGCCAAACCGGCTCCAAGCTGTCATCAGAGCCCGAGGCGGCAACACAAGTTACTAAAGTGGGAACAAGGCCCAAAACGTAAAAATTAAGTTCTTGATAGTTCCTTCAAAATGGTTAGCTTTTTAGTTTTTTCCTAATTTTCAGTGTAAATCTTTACTAATGCTAAATAAAGTATTATTTTTAGAAAACTTTGTTAAATTTGCTATAAAATGACTTTTATTTCAAAACTCTAACTTCTATAGTATAAGAGTAATTGCAATTTTAAAACTGTACTACTTATTTTTGACGCCCAGTGTAGATTGCATGTTCTGCAGTAGGTGCCACTTTCCACGTCAGACGCGCTACTTTTTTGACTGCCATAAAATCATTACTTTGTACGTCTAGGGCGGCATATATAGGCGAAATTGCGTCATATATCGTCATACTAGCTTCTGCCCGCGGCTTCGCCCGCGTGGCCTACTAACATTAGCGTATTTTTCTTTAGAAAATTCCGGTCCGGTCCGGCATGGCCCGCTACGGTACGGTTCTATTCGGTCCGATCAGGTTCGATCCGTTCCGGTCCGGTCCTTATAAGGAACCTACCTGCCAAATTTGGAATCTCTAGACCCAGCGGTTTGGGCTGTGTGTTGATATACTCTCGCAACTCGTTTGCGTATATCTCGCTTTCTCGTGAGAATTTTGAAAAATACTTTCTTACTACACTCCTAGACGTCATCTTAAGGAACCTACAATCCAAATTTGGTATCTCTAGACCCAGCGGTTTGGGCTGTGCGCTCTTATATAGTAAGCTCTTATTAAGTCAGTCAGTCTGTCAGGAAGTCAGGACTTTGAATTTTATAATATATCTTTATTGCTTATTTCACATTTCAATGAGCAAGATAGCTACCGAAAAGGAAAAATGGTTGAAACTTAAGTTTGACAATAATTATTGTTAAGTTAAAGGAATCGACCCGCCGATATGCTAAAAAAATTACTAGAATATGTACAAAGTTGTATGGGATGCACCTAAGATCGCTATAGGAGAAAGAAGTGAATACAGTCTGCTTCCGCAAACTAGTTGGTCTCTGCACACTAATAAAAGCTTTAAATAATACGCGACGGAGTTCCTATAACGTACTCGCTATTATTTCGGTGCTTCGGCGAAATTTTCAATTTAAGTCCGAACAGTTTAATACCTGGCGGAGCTTTGTGTCGCCACAACAATAGCTCCTTCGGATTATTGTTACCTACGTATAAACACGAGCACGAACACTGCGCCAACGTATACGAAATTGGGCAATAACTTAACTGAATATTAATCACTGATTACACGTATATTAGAAGAGGAAAACTGAATGGGATAGGACACCTATTAACGTTCACTGCAGCAATGATTTTTCTATTCATTCCATTCCTTTACAAGGCCTTGTACGCCTGATCAGAAAACTATTATTGTGGCGGTACAGGGCTTACACAACAAAGAGGGTAACTTTTCTTAGTCACACTGTAAGCGAGACATTGACAAGACTGTTTCAGACTTGGTTTTGTAGTCAACGTGTTAAGATACGACGAATTAGAAACTTCATTGAAGAAAAGATTGAAAACAGAACAAGAAGTGGAAGCGCAAGAAGAGCTGACATGGATCAAGTTATAGAAAATGCAGGAACTGTGTCTTAAAAAGAGATGAAAGAGCTAGGACATGATATGCAACTGATCATCATGAAAATTTGTGTACATATTTATCAGGAGTACTGAAAAGTACAGAAGCTGCTTTTGATCCTCCACGATTTCAAATGTTACCTCAATCAGATCATCTTGATGCGGGCGAACCTAGTTGTACAACTAGTTGCAAATAACCTATAAATGCTACCTATAAATTCTAGTCACTTATAGTTGAAGTTGAGACGCTACTTGATGCACTGTGCCAGTACACGACCTGTCCCCACTTGAGAGTTACACAAACACAACCTGAAATAGACATTCAGACATTATTAATGCTTTCTACAATAACACGAACAAGTTTGTTGTCTGTGTAAACTAGACGTGTACTTCTTTCTGTTAAGGATTGTATTTTTGTGAAGAGTCAGCTCAGTTTAAGTGTTCCAAGAATATTTATTAAACATACCAGTATATTTCTTTAATGTTTTTTTATGTATTAAGGCCGTCTTTTTACCAAGTTTGTTACTGTGTTTACACATTGTAAATATGGCGGTGGCAAAGCATTAGAGAGAGAGAGACGTAAAAAAATACTTCATAAACTAATAAACATATTTTTTTACTTAGTAAGTTAAGTATACTTAAAAAGTTATCAAACTTTATGACTAGTTAATATTTCTGATACTGTCAAAATTAATTAAAAGATCGAATTAAAATCGTCACAACACGACGGGAATCGGGAAAAATCTCATTATTTTGGGTAAACAGGTAGGTGAGGGTAGCACCCCCCCCTCTCCCCCTTCGTTCCCCTCCATCACTCCAGCCGGTAATGAATACACGGCAGTGAGTAATGTACGATTGGTAACGAACAATGGTGTGCTGGATAAACAACCCACTATAAGTCAGACTAATTCAATTGGGATGCGATCTATGGGTATGTTGGATTACTATTACTGCTGGGACTCAATTTATAACTAATTAATGATTTCATTCAAAAATTTCTTTGATCCTGATATAAATAAAAACGGAAATACAAGACAAAGTATTGACCTAGAGTTGTTGCTGGTTGATTATGATTATTGCAAAAAAAGGCAATAGATATGTTTCTGGATATAGAAAAAATATTAAGTCTTAACTTTGACATACACATTTCTGCTGTTGCATTTCTAGTTATCTTTACATAAAGATCAGCCTAGATTACCATCTAGATGTAACTTAAACTTGTTTTTACAGTTACACACTTCATTTGATTCTCTACAAGAATGACAGTGACAAAACAGGGTTTTGGTTAATCTTTGGTTTGTCTTTTTTTTGCCTTAAATGTTTGCAATATTGTCATGACTATATACCATTGCAGTTACAACATGACAAGAGAGCCATTGAATCGTGATTGTCAATTGAACCATTTCCGATTTATACAATAATTCGGTTTCGGGAACAAAGTGATCGAGTCGGAAATCTAATTGAAAAATTAACTCGCACGTTTCGTAATTTGCCTGCTCGGAAATTCTGCTTAAACGATTTCCCGAATAACGAATTTGCTGAACAAGTTGACGAGTGCGAATAAACATTGTTAAGTCGACTTTAGTCGTCACACGTACATCTCGATGTAATTAGTCGACTTTGTTAGGTTACGACTAATTTTGTCGTGGAGCGTCATTAAAAGTTAGTTAAGAAATAATTTATTCAAAGGTTTAACATTAAATGAACACAGGCCGTAAGCAGTGTTTAATATTTTAAGCGCCTCCATTACACATCAAGCCCGCTTTGTATGTGGCTAACTCGAGCGACATTATTCAATTATACTTGTCCCAACATCCAGAGCGTGGTTTGGCTGCTCAGAGCAGAGAGAAATGATGTCAAGTCGCGCGATCATTGGAATGAGCCAAGCATTGCTAAAAAAATCACCAAAACCTGACCTGCTAGGACTAGAAGACAGCAAAATAATGTGTGCAATAGAGGCCGACTCTCTCGCAAACCGTAGCCAAATCACGGACAGAGTAGTAATTATAATCCAAACTGACCAAATTTTGTATGTCTTACAAATCCTCGAAGTTGTTCTGCCATTTTTAAATGTTATAAAAATTCTATTTAAACTCACGTCTGATTGATAAAGTTACGATGGAAATGATAACAATTCAATCAAAGTTTTTGACATTCTCATTAATATTCAGTGACACGTCGAAACTGAAGCAGCCGATTGTATTTACATTTATTTAATAATAGACAGAATAACGATTGGAACAATTAAACTTAATTTTGAGAAAGACAGAGGGTTTACGGAAATCTGTGGAGCTGGTAATATTGGAGACATTTGATATGTTTCAGAAAGAAGATTACAATCTGTAGAATTAAAGACTGTAACATTTTTAAAGAGCAAGTTTCAAGTTTCTTTCAGTTCTTAGTAACACTAACTAATCGCCCTGTAAATAGTACTCGTCTGAACTGGAACAGGAAAAGGGGTTCTAATAGATTTTTGAACAAAAAAGTTTGAATTAAACTATGACATTGTTAAAAATTTAAAATTTTACATGATCATTTGAGAAAAGTTGAGGATGGAGGCCTAATCTCTGAATAAACAAATTAATTTCTGACTGGGTAAAAATCCATTTAACACTAAGTTGATTTGGATAAAGTTTCCCACTTTCCCGTTATTACACTCGCAGCAGTCATGCGGCCACATGACGAGGGTTATCTTTCAAATTTATCTTGTATCTCGTAAGCATTTATAATGAGTTAATGATAAAAAACAGAAATAGGTTAAACAATCAAGTTAAATTGATGTTGGAAAAGCTTTTGTACAGGATTAATTCTGCAAAGACTTCTTTGCATTCATTAGTTTGCTAGTTTCCGCTTCTTTATAATACAGCCTGTTGTAGCATCAACAACCTCTTATTGTCATCTCTTAGTATTCCTTAGATGTAATATAAGTCTTGAAAACAAATTTTAAATTATATTGATAATAATTTGAATCTTTGTGAGACGTATAAGATTTCATTGAGAGTATGTATTGTATTGTTCGTATCTTCTTTTATTCAATGTGAGTGCTACTTTCCTGAAGATTTACGTTTTCTGCGTAAAGAACAAGCATAAGATAAGCAAGTTTTCCAATTAGCTTCTTTAAACAATGCTCAGCTGAAGGGCTTAGCTGCAATATCTAGTTGAGCAAGTTAGAATGGTTGGAGATCCAGCTAATTTAAATGTTCAGGTCACGCCACAAGTTTAATTGGAAAAGCGAGGGAGCAATCACGGAATGCTGCAAACACCCCTCTTGTTAACGGGTACGTGTGTGCTTCCTTTTGGTTTTCATTATTCTGATTACAATTGTTTACCTACCTTTGCTCCTTATTGATTTATATTGTTTGATGGCGCTACCTTTTCACCGAGGTAGATACTTATTACAAAATACTAATCTTTTGGAACATAATAGTAAAATTAACGTTTATTCCAACACTTTGAAAATTTGATCATTCATTGGTGTTCATTTCTTCAAGATGTTCTTAGAATCATGAAATTAATAGTAATAATTTATTTCCACTTTCCTATTAAGTCCTTAACCAATGTGCTTGGTATTATAATACTTGTATTACAGCAGGATAGAAGAAAATTGGACATCATGGATAAAAAAAATCTATTGATTTATTTTGAAAAATGTTTCAAAGAAAAAAATCCCTTCTCCGCCCCAGGTGGGATCTATTTATTTAGTTGTATAGATAAAAATGAAACACAATTGTATTCAGAGGCTAGATTAATTTGGAGCCGTATAACATTCAGCAATAAGGATAAATAATTTAACCTCACTTAATCCCTATAGAATTTCCATGGCATTTTTCCATGTGAGACGCATTAAGGACGTACAGCTTGCCTACGAGGTTGTTTCCACGGCAACCGTGAGCGCCTGAGCGGTCCCAATTTGCGCGTCGGTCCGAATGCACTCATTACTACGGATTTTATAGATCGTAGATATTTTATTTTGGCAAAACGATACTGAGTTACGTAACGAGCTCGGAAACAGTTTATGGGATTAATTATTTGAAATGTGTGACAGTTAGCTTAGCGGAACCTTTTAAATGCATTTTACGGGTTTTTCAGTTATGGAATTTGCCCCTCAATAAATACCAAAACCATTGTTCAAAGTTTCAATTTATTTTGTGTTTTTTTTCTTCAAATTCTTGAATTTGTGTGATAGATAGATGATGATGAACTGAATATTTATCGAATTGTACACTTCCTATCCTATATAGTATGTATATTGATATAGCCAATTAGAATATTATCCGTAATTTCACAATTCATCTCTTAATCCGATAAATCTTGCAAGAACCAAAAGATTTAAAAATATCAGTTGAATAGACTTAATTCTTCAAGAAACTCACAGACACCGGGTCCGTGCCAACTTAAACAGTTTTTGCTAGGCGCCGATAACGTAAAACGAACAGAAAGAATCTGACCCACATCGGAAAGTCGGAAACTTATATAAAAGTGGAACAGGTCTTTGACGAACTTGTATTCCTTAAACAGAATTGTTAAAAAGGGATGACAGAATATTTTTGAGGAAGAGTGTGATGTTTGTATTAATGAAATTGATGATTGTCTTTGTATTTACTTTAAAATGTGATACCTGGAGGAGGTCACGATCTTCATGAATGAGGGAAACGACGGAAGAGATAGAGAGAGTGATATTTTCTCCGTAATCTTGATTGACAACAGATCTGTATTGATGGAGTGTCATTGTCAGTATACGAGTATCAATAGTCTTTCAATACTTCTGTTAGATTTTAAAAATTATAATGAAATATTAATTATATAATTAATTATATAATTATCTATGAACAGAAAATCAAGAAAAAGAGGCTTTTAACTGCGTAGGAAAAGTTTTCTGACTCGATTGTGAAAGTATGTATATTCGCGGCTTTAGCTCTGGGCGACCGATTTCGAAGCAACTTGTCATGAGTTTAACATAAATGTTTGCATCCCTAAAATAATAATTTGGTATTATGTAAATTGGAGGACCAAGTATAATATTACATATTTTTTTCGGAAAAAACGATTTAAAAAATGGATAAAAAGAAAACTTGTACGGCCATAACTTGACTTTAGTTATAATATCATTTAAAGTATTATAAATATAACAATAAGGTGGCCCACCAAATATGCAATACCTTATTCAGAGTTCATATCCTGTGTACATGTGCAATGAGAATTAAATAAATAAAACAGCAAAAAGCACTTTCAACTGTTGGATATTTTTAGATCTTCACTTGAAGTTCTTGATCTTTCTTGGAAAAGCTGTGATTAGTCTAGGGTTATATTTTAAGCGCATATAGCGAACACAATGACGTTATTATCAGGTATATATGAAAGTTCCGGTAGGACGCCATTGCGCGTGTTCCGGCGGCGGAAGCGCAGCGCTTAGGCCTCCTTCCGCCGCCCAGAAATAACTCCCATAGCTAAATAGGTGGTTACTGAGTAATATTCATACCAGTACGTGCGACTTTACATGGATGTCGTGACCCTTCGTTCCCAGTAGTCCTTTTGGTAGCTCCTTTAAAGGAACTAGTGGAACTTTTTCCCACTAGTACCTTTAAACATCTAGTTGGAAAAGACATGGATGTCATGACTACTATGTATATTTTTAAACTATAGCATTTTGAACACATTATTAACGGTGTTTGGACACGCATATAAACTTACTTGCTTTTACACCCGACGTTTCGACAGAGTTGCATCTGTCGTGGTCACGTGGATACTTTGCGCGTTCAAGGCCGGTTTATAAAGTGTTATAAGAATTAAAAAAATTTTGGGCGTACTTTTTCTCTTGTTTAGAATCGGCAGAGTATTTCTTCTATAATGCTCTACGATTATTTCAGTAGTGACTCCGTCTACTTTTCCATTTTTCCTTATCCATTTATTACATCCTTCTTTAACTCTATTCTTTCATTTATTTACTGATCAATTCAGATTATCAACAAAATTTAATACAAGTTATCGGGAATATCTGTATGCTTATGCGACACAGTTTTCCATTAAAATAACTACAAATATATTACAATAAGTGTCATAATTTAGATATCCGCACGCCGCGCGGCGTGGCGTGGCATTTGATACCGATGCCCGCACGGATATACCGAATTATCGTAAATACGTGACACCTGGAGTCACCGGCGTACTATACAAGTCTACACTTTATTCCGTCCTGACAAAGCTTATCGATATAGCAAACGTTTTTGTAACTATCGCGCTGATTTCCGATTCCAACAAATGTAAACCCTCTGCTACTGCAATAAGGTCGATGATATCAACAAAATTGTCTTTAGTTCCTATCAGAATTATTTGCGGAGTTTATTGAGTGCGGCGGTATTTATGCGATACCCATTGCATAAAGCGGGTTTTATTTGAGTGGCCCCTCATTGGACTGCTTTTAAAATGTTTAAATCGCTGAATGGCGCTGGCAAAAGCAGAGGGAAAGTGGCAATTGTTAACATTAGTGCCTATTTATTAGAACTTTGATCAATATTATTATGATGAATTATATTATAAAGAATTAAGCAAGGCAGAGTTGATAGCAAACAGTTAAACATAATACTGTCATAAGTGCTAAGTTACATCCAAATCGCACTTTCATATCCATGATTATGAAGAACTCATGGAAAGTGTGTGTAGGCTTTTTCCCAGCATTGGGACAATTTAGGCTCATGTCTAATAATAATATTTTGTTCTAAATTAATTTTATATAATAGAATAACAAAACATAGGAACATAATTTAAAAGAAATAAATTGTTCTAAATTATGCAACAATTTGCGATAAACAAGACTAACTTACTTATTTATAAAACATTAATAGAACTAAAAAAAAAACATCCGCTTACCAAACAAATTCTTAATTCATATTCCTTTAAATGCAACGTCAAAAAATGTTTCAACTATGCAAAAACTTTTTCAATCCAATTTGCAGTTTCCGTTATGAAGTCTGCACGTTCATGTGAGTCTATAAGAGGTTAGTAAGTAACATTTAACTATATCAGGGACAGAACAGACAGAATTAATATCGTATGCAGTTACAGAAACTCGGTAATTGCTGCACTGTCAAACTTAAGTTTTTATTATTTGCAGAATTACCCTTATATCACCGACCGTAAATAGTATTCAAATTGGCTTTTGACATTTTACTAAAGCGTTTATGATGTCCTAAAAAAATATGATGTCTGAACTGAAAAAAAAATATTATAAAAAATTACTTAGATTTTGTCCCGAATATGTTTTATAGATCTCTCTATCATAATTATTCATTTTCTATAATATCTATAAAATATTTGGTTTTATTTCCCTCCTTCCACTTGGATCCATTGCTTGATCTCTCAGAGTTACCATGGAAAAAAATCAATAAGAAATTAAGGTTCATTGTATATTATATTCCCTTCAAATAAAATAGTTCAATGTAAATCTCCGCTTGCTTTCGTTCCTTGCTGTCTTCAGTCTCGAAGTATTTTCTGTGTGTTGTACAGGAGCTCTCAATCTTGTGGAGCTATGTGCTCCTCCTACTTCCAGCAAACAATTTAACTATCGCTGTTACGTTTTGCTTAAATATAAGCCGCGATAAACTCAGCGTCCCAGAATTCCCCAGTACAATACAAGAAACCCTTTTGATTATGTAATTCGGTACAGAGAGCGCTCGGCTCGCGACAAAACTCCATATCTAAGGAACAAGAGCATTTGTAGCGCAATAATTAATTCATAGCTCGGTGCGGGCTTCAACCCCCTCTCCCTGCAGCAAATTAGCACCCCCGCCCCTCACCTCTAATGGCATATAAGTTTCGGGAAGTTTTGCGACGTCGAAACTTAGTTTTTTAAAGTACGAGCATTTTTATAGCGATGATACAAAAATAGAGGGGGATTTAATATAATTTTATGATTTTTAGCTACTATGTTTATAGTTTACAAAGTATAAAATCAACATTAAGTGTAGTCGTAAAAGCACAAACAAGATAGTTGCATTAAAAGTTTAATGTCGATATTGTACGTAATTTGAGAGGCCGCAGAATAGCAACTGATCAAAAGTGAGATCAACTTTTGGAACGAATTAAGAAGCTACTGACTCACCACTCGGCACATGCCGGCTAACCGACTATCTCACATCTACGAAGGCAACTTTAATACGCTTTAAAAGTTGCCGAATATTTCACTGTTTTACCCACTTAAGACAAATTGCTTCGCCGTTTTGGGGGTTTTTTCTCGGGGCGAACTCGTTCACGGCCGGGGCGGTAATTTCACCGTTGGTTGGTTCATTTCGGGTGAAATTCGTGTTTTTCATGGCTTCTCGCCCCCTGTCGGCGGGTGCAGCAAACGAGCCAGTATCGTCGTTTGGTTAGGGTTAGTTCAGACTGGATGGCAGCGACTGGCACCGTACTAATCTACACTTTCATTAACAAATTACTGTAAGATTTCTTACCATTAGCGCTACAGTTTATAAGACATGTAGTATACGAGGTTTCTCTTCCTCGTTGAACTAAGACGGTGTAAGTTTATTATAAGTTGCTCCTCATAGTGTTTGATAGCGGTTCGTAAATACTAACTTTGGGTTTCAGAGCTGTGTTGATAGATGTCTCTAAGCGAAGACTTTTCATTTGAAAGGATTATGTAGAAATGTGCATATTACCTTGATTGTACCTTGATTGTTAGCCTATGGTTGATATTTTTAATTTTCCCTCATTCCACTTGGATCCATTCCCTTTGTTCCATATCAGCCACACCTTCTACATATTGTAACAAAACGTTACAGTTTCAATACGGAAGTTGACAGGAATTTATGCACACAATTACTATCAAGACGTAGTTCCTACTGTTGTATAAAAATAAAACCTACAATTCCTATTTGACAAGTTACAATTAATTGCTTTTCCATCTTGAAATATTCCAGTTTCTTTTCGACCGCATTTTGCAAGTGACTTGCAGCAAACTAGGTAGCCTTTTGAGGGGTATTACGGCCCCGAACTTGCCGGCACGTAGCCTTCAGTGCTTTCAGGATAATGACGTAGTGCGCCACTTGCACGCTCTCCGTCCCCCCCTCGAACCCCCTCAGGCCGCTAATGAACGACATAAAATTTTAAAAAGAAACTTCGTCTTTTTGTTGGTGAAATTTATGTTATTTATTATACTGGTTAACGGTTGAATGCTAGAAAGAGCAAATTTTTATCCTGAATAAGAGCAAGAAAATATTATAAGCACTAGCGTACTGAACTTTTCAGTATCAGTTTTAATTTCAAAATTGTGAAGTCGTAGAAGGCGTTTATAAATATTTAGGTTATTTTGAAAGTAACATAGTGGTTTAGTTTTTTAAATTATTTTCATTGTAATTTTACCTTCACACAAATCTAAAGTTGCTCCCATACAAGTGTACCTAAATACTGCAAAACAGAGTTGTTCTAAATAAACATTAGTGGATCATTCAAAACATATTCTAAACTGACCTGTATAGCGGGATGCCGGCATCGTCCTTGAACCAAAACACCATGTAGACCTTGTCATTGGCGGGCGTATCCAAGTCACAGGGGAACTGAGCCACCATTCCCTCCACCGCCTGCACATCCACGGTTCGGACACCCGCTGGAACAAGAACGAACGGGACATTATTACGTATAGCGATAGAAAGATGATGTAATATTGATAATCACAAAGGCCAAGTCATTTGAAGGGAGGTAATTATAGAAGAAGCGACATCAAAATAATAATAATCAATAATGAAAATATTTAATTTGAGAACACATAGAAAAAATCAGGTTAACATTATTATTGTAGTTTGTACATTACAATCAACTTAATCTATGTAAGAGACTAGTTCACTAGTATTGCTAGTATGTCCTAGGAAGACCTGTATGACAGACAAGCCTCTCGAAAATATCAGTGAATCACAAGTTTTGTGGATAACAAGAATTTAGGCTTTATAGATAGTGTAAGCGATGTAAAGCACAATAGATTAAATTAATATTATAAAATTTTGTATTACATTTACTTCTAAGCCATTTCTTAAACTATGGTAAATTTTGGTTTTTTATAAATAAATATCAATAGCGAATACGATTATCCGACCATTTTTATAATGCGTCACTAACTTAAGTATAACTTATGTAACTATATAACAAATGCATCACCCCTCCACGGGCAGTACATTCCGTGATGCACCAGCGGCTGATCGTACGCGAAAACCCGTGGTTTCTTTTTTCTATCCCTAATAGGTAGAATAAATGTCGCAAGCAAGAAATGTGGTCGATACTTTCATTAAAATGAATTGTAATCGAAATCTTTGAGTTCAGTGAGCAATGTGAGCAGTAAGATTTGAATAAAAATAAAGCTAATAAAATAACTGTAGGTTATTATGATTTCATAAAAGCAGAATCTTCTAATGAAGTTAATTGCAATCCAGCAGTACTGAGTAGAGTAAATTAACCTTAAATCTTGATGCCTCAAATAATGGCACTCCAAGAGCATAATAAGAAAGTAAGTGGCAATTTCTTTTACACTGCAATGAAACAAGGAAGGAACTGTCGTATTACAGCGGACTGCGGAAGAAACGAGAAAATTAAAGAGTTAATGACTAAAAGAACTAAATCTTTGAGTAATTTATTGTAATGCGAATTTAAAAATGTAGACACGGATTGGACTTTGATAAGAGAAATTTAACCAGAATTTTTAAATAATGCCGTAACGTTTTTAAACAATTCACTCTTAGTAACAGTAATTTTACAGCGTTCGCAGCTTTACAAGGTTCAAGGTTAACAGTATTAAATTTCCTAATTGAGTTACTTATTATAATTTATTTGTTTTAGGCACGATTTTGATATCCGTACAAAATCAGAGTATAGTTACCTACTATGATTTTTTTGGATAATGCCCAAAAAAAGTGTATCAGTCAGTAGCCTGATGCTTGAACTGTGGGCCTATTATATAGCTAAATTGACAAAATTAAGTTTCAATCTCATGCGCCATCTTGCTCACACGAAATATGAAATGAAGGAGATAGTGAGTGTAAAGGATAGGGGAGAGAAGTGGAAACAAGAGCTCAAAATGAGATAAAAATGTAATAATGGAAATAATATAAAAACAGAGAACTAAACAAGGCCGACAGAGAGACGTAAAGAAAGACAATAACAATATGACAGCTATCAAAAGAAAAGTAAAAAAGTATAAAACATAATATTGCTATCAAAAGAGTATTTATTTATGCTTCCAGCCTGATGGCTAGTTCGTAACATCCTCCCTCTCTTTCAAAAGTGCAATAAAGAAACAAAGCAAAGGGAAAGAGAGGGAGAGTACACTGCCATCAGACTGGAAGCCGCACCAGTTTCACTGTAGTGAAAAAATAAAATAAACGCGTCAATAAGTAGCGCCGCAAGGAGTTCTTCGACCTCCAGGCCAAACAGCATAAAGTTGTCACAGCAATGAAGAAACAGGAACAACGATGAGGACGGTTGATGACTAGAACGGACGTGGACAGCCGCGATGTGGAGCGGCAATGACTTGTGACAGCACAGCCTCCTCTCTTCTCGAGCCATCCAAAACGCCAAATGAGAGGGCAGGTGATGATGGTCTAGACGAGCTATGGGACTGCAACAACCGTCTTAAAGCGACGGAGAATCGGCAGGAGTTTATGCAAGACCGTCACGACTTATGGGCAAGGCGACGTGGGCAGCGTCCAATGACAGCTCTGCGGTTTGTCCAAAATAGCTAAGCAGAGCATCAGTTTAATGGTCCAGTCACCGCTTCCATGCATCAGAAAAATTGTCATCAATCCGTCACTGTTCCCTGTGACAGCTGCTAGTGAAGACGAAGCGCCGATAATTCTTCAAAATAAAACTTTTTGACAAAGAAAATAAAAACGAATCAAAAAACAAACAATCAAAGTGAAAACTGGGCGATATTTTAAAAATAAAAGTCAACAAGTGACAGCTGGAAGTAATTAAAAAATATAATGTCAACCTCGTGACAGGCGTGTGAAAGGTTCACAGTGCTTTACCTTTCAAACGCCCAACAAAAAATACAAACAAACCAAAATTCAAATTTGGCACATGCGCGGAAGAAAATAAAATGTAGCCACGGGCTAAAACAAGGTTGGAATGGTATGAAATAAAACTACAAAAAATGAATTATAAATGAATGAATCTCTAGAATGGAAACTAGAAACTATCTACAATAATAAACAAAGAATGCCGCACATAGGTGTAAGGCATATAAAAGGCGCCAATACGCCACTGCAATAAAAACTGGACGGCAAACTAAAAATAAAAATATACCAAGATGACGCCTGAGCGCTACGCTAACAAAAAGTCCACCTAATCTAGAAATAAAACTAATTAAAATATCGTCTAAGGTGTTATATACAATATGAGCTGTCTCAAATAAACGGCCACTATGTTTATTAACATAGCTAGCTCTAAAGGGGATTGAGGCAGCTCCCAACTTCATCGACGACTTTCTAAATACCGATATAGGCCAGTCAGGGCAATCACGCTGCGCATCTCCAATTTGTAAGAGAGAGTTGACAACTCCCTGGGAGCGAGCGGCAAAATCGTGAACCACACGTGGTTTCCCTGGCTGGTTGGAGTTTACAACCCCAAAACTTACCTTTGGTAATGCTGTTACCGATTGCAGCATGCTTAGTTCGGGCCTACCGAAATGCAATGTAAAAATACCAGTGACCTCAAACGTATCACCGACAAAACATAGAAGGGCACCGACAGTTTCTCGTGCCGAGCCAAAAAACGTCGTATTGACGCGATTAGAGGTTTCACAAACCGTGTTAAACGAAAGCAACCGACTTTCCGGCTTGTCTTTACACGTTGGTGCAAGAACAATCAAATTAAAAACAGGATTATTATTAGGAGGTGAAGGGGTACCGAGTAAAAGCTCCGGAGCACCATACTGGTGCATAGTCGGCATCGGGTTGTGTATCATCGGTACACGACCGCAAGATAGGCTCAGTCCGGAGGCACGGTACGGGTGAGGAAAACTGTCACAGCACTCCGGGGTGCCATTGGTGACAGCTCTAGTTGGCTCTGAAAGGGAGACATTAGAAGGCACCGCAAGAGCGGGGTTACCGGGACATGGGTCCACAGAGGTAGCCCCACAGGGGTTAGAGACCGCAAGAGCGGAGTTACCGGGATACACGTCCACAGAGGCAGCCCCACTCGGGTCTATAATGCTCCGATTTTCGTTACACAAATCACCCAAAATATTACCTCTATTGCTACTAGCACGGCTTTTGCGGCGACGGCTAGCGCACACAATTTTTTCTATCTCTGCCAGCATTTCAATTTCGAGCGCAGCTCGCTCGCGTTCATAATCTTCACGCGCACGCACGGCTAATTCACGTGCACACGCTGCTCGAATCGCGAGAGCACGCGCTCGAATGGTTGAACACGTAACAAATTCTGCAACAAATGCGGGTGCGGGCACGGCGACTGGAGGCGCGCCGGAATCCAGCACAAGAGCCTCGATGTGAGGCGTGCTAGGTTCCGGCACTGAGGCCTAATGTAAAGGATAGGGGAGAGAAGTGGAAACAAGAGCTCAAAATGAGATAAAAATGTAATAATGGAAATAATATAAAACAGAGAACTAAAACCAAAGCCGACAGGGAGACGTAAAACAAGACAATAACAATATGACAGCTATCAAAAGAAAAGTAAAAAAGTATAAAACATAATATTGCTATCAAAAGAGTATTTATTTATGCTTCCAGCCTGATGGCTAGTTCGTAACAGTGAGTGAGTTAAGATTTAAACTGTTTTTGTTAAGAGAATAGGCCCACTTTAACTTAGGATGGGGGTCGGTGTGACGCCGTATGAATGCATATGAAAATATAAAGTTTATGTAAAATAAACTATGCACAATAATCATTATCGTAGCGGAGAAGCCGCTCATTGAGGTAATGAGAGAGCAGTTTGTCATCACGAGGGCGGATGATATAAATACGCGACACGATGTTGAGACAGAGTGGGTGGCGAAAGAGTAATGACAGTTTAGCCGGCACGTGATTGTGATATTATTTATTATTTTCATCATCTCAGCCACGAGAAGCCCACTGCTGGACATAGGCGTCCCCAAACGTTTCCATTGCGACCAGTTGCTAGCGGTCTGCATACAGCGGCTTCCTGCGACTTTCCTTAGGTCGTCTGACTACCTTGCAGGTGGCCATTCTACGCTGCGCTTTCTGTACATGTCACCATTCCAGAAACTTTTGCTTCCCTGACATTATTTTATAAAATTGAGAGAAGCTTGTAGAGGCAGCAATGCAGCATATAAATTCTCATATGGAATATTGTCATAAACATCCGTCCAAGTGGGTCAACTGTCATTATTATTCTACGCGTGGCGAGTTCACCTCAAACTAAAAGTAAATACGCACAGCAAATAAACCACAACATATTTATTCAGTGAGAACTTATTTATTTGAGGTTTTTCTGAAATGCCTGCTTTTTACATAATCAGGAATTTGACTACATTACGAGATATATGGTGAGCTCGACGGCGTCCGGATTGCCTACACTTCAAACATTACACTAAACTGTCAATACTGTGCCCTAAATTAAAAGATTTCGAATTAGCTAAATCAACGGTTACAATATTTTCAAGAAATACACCATTAAGCAATACCAAAAGCTCCTTGCGCCCTGCACGGGTACACACGCCTGTCCTCGCCTGTAGGCACAGCATTTATCACGGCAGGTCTGAGTACCAGCTATTCAGTTAATCCCTGCCCAAGCATTGTCTTGGGACAGGCTTTGTACCTAGATATTAATTACTGAGCCGTCTTTGAGATGTCGTGTGTTCATTAAATACATTGCTGTTTCATTTATCTTTGCGCTTGTTTTTAGATGTTTGATGGTTTTTGACGAATTCCGTTTTGATTACATACAATTATGATCCATTGCGTTGTTGCATCGATAGAAGAGGTAACTGTACAAATAATATCTTTTTAAATTCAAGAACTATTCCTTTATTCCCACTAGTCCCTTTATTAGTTCCTTTAAAGTCCCTAACTAAAGGGACTGATTTAATCATAATTTGTTTGTTTGTTTCTAGGTACCATTGTTTAGTAAAAGGTTCCCCTAGATATTAACTGTTTACTAGATAAAATGCATGTGATAGCCTAATCTCATAATAAACCATTTTATTTTATTTTCTCAGATTTATTCCTAGCTCGGTAGTATGGTTACTGGGAGATGAATTTGTGTTTAATATCATAAAGTTAATATAACTATTTACATTATAGAAGAGACCACATAAAACCAACCCACTGCAGGAATACAGATCTCCGTACAATATATGGGGATTGAAGCGTACTCTGCCACGCGGCTCTAATACGGACTGGCAGAGGCCAGTGTTTTCAGGCCGCCTGATAACCACCGACTTGTCTTAATGACTACAACTAGCAGAAAACACCACAATAAAATATCTTTTTATTTCACAAGCCCATAAAATACGAAAAATGCCTTTTCATATAACTAGATAACGCACAACTCGTATTTTTTATATGAGTAAATTTTCCACGCGGCCCACGGTCATTCATTAAACAATATGTCGCGGTCGCACACTCTGTAATCTACATCAGCAATTATCGAGTTGTGATTAAAAGCGGGACGCCGCTGCTCATTAATCTAGTCCGTAAGTGGACGCCCATAATGGATCCCATACACCGCTATATCATTTCCTAAATAGACTGTTGGTTGAAATTGCTTTCAAATATTTTCCAGTATGTAAAAAAAGTTTTTTAATTTCAATAATATTATTTATTATTAGGAAGATTTACAGAACTAATCGGTATAAATGAAGCAGCAAACAATAACAAGTAATCTATGCTAATTAAAATTCTATAATCTATCTTACGATCTTAGTTTCTGAAATTAACTTTTAAAGTTAATGCCACATTAAATTGTAGCTTCGCTTATCTATAGCTGTCACTGTTAAACTAATAAAGAATAAAAGAGACAGCTAGATACTTGAAGCGCCGAAGACGCACGTCCCAAAAACATGCGCATTTAAAATACGCCGTATGCTATTTTAAATCCACCAACGAAAGTTATTTCATAACCGAAAGAACAACTAAAAAAAATATATAAATCTTCGGGCTAAGTTGAAACCGCGGCCGCGGGGCAACACTTGTCTGCAGCTATTAAATTACACAGAAAGGATTACTTTAAACCCCTGATGCTAAGAACTTAAGTCAATTTCTCCAAGGAAGTTCAGAGGGCGCACCAAATAAGAAGGCCGCCTTATCCCGTACCCGGCTAAGCTGTTTTGGGGACATCCACCGTTTATACACGTTACTGGTAACTTTGCTTGTTTCTGTGCACAAATAAGATTAAGATTTCGCTGTATGGTTGTTATTCCCAACATAGAATTATATCCATGTTTCAACCTAATACTTAAAAACTTAAACTGGATAATCTGAACTAGTTTGTTTCTTGTATAAACTTAGGTATCTATAAAATCATTACTAATTTATTAATCAAATGATTTATTACTGACTTCTTCGATCAAGACAGAGTTGCAGCTTGTGCATATGCGTAGGGGCGGCATGGGTGTATACCGGACTAGAGTAAGTCATTTTCGTAAAAACAACCTGATGTAATACAATCTGCCGCCTATAGACACCAGCAAGAAAAACATTGCAGATGCGTTGCCGGCCGTTGATAGAGCCAAGTATTACGGTTGGTGGAATTGTGAAAACTTTTAAGTGAAGATAGGGTGAGAAAAAGAAAGTGAACGGCAACTTAAAAATATGACATAAAACATAGACAATTGATATAAATTATAAAGATGTTTGAAAAAGGAGTTCGGTTTGCCACAATATTTTAACCAGTTTCATAGCCAACCGCTTCATCAAAGTTAATTCATGCCGACTGCTTCGAGCATAACGCAATGATCTATTAATGGGTAGTAAAACCTCTGCACTTCAATGTCCCCAGTAAAATACACCAGTTAAATCCCAAGGAGAGTTAACGACGGTACTTTGTCAAATAAAAACCGACTTAACAAAGAACAAAACGGGTCTCCCAATGAGTTACTCAATTTCCACACAAAATAACGCCATTAATTACGGCCGGAAAATTGCGATATCATAAAACAGAAGACGGATAAACTCGGCCAAGGGGCGGGTCACACTGTGAGAACAACGTCTTTAGACGATACGAAAATTGACTGAATTCTGTAGTTTTATAAACGATAACTTCAGAAAAATTGTCTTAGCTCTATAGCTTTCGTTTTTATGTCAAATCAAATCAAAAATACTTGGTTCCGTAGGCTCTCGCAGGCACGTCTATTACAATGTTATAACATATTTTTTTTTAATCTACCAGCATTTCGGAAGGACCATTGATGAGAAGAAATGTCAAAAGAAATTTTGTCAATATGTCTTTTTTCCATTGCCAGTAAACTTTCTTGCGCATGTCAAAAGTAGTCAAAACCTCGTCAGTATTTTTATGGGTTTAGTTCTTGAGATTGGTCTCTCGTCTCATGTCAATGTGCAATGTGGATTGGCTCTTTGGATTTGGTCAAAAATCTGATATAGATGGCGCTGCTGTGCATAAATAAATAGACGCAAACGAAGTTGCGCGGGTTTCACTAGTATAAGTAAAACTCATCAGTTTCCAAGAATTCAGTTAAATTATTTTTAATTAATTTCAGTATCTCCTTTTCAGATAAATAAATATTTAAGTACCTAGGTAGAGAGTAGACCTTCGCAGGCACTTTTTTAAGTCGAAGTGTACACTGTACATATTATAATAATGTTCAATTAATCTACTCTACAAGTTACCTTTTCGGAAACAAAAGCAAAATAACCACTGTTAAGAGAAATGACGAAATGGCTTATTATCAGCCCGCTTCTGAAATGGATTTTAATTCCACATTAAGCATGACGTGTCAAGATATCTTTTCTTCTTTAGTTTGACAGTGACTTAATGTGTTATTAACTTTAAATTTCAGAAACTGTCTGTATTGGCCCAACACAGACGGTGGAACCCAAATGTGATGAAACTGGAACTTCTAGTTACTTTTGAGTCGCATTTGAGTTTCTGTCATAGACTCCTTTGACGGACCACACATGACACAACCTTCTTGAAATTGGCATGCAGCAAATGTAAAATAATTGATACTCACAATTTCAAAAGGCTTTCGTTGCAGTTCCGTTTCAGTTGCGTCTCACCGTCTGTTCTGGGCCTAACTGATATTATTTTTCCATCTTCAACAGTAATCTCAATGCAACTGAAAGTTATTCTATGTAAACGAGCCTTAAGCAGCGCGTTTCTTTAACGCGATTATGAATATTAATTACGCCGCCCGCTGCCCACCCCCTCGACCGCGTAAACAAAGCAGATGGCCCAATTGTCTGAGTGGTGGAATTACTCCTCGTTTGCACTCCGTAGTGTGCGTCGTTTCTATTGTCTTATTTAGAAATCTGTTCGGTTCCACCTTAAAATCTACTTATGCTTGGTCAACTTGATGAGTCTTAATTGTCCCACAGCTGGGAAAAAACCCTGCCTCCACCATAAACTAAAGTTTGGAAATTATTTTTATACCGTTTAGTCGGCAACGCGCAATTCTCGTGACTTTTGTTTCATTCTGGGTTTAAAACCGTGTAGCGCAGCCTTATATTCCTACTCTCTAAATAAAGACTTTGAATTTTGAATATTTAATTAGGCTTACTTTGTAAAAGCCTAATTTTAAAGTAATTCTAATTGTATGACTAAACATTAAAAACATTTCACATAAACTCTTCGTTGTACACTGAGGACCCTCCTCACATTTCCCGCTACCCGCCTCTCATTAGCGAATGTAAAATAGACGAAAGATTGCAGCAACCTTGTGTTTTTCCATTGATTTTCACAAAGAGATTCCGCCTGTTCTAAAGGCACCCCGTAATGAAGATAGATGCGGGGCGGTGATCATCCCCCGCCCCGCAACCGCGCCCGCAATATCCCGCAACGCCCGCACTGTTATTTCACTCTTAAACAATCGCCGAAATGATTTGATTGATTGCAACGAGGACACCCTGTAGGTACCTAATTAATTACAGGGACAAACTTTTCGGTGCTCCGAGTTTCGCAATGTCGAAAAACAACTTGTTTTTAGATGGAATTTTTGGGAATATCGAAACGTAGTAATAAAAATAAATTGAAATTGTCATCGATATGGAAAAAAATATTTTCGTTGACGGGAATTAGCGCTGGATAGATACGAGAATTAATGCGGACGCTGTGACATGGCGTCAATATGAAACCAATATAAAGCGCGTCACAATATACAATTTTTATGTTGAGTTGAGACAAATTATTAATGGTACTATTTATTGACATTCCGCGTAGGTAATGTTGTATGGATGTACCTAGTTTGAAATTTTATGTTAAAAAAGAAAAGAAAAAGAACAGTACGATATATTTTTAAATGACAAAAAAGGCCGTAACTGGTTTTCTTTTTACCAGTGGTCATTTTGTTTTGTTTCCGAAATGGTAGTAGTTTATAGAGTAGATTAATTTATACAAATCATTTATTACTGTATACTCTGACAAGAGAACGTGTTTGTGAAAACCTATTCTCTAAATAAAAGTTTAGAAATTTTGAATTTGAATTTGAACAAAGATACTTTAATATTTGACTCTGCATATGAAAATATATATATTTTTTAAATTAGTACTTTTTTAAGTTATTTAAAATAATAGTTGCAGTACAGTTAGCAGTATTCGCATAGCGGGGTTCGAATCAGAGGCCCTTGCGTTAAAGTAACCATATAATCAATGAACCCACCACAGTCTGTTATATCATTAGAAAAAAAAAAAAAAAACATTTAATCCCAGGGTATATGCGCGCTCACATTTAGCTTTACGAAAGCATGCATACAACATACAATGTATTGTTTGGCTTCATATTAGGTTCATATTATGGATAAGTATAAATTATTTTACATTAGTTGTATAATAAAATCTATTTACTACAAATTGTCAGTTACCACCTTCGAGCTCTGCATCATAGGAGGCTATACGCAAGGCTTTGCAGCGGGATCATAAAATGGAAAGTCAATTGCAGGGCTCTCAGCTGATAGGCCCGTTTACGGTGCGCCACGGATTTTTCCAGCTTCGAAAATAGACGTGCAATGAATTTATTGGTATTTAATATTCCAGTCGATTCAACCAGATTTAGATTGGATCAATTTACAGATTGATTTTTATCTTGTTAATTTTTAAACGGGTTAGATTTTTATTCTGCGATATGCGAGCTAATATTGGTCCTACCTCTCGCGGTAATCGAACACGTGCCTCTTAGTTTAGTAATATTATAAATACGAAAGTATGATGATGTATGGATGTTTGTTCTCTTTCACGTAAAAACCGCTCGATAGATTTACTTGAAGTTTGGTACACGAGTAGTTCAACACCTGGATTAACACATAGGATACTTTTTCCCGGATATCACAACAGGAACAACGGGATTTCGCGGGTAACACTGCGTGCGTCAGCTAGTTGAACCATACATTTAGTACAGGGATCGTACTAATATTATAAATGAGAAAGTGAGTTTGTTTGTTTTTGTTTGTTATTCCATCACGGCTTGACTAATCAGCCGATCATTATGAAAATTTGTATTTAATTTGTCAGGGGTACAGAGCCTGACATAGACTTTTTATCCCGTGAAAATATGTCATTCCAATGGAAAAATATTTTATACTACAGAGAGCGCTGTATGGGATGGGCTATCGGCCAACAGATGGCGCCACAAGTCGCGCTATGGGGCGTTTTGTTGTCAAACGAGATCTATGTCAGTCATAAAATTATCCGCGAGCGGAGCCGCGAGGGAAAGCTTGTATAAAATAATTCAAAAATATCTGATCACGTTAGTAGTATTTACTAGAGTCACAATCAACTACGTGTCGACAATGTTCGAGCAACAAAGTATTACGTTCAGCTACTTATGAGTCGAATCATGCTTTTGGGTGTTTTGTTGTATCAAATTTTATCGATACTTCTTTTTGTAGTTGTTATATTGAATATTTGAAATAAATTTTTCTTAGCTTTAGAAACAGAAAATATTGTCTGAAAAATTTCATTAGTTATTTATTTGAAGGAGTTTTCCCTAGATCTCTGAAAAAAGCCCTCGTAGTCCCTATTCACAAGACTGGTAGTAAAAAAGAAATTTCTAATTATAGGCCTATCTCTTTATTGCCATCTATTTCTAAAATATTAGAAAAAATCATAAATACCAGATTAATCGAATACTTGGAAAGAAAGGCTATTATATCAAAAACACAGTTTGGGTTTAGACCAAAGCTATCAACTAACGATGCCGTACATCAACTCTCTGACTTTTTAGTTCATGAGATTGATAAGGGCAATCGGACACTGGGAATATTCCTTGACCTTGCAAAAGCATTTGACACAGTCTCCATCCCAATCCTCTTGCAAAAATTAGAAATAATAGGTATTAGAGACGCACAGCTCAAGCTTTTTGCGAGCTACTTATACGAGCGAACACAATGCGTTAAAATGGGCAATGTCATCAGTTCTGATATGAATAATACCAAGTTTGGCATTCCTCAGGGAAGTATTTTAGGCCCAACCCTCTTTTTAATCTATATAAATGACCTATGTAATCTTCAATTAAATGGTGGTAAAATCATATCATACGCCGATGACACAGCACTAATTTTTTCCGCAAAAACAGACGAAGAAGTCTATGAACTGGCACAACGGGGTTTTAATGTTGTAAATAACTGGCTTCAGAATCATCTATTAACATTAAATGCGGATAAAACAAATTTCATTAAGTTTTCATCGCGTAAATCAAACTCTACTCTATTGACTTTGATTGCGCATAATTGTAATCCCGCAAATGGTTTGTGCGAGTGTCCTCTCATTACTAACACAAACCACATTAAGTACTTGGGTGTTATAATTGACGAAACTCTAACATTCAGAAGGCATATAGAAGCAATAACTTGCAGAATGCGGAAGTTAATATTTATTTTCAAGAAACTCCGTTCGATTTCTGATTTTAAAATCGTTAAACAGGTGTACCTGGCCCTATGTCAATCAATATTAACTTACTGCATTACGACGTGGGGTGGAGCAGCTAAAACAGCTCTAATAAAAATTGAAAGAGCACAGCGAGCGGTTCTAAAAGTCTCCACTTTTAAACCGTATCTCTATCCAACTGACCTACTCTATAAATCCTGTGATGTACTGAGCGTTCGACAATTATTTATAATGAACATTGTACTTAAACAGCATGCAGTTTTGCCCTTTTGCACTGAAACTACTAATAAACGACGGAAAGATATAGTTTGTTTTAGACCCATTGCAACATATCGCGCCCTATCATCTAGATTCTTTATATTTCTCGGACCATTGCTCTATAACAGATTAAACGCCAAATTATGTATCTACCCCCTTAATTCATATAATTGTAAAAAAGCTCTTCAAACAGCACTCAAAAATATGTCCTACAAAGATACAGAGGAATTAATGACGATCGTGAAATAAACCTGTAAATACTACCACATTATATTTTATTATTATTAATTTTTAATTATAAGACACCTTTTACCTTGTATCATATTTAAAGTGATTATCATGATTTTTTATATTAGATCTTTTACCGCCTGAAACACAGGATTTTCCTAGCTCAGGCACATAATGTTATACTTTTACCTTAATTGTTTTTATACTGTTAATTAATGTTACACTAGCCGTAAGTTTTATGAATAAAGATTTATTTATTTTATTATTTATTTATTTATTTACGGTGTATATTTTCGACGGGTGCTTTTCGTTATTTTGATATTTGAGGCATTATATTATTGTTTTTAGTAGCTCTCACAGACAAATTAAATTTTAAAATAATTTACACACAGTTATAATAGGAATGAAAATAAAAATTAATTAAGGTGATCGTTTGATCTATTAAAAAAAGTTCTAGTATTTCAAGTTCAGGAAAAATAAAATTTTGTTGAAAACACCATTTCCTGATGGACCAAACAAATTGAAAAAAAATCGACCCTTGAAATCTTTGTAGCTCATCAAGCAGCAAACTATTAAAATTTCACCTATCTGTCATTATGTATATTTAACAGCAATCTAGTAGGTACCCTGTACTAGCTTAGTTGCCTAGTTTGGGACTAGATGGCGTTGTATGATTTGTCCAAGAATCTTTATTATTATTATGTAACCCTCACCAAACACCCTGTATAATACATAATATTAATAATGTTAACGATATTAAACCATATATTTGTATAACTCGAGTAAGAGCGCCAGTTGGTCAATGAATAAGTGATTTTATTTTAATTTGTAAGGTCAGCTTTTTCTATCTATTCAATGTACAATGAGCACCGTTCTCCGAGTCTACATGTAACGATTTCTTTAAATATATAACGTGAACTAAGGGTCTCTACCACTAGAAATTTAATTATTAATAAATTAATATAATTTATGCCACAAAGGTGGCAAACAAGCAGGCGGGCCGTATGCTTGTTTGCCACCTTTGTGGCATGGTAAGCATCACCGTAGCCCATAGACGCTTGGAATACCGGGGGTATCACTCACGCGTTGCCAACCCTCCCAACACCCTAAGTGGAGCTCTGGGGACCTTGCTCACCGTAGAAACACAACATAGCCCAGACCGATGCTGTTTGGCTACGATCTTCTGTTAGGTGGAGGTCCTTCCCCAGACGGGCTGTTCCGATTTGAGCGGATTATCCGGTGTGCCCTACCTCTCTTACTAAATTATTAATTAATAAATTTGGATTTTTATTAACGTAAGTGTTTACTAAACATTAATAATGTTTATGTTTTGTTATCGTAAACGATCCTATGTATTATGCATATGTAGTTGACGGAATGCAGATTTAACATCATAGGGTGCTTACATAAAGGGACAAGTTTCAGTAACTTTAGATTTTAAGTATATAATTCATTTTATATATTACTATTGGGCTATCACAATTGTGGAATAGGTCACCAGGTATCTCCCTATACTCTTTTAAAGAAGAAAAAATTGTGTTTTGGTTTGTAACGTATAAACTCAAAAACATCTGGTCCGATTTTAAAAATCCTTTCACTGTCGGGAAGGTACATTTATCTCCGAGGAACATAGACTATATCTATACTAATATTATAAAGAGGTAAAGTTTGTGTATTTGTTAAATTGTAAGGGGTAATCTCGGGATCTACTGAACCGATTTTTAATATTCTTTCACCAATAGAAAGCCACATTATTGCTGAGTGTCATCATCACTACATAGTGTAAAACAAAGTCGCTTTTTCTGTCCCTATGTCCCTTTGTATGCTTAAATCTTTAAAACTACGCAACGGATTTTGATGCGGTTTTTTTAAATTGATAGAGTGATTCAAGGGGAAGGTTTTAAAGTATCATACATTCCAAAATTCCCACGGGAAAGCGGGATATACGCAAACGAAGTTGCGCGGGTTTCGCTAGTAGGTTATATAAAAATCCAAAAAATAAAAAGACTTTCAACATTATGCCCAACGAAGTGGGCACGGGTCAGCTAGTATTATTATATTTTCAAAAAAATTATGTATTTCGTAAAAAATTCGTGCAAAGCTGGGGCGGTCCACTAGTAAAGTATAAATTCAAATGTTGAGTTAAAACTGTCGCGTCCCGCTAGTAATTCACAAATGCGTGCCCAATTACTGTTTAGTGCATCTGTTGCACTCGCCCGGCGCTGCGTGCTCCGAATGAGATCTGTTTAAAACTTTTACAAACTTTAGCGATACAACAAATTGAAATTTTAATAAAAACGAGTGGTATTTTCGACGTATGTGCTAGTGTTTTCCTGTTTTTAATACACTTTTGTTTAGGTTATCCAGTGGTCTTAACTATTGTATACAAAAACCGGCATCGGCTCAGTGGTCCCGGGTGTCTCGGTGTTAAGATCATTTTGAAAATTCCTTTGCCCATATAAAGCGATATTATTAGTGCGTGTCATCTATATACCTATTAATCCGAAAAAAGCCTCGCGGGAAAAGCCGCAGACAGCTAGAATTTTATACCACAAAGGTGGCAAATAAGCATACGGCCCGCCTGATGCTTGACGCTTGCAAACTTGCGCTTTGCCGACCCTCCCAACCTCCCCAAGTGGAGCTCTGGACACCTTACTCACCATAGGAACACAACATGGCCGAGACCAATGCTATTTGGCTACGATCTTCTAGAAGGCTTCCCTAGACGACGGGCTGCTCCGTTTTGAGCGGATTATCCGCTGTGCCCTACCTCTCTTAAATACTTATGAAATACAAGAATTTAAGGTAATTCGTAAATATATTCATAAAATTATTAAAGCACTTAGCTCAGAAGTTAAATATACATCTTAAAATGTGAACAAGTCTTAGATTTTAAAATGGTGTACAAATGAAACAAATCCACTTTAGTCACAAAAAGTAATAACTTATTTTGCTCATGCATGAGTTTAACACAGCGCGGTAAACTTTACTCGGTGTTATAACGTAGAGCGCCCATAGAGCTAGGAATAATGACGTCAGTTTAGAATAGACTCATTAACTTTTTGTTATTTTTAAATTGACGACCTCTGTGGCGTAATGGTTACCACGCCAGACCTCCCAGGACCCCAGGTCCCGGGTCCGATCCCCGGTCGGGTCATGATGAAAAACGAACTTTTTCTGATTGGCCTCGGGTCTTGGATGTTTATCTATAATATGTATTTGTTATAAAATATAATATCGTTGAGTTAGTATCCCATAACACAAGTTTCGAACTTACTTTGGGGCTAGCTCAATCTGTATGAATTGTCCCTATATATTTATTTATTATTATTATTGGTTTCCGTAAGGGTTGCTAGAGCATAGACAGACGCGAGACATTAGATTCACTAGTACAGTAAGCCAATGAACGAGATGAGCACGGTCGTAAATGTGATTCATGTTTTTTAAATATTGGGAAAATATACTCGATTTTTTGTTTATGAATACTCTTCATATCGTATCGTATCGTTGAGTTAGTATCCCATAACACAAGTTTCGAACTTACTTTGGGGCTAGCTCAATCTGTATGAATTGTCCCTATATATTTATTTGTCCCTATATATTTATTCATATTGTACTATGTAATTACGAGTAGATACATTAGCATACTCTACCCTGTACCCCCTGTGCCTCCCTATTCTCGTAACACAAAAAATTTCAATCTTACCTCAAATTCACGCACTATCTCCTATTTTGTAGAAGAGATTGGCATGACTGAAGAAGAGATTGGCACTGTTTGTGTTGTCTCATTGTAACTGTTTTTGTAACGAGAATACTGGATCTGTCACCTGTCACACAGTCGTTACGGTCATAATGCTACATAAACTCACTTTGCGACCATTTCGTTAATTTATTATTATTTCTATAGGCGCTTGTACACGCTCCCAGCTCTCTGGCCACACACTCCAGTCGACTCTATTAAAAAGCTATTACGCAATACCAAAAGAGTTCTTACAGCAGCCCGTAAAAACAAGTCGTAATGGCCTCGGTTATAGTTTCTACTGAATAAATACTGTAAAGCGGTTTATTGGACTGTAATGTTGATGTTTTCACAACTTTAACATAAAACAACACATTATTTATTAACACACACGCAATGATGTGACATGGCGCAGGTTTCCATTTTCACTAAAACCACCTGTAATTTGTATCTTATCTATTGTTAATACACGGTGTAATGTAGAGAGTGTAATTAAATGTCCGTGATAGAGGGGTTTATTATAAATATTTTTTTGTTATATAGGTACAGTCAGCCGCAGAGAAACCTGATCCAAATTAAGTAAAAGTTAAATTTTCTCATGTAATTCTCAATGTATTGAATTAAACGAAAATCGACAAAAATGTACATTTGGATTACGTCTAGTATTTGATGAAATTTCATTGAAATCTGATTAGAGTTACCTAAAAAGACTTATATAATCAATCTTCCTTGATTTGGGGGATCAGGTTTCTATAAAGACTGTGTCTAATAAAATAAGAATTTTTCATGCGAAGTACACAAATAAAATGAAACGCTACTAGGATGAATTTAATTAAAGCTATTTATCATCATCAAGCTATAATCATCCCACTGCAGGGATACGGGTCTCCGTTCAAAGGAGTAAGAGCATACTCTGCCACGCAGCTACAACGCGGATTGGTGGTGGCCAGTGTTTTGCCGCCCGAAGGCCACCGTATTGGCTTAACGATTGTCATCCATAGACAACAATTAAATTATTCTAAATTAAACTTATGTAATTTAAGAAGTGCTGTAAATTGTGTACGATCGCTTTTTCAGTATCAGAAACTCCGGGCTAACTGCCTCTAATTACCCACTAGATTACACAGATTTCAATAGTGCAATGATCTTGAAAATGGCGCCATTAGTGCGAAACTAACTGGTGCTAATTACTAGTTCTTTATAAATGGAGATGGTAAAGTGCGGACTACATACGGAGCGGAGAATCCATACTTCCATACTATATTTACTACGAAAGTGCGTTTGTTTGTTTGTTTGTCCTTCTTTTACGTCGAAAGTAACAAACGGAATAACATGATTTGTATTATTATTTATCAGGCTACGCGGGCAAAACTGTGAGTAACAGCTGGTAATATTATATAAAGCCAAATTCTATATTGCAAATATTTTTTAAATTCGTTACTCTAAGAAAGGTTGTTAAACAAGTTTTTATATTTAGAGTGAGACACACTGCGACGCCATCGAGCTCTTATTAGTAAGAAACATAATTATAACCTGTTCCATTATTACTTTGCATAACAGCTTTAAACAATCGTCGGATTCAAGCACAAAACACTTTCATCATCATCATCTCGCCACTAGAAGTCCACTGCTGGACATAGCCCTCCCTTAAACACCTCCAATACGACCTGCTGGCAGCGGCCTGCATCCATCCAAATCACTTGATTGCAATAAAACACACAACATTATGTTGCCACAAGGCATGACCAACTTTCTTTATACCACAAAGTTGGCAAGCAAGCATACGGTCCGTCTGATGGTAAGCATCACCGTAGCCTATAGACGCTTGCAATACCGGGGGTATCACTCACGCGCTGCCAACACTCCCAACCCCAAGTGGAGCTCTGGAACCTAACTCACCGTATGAACACAACATGGCCGAGACCAATGCTATTTGGCTACGATCTTCTGTAAGGTGGAGGTCCTTCCCCAGACGATATGAGCGGATTATCCGCCTATACCTCTCTTAACTATTTCAAAAATGATCATTGAATTTCTCTGGATAACTTGTGCCAAGTAGATAATATAGTGGAAAATAACATATTTACTTACATTATTATATAGTTGCAATATGTGCTCCGAACACTACTTGATCGGTGTAATTATGCGAGAGTGCGAATGGTGGGTTAGAAAGGGGTCGCGGGGAGGGGTGTGGGGTTCAAGCCGCTTCATTAGGGATATTATCAGCGTTAACCACTTCACGATACCATAATGACGTCGTAAACACTGTTACGTGCAAGGAAGCCTTATTCATAAAAAAAAACCTAATCTGTGTATTTTATGATTGAATGTCATATATTTTGTTTTACCGTTTGTGAAAAATGCTTGTCTTTAACGATTACCGAAATATTTTATAACAAATCAAATGAAGCAAAGAATGAAAAATCACTTTCAAATCTTGTTGGCTTTATTTTGACTACAGTCAAGTGGGCATTAAGTGTAAATTGGGTGTTTGTTGATCAGGCATTGCTGAAAGAAATATAAAAGCTTTAAATTGAGTCTTGAAATGTATGGATGATATTATTAAACAAGGTATTTCAGATACGTATTTAAGTACAATATTATTAAATACCTTTTTGTTAATGATAAGGTAATTATGATGCATAGAAAACATCTAGATCAGTCACACACAAAATGTTGACCACATATCATTCTGTCCTTATAGTTCTACCGTTCGGTTCTACTAGTAGGACAAAACGAATAAGAAAAACCGTTCTGTCCTACTAGTGAAATGTACGGAGAAAAAAATCATGAGAGGCAAACTGACCTATACACAATATTGAAATATAAATAAGTTCTATAGATAGTTCGTTGGTGACCACCCAAAGAGTTCAACCACTAAACATCTTGCCCTTTGAGGGAATCAAACCCGTGCTCTGGTACCGAGCTGTCCTTAACCTATATCTACGACTATAATCACATAAGGGATTATGATTATTGATTACCCAGATGTCATCTCCAATAGGT
Organism: Endotricha flammealis; assembly: GCA_905163395.2. Taxonomy (NCBI): domain Eukaryota; kingdom Metazoa; phylum Arthropoda; class Insecta; order Lepidoptera; family Pyralidae; genus Endotricha; species Endotricha flammealis. The sequence goes on along the minus strand of LR990856.1, from coordinate 17,865,400 downwards.
CTATATCTCGAGGTATCTCCATTAAGGTACCATCGGTCTATTATATGGATCACGTCGACGTCTGTATCACGGTTTCTTTCGAGGGTATGACTCGATAACTTTCATTATCGACTATCCAGATAGCTAATATTATTACCGGCTAGTGACTTACTGAGATATTATCTGAGAATTATGTAGATTTTGTATATATTAATTTCGATACATTATATTTTAATTAAACTAGGTCCAGACGGAGTTACGTGTAATGTAGTGCTCCCACATCGGTGTTATATAACGTTATTGAACAAATTGTAACACTAGCTAACATTTTAAAACATATGATTTTTGATTCCACACTGAATGTACAATTTGTCCAATAACGTTATATAACATCGGTGTGGGAGCACCATAACATTACATGTTATATAATAATAATTTTGCGGTACATAGCTCGTAAAGCCGGGTACGGGAACCGACTAACAAAATGTAACAAGCAATGCTGACGACCTCCGTGGCGTAATGGTTACCACGCCAGACCGCCACCCAGGAGGTCCCGGGTTCGATCCCCGGTCGGGTCATGATGAAAAACGAACTTTTTCTGATTGGCCTCTGGTCTTGGATGTTTATCTATATATGTATTTGTTATAAAATATAATATTGTTGAGTTAGTATCCCATAACACAAGTTTCGAACTTACTTTGGGGCTATCTCAGTCTGTGTGAATTGTCAAAAAAAAAAAAAGTATGACATAATGAAAGAACTTGCCGTCCACATTGTGGCAAAGTATCATGTAACTTCACAGTAAGAAGTAGCCAACCAAAACGGAATAAAATATCAAAATTAAAAATATTTTTATTCAAATATACATATTACAAGCACTTTCGAATCGTCACTCTTTTCCCCTACCAGCAGTTCAGACGGCAGATTTGTGCTAAGAAGAACCGGAAGAAGAATAACATTCCGAAGAAAAGAAAAAGACTATCGGTGAATTGTTCAAAGCCATTCTTAAAGATAATGACCCATTATATTGTGACCGTCACTGTCAACTAAAGAAGATGATAGCTCGAGACAATAAGAAATTAATCTATGTCTAATTACATTTTATATGAATGCGTTATTTCTGTTACATGTTGTGTACGCTATGTATCTAATATGTCGTCAATCTACAAAACCTCTATACGTTTAGCTAGTTATCCTTTCAGTGCTGACATCTACAGTCGATAATGAGCGGTAATCGAGTAACGCGCTCAAAAGCGGACGTGCCCCGAATGACGGCGCGTCTTAATGAGTGCACGTGTCTGCAGATACAGTTCGTTTGCTTCATGTACTCTGTAATAATTAATTTTGATATGCTCTATAAAGATAAAGAGATAAAATTCAATTATTCAGGGGCTAGGAGCTCACGGGCACTCTCCCTTGTCGAAGTGTATAAATAATATTGATTTGTATAAATAAATCTCTCTAAAAAGAGCCGTTTTTTTGTTGGTGTAACAGCCTCTATTTTCATCTCTCTTATGCCAACTCCTTCACCCGTCTCTATGATACGACGCCTGCCTTTTCCTTCATTTGATGCAAGATTCCTTCATTTTGATTTGATTTGAATTGAAGAAATATATTTAAAGTAGCTGATGCCTACAGTTTTATTCATGAAATCCCGTTTTTCTCGTTCCCGGAATGATGTACGAGATGAAGAATAATCCCATGTGTAATTTCATGTTATAAACTATTGCATGTCGTATGAAAACACTGAATTTAGACCACGATTAATGAGTCCTACGTTCAATACTGAACATCCTGTAGCTAACGATGGTGATGATTCATAGAATAAAATCAAAACGATATAATTGGTAGGTATTATTACAGAAAATTATTTGTATTATAAATATAAACAGCAGTAAATCACCGATTCAACGAATCACAAAGGAATAAAGACAATAGGAGGGGTATTGTTCGGAGGGCTTCGCGTCTTTGATTCGAGTTCCTTTGAGGTGGCGGCCACCGGCGAATTATCAGCAGTCTATCAGGCTGATTGACACCGGCCTCGCCTCAAAACGAAGAAAAATATGGCTTTCAAACGTTATTGAGATTGATGATCGTGGGCTAAGCGATGCCGGACACGCCTACAATCGTTTGCAAATACGCCTCTAGGGTGTCTGATATAGGCATGTTTACGTACGATACATGGAATAAATGGTAAAGATTGGATTGCAGCGTTTTATGAGTTTGATCACGGTAAATTATTTTGAAGTTTTCTTTAACGTGAATAGCCTGTTGAGAAGAAGTGCCGCGTACCGCCAGAAACTCAACATAGCCTTGATAGCCTTAAATGATGACTTGGTCAAAATAAAGAGATTCGAAAGAGCTTATATTAGGCCTATTGAATAAAAAATATTTTGAATTATGTTATCAGGGTTTTCTAGCTTTAAATCAATTATCAATAGAGTCAAAATAACGCTTTGAATTTTACGTTGCATTTCATTTGAATTTAGAAATTAAAAAAATATAGCACGGTTGATGAAAATTGCCACCAATATCTAAATCATTGACGAAGTAATTTGTTAGCACTATTCAAGTAATATTTTTTAGGTACACCAACAAGTTTTGACAATCTTTACTGCATTTATAAATTGTGTATAAAAGCCATCTAAACTTGAAGTGGTCATCCGTGTCCTCATTATTTAAATAGTCAATTTGTTAGCGAGAGGGCCCTCCGAGGACTCGCGAGATAGCGCACGCGGGCGTCCTTCCAACTCACCACTCAATGTAAGGATCAAAGTATTGCTTTTGTCATATACACGTTTCTTTATAACAGACAAATGAACCAGGGGGTTTTCTTGTAGTAGGTAATTTACCAGGTGCATGCAAAAAACTCACGACGGCCCACAAAAAAAAAAACCTTTGACTTGTCCCATGTCCACTCTTGGCCTTACCGTGCATCCATACCGCAGTTACTTTTTGTAGAGCAACGTTTCCAAGTGTTAGTGGACAACATCGGATAAACAAAATGTTATTGAGAATTCTCAAAAGTTGAAGAATGTTATTGTGTTGCAGTTAATGCAGAGAAATGCGTAAAGCAGGAAGCAGGTTTTCACTGTCTATAACGTAGCTAGTCGTTTTTGAATTGTGCAAATAAAACAATCAAATACTTGTAATTCTAAGCACTTATAACATGAAAGCAGCAAAGAGGTTATCAAGTCCCCGATAGAAGTCACCATTACAGTCATACACAAAGTTAGTATACGTTTAGCACTCATTTGTACAGGCTCTTGGCAAGGGCGAGGAAGTAGGTTTCGAGGGTAAGAGTTACCGACACGAGAGCCATCGATACCCGGACAATGTCGACTTTACCCGAGGGCTACTCGGCGCTTTGATCACAAATATTACAAATGGATATTTCAGCTTCAGTTGTAAATGCTATGACTTCAAACTTTTGCTGACTTTGGAAAAAATATGAAGTGATATACACTTGTGAGTAGCCGCGGTATTAATCGAGAAGTTCTTGCTTTTCCTGAAATAAGAACTATCCTTCCTTTAATATCCATTTAAGGGTTTTGAATTTAATATTTTAAATTTAAATATGCTTTCTCTTTGGTTAAGTCATCGCCGCCCATGGACCACAGTGCCATCGGTTATGAGACAATAAGTCAAAAGTCTTGAGTTTAGTTTCGCATTCATTAAGTAGAGGAATGAGTTTTTTCTGACCATTCCTGTTATTACCGATATTATGGGAATTTCCGAAAATCCTTCAAAAGTGAGTAATTGCGTCACACCATAAACATTGTTGAATGCCATAGACCGCAATATGCCTAAAAAAAGTAATAAGAAGGAAATAAATATAGAGACAAAGATTTAAGCCTTTGTACATTCTCCTTTTTTGATGGGACTCTCATAGTGACTCCGACTGCGGACTTCTACTACTACACGGGGACATCGTAGAAGCGGAAGGCTATCACTAAAATATTTTCCTACTATTGGCAGTAGAATCGCAATAACCTATATCCTCTCAATTATCTTGAACCGTTTTTGGGGTGCACCAAAAACAAACGGCTATAAATGCTCCAGTTGATTGGAATTTGTCGAACTGCGAGCTAACCGGGCCGTTTTATTAATTGTGCGGGACACACCGTATCGGTCGCGGGGCGGACCGTGTTAACCTCGCCCCTTTAACGCTGTTAGTCCGACACAGCCAACAACTAGTTTTTTGAAATTACTTTTTTTAAATAAAGTATTTTCTATGTCCTATGTGGATAATAAAATTTCGGGTTTTTATTTGCGATATAGGAAAAATGGCTTACGGTTAAAATGGATTTACGTTGGTTGTTTGGTTCGGTGCAAGATGCAATAGGTATCATCATTATAACGAATTAGTCGGTGCAAACGTATATGAAAAAACCGGGCAAGTACGTGTCGGGCCACGCACAATGCGTACAGCGTGAGTACAATGCCATATTCTATGACATTTGTACGTTTTCGTAAAATAAAAAATACTTCATAAGTTCGTCGGCTATTACTCTGTAACTAGTAGAGCCTACATCACCGTTATGTTATAGTTTTCCTTGTATTCAAATTCAAATTCATAACTTTTATTCAGAGAATAGGTTTTCACAAACACGTTCTCTTGTCAGAGTATACAGTAATAAATGATTTGTATAAATTAATCTACTCTATAAACCAGTTACGGCCTTTTTTGTCATTGAAAAATATATCGTACTTTTCTTTTTTCTTTTCTTTTTTAACATAAAATTTAAAGCTAGGTACATACATACAACATTACGTATGCGAAATGTCAATAAATAGTGTCATTAATTTGTCTCAACATAAAATTAAATCTAAAATATAAAATGCTAAATTGGTGTTAAAGATAGGAGCAGACTGCCTTCAAGGCAGCAACCGTTGAGTCGTGAGAGTCGGCCTTCCAGCCTTCATTACTGGGCTCACCATCACGTTATTATGAACAATATTGTAGGGAACAACAGTAACCTTTATGGACTACTACCATGAATTTTTTCAAATTTTTAAACACAAGACTTTCGGAGATAGAGGGGGGGGAACCACCGTGCAAAACGAAAATTGGCACGTTTCGGAGATAGAGGGGGGGGGGGGGGGGACCACCGTGCAAAACGAAAATTGGCACGTTAAATGTAAATAATTCGCAAACAGATCATTGTATCGGAAAATGATCTTCCCACACCCTCGATGTTTTTCAGAGACCTATCTAACTATATGCCACAACATGGGGTCGAGGCGAAGAAAAAAAAATTTCCCACTTTACATGTAGGGGAGGTAAAAAAATATTTTTATTCTACCACTTTGTTAAGATGCGTATACGTACTATATTTTTTTTATTATTTTTTTTCCTTCTATTCCTCCAACTTAGTTGAAGTCCATGTTTACAGGGACCTTATAGGGTTTACTTCATATTTTTATTTCTAATACTCTGATACTATCTTCTCGCTTCTATGCTTGCTTTCATTCTAGTTCTCACTTTTATGCCTCTCGCACTTCCATTCAGCATACTATCCTTTCATACTGACTCTATTTCTGTGTTGACAGTGGATTTTATTGTATATATTTCTATATTAGTGGGTAAAAAAGTGGGACGCCATACGGTTTATTTTTCTTATTTGCTACTTTCTACTTTAACAATTAGTATCTAATTATTTCTATTTTATTTGTGTATACCATTGTTTTCTTACATTTTCGTTTCATTTTCTTACTCGCTAGTTACACTTTTGTTTATTCTTATTTCTAGTACTCGTTTACATGTTTATCCTTAATTTCTACTACATATTTTATTTGCGTACGATTAAACATATATACTTATTATATATTTTTATCATACTATTTCTTAAGCTAATTTATTTCTGTTGTTTACTTTTTTAACAATATTTTTACAGTATTCTAAAAATTCGTTTCTATTATTGCTACACATGAGATAGGGCACGGTTTCTTTATTCAAAGTGATGTCTAATTTTTGCTCGAGGTTATATCTGTCGACGGCATGCACGGGGCATTCCAGAATCAGGTGTGTTATTGTCTCGTGTACTTCGGTTTCGCATGCACATGCTGGACTCTCCTTACACTTGAACCGATGTAAGTATGAGGAGAATCCACCATGGCCTGTGAGTGTTTGCGTCACCCTACTGTCGAGGTCTATTTTTCGGACGACCCCGTACGCGGCTATCGCGTCCGGGAGGAAAATTTTTGTTACTGTCCTGTACCTGCTGTCCCATTCCCGGAGCGTCTCCCCACGTATACATTTCTTGATAAACGAGACTGGGCACCGGTCGTATTGGGGTCTGGTTATACGTACTATATTACAGCTTTCTAGTACATAGCGAAATTATAAGGGTTCCTTGTAGTTTACTACGGAACCCTAAAAACGTTGCATAAATTTTAGGCAAACTGGTTTTTTGTTTCGGTATTATTAAATACGCCATGGCAACTGTATATGTCAAAGGTCCCCATCGATCTCGCAAGTGTGTCAGCTGTTACTCGAGTACAAAGGTCAGAATTTTTCGTATTTTTTCCGTATATCTTTAAAACGCTGAGAGCTATCGGGATAATAATTTATTTAACTTAAATAATTTTGTCTTACTAACTTACTTAATAACATGACGCTTATCAGCACACAATACGCACGTTATACATAATAATTCGGGCCATACTAAATTCACAAAATCGAGATCCATCTGTCGCAACGCACACCACACCTTAACTGGTACAACTCTAGCATACACAACAGAATACCATCCACAAATAAGTCTAAAGAGACCGAGTGACGCCTTGGTAACCCTATGATCCTATAAGGCAGAGTTTAGACGAGTGGGCTCGGCACTGCGGCCCGGTGCAACCGAGGCATCCGGCCGGAAATGCGGTTGAAACTGTAATATTAAGTTGCCGACTTGACGTCCGCATTGCCGAGGAAACTGTGCATACAAATTTATATTTATCGTCTGCCGTGATTCAATTTGCATTTTTTTTTATTCCACTACCGAAGCGTGCAGTATTTTAAAGCATAATAAATTGTAAATAAGTAATTTTTACCATTAAATGAAATTATAACGTTGTATGAATAATATACAGATATAATTTGTTAAAATTAATAAATGAATTGCACATTTTCCCCAATTTACTTTTTAAAAGAGTAATTGCACTGGAAATAGGCGTTATTTGAAATCAAACGTGTATTCTATAAAATGGTCTGTATTTTTTTTTGGGTAGTATTGATTTATACATTTAAACCATTTTATATTTCATTGTTAAAATTTTTGCCATGTATATTGGATCAGATTATAGTGCACGTAACATGGCCCTAAAATAAAACGTATGCACTTCGTTTACGCGTCCATTCGACGGGGATCCTATTTCGAGTATCTCGTACAAGTCGACCAACCTATTTTAAAATCACTTTGGAGTAAGTATTCAACGTATCCGATAAGTGTCAAGCTCGCATACTGTCGACGAGTACAGTCAGCGCAATAATGAATTATCATTTTCTTACCTCGTGACTTTTGTAAATCATTGGAATTACTGAAGTCTTTATTAAACATGTTTAATTATTTCGATTGTACCTCTCGCATTGCAGCGGCCGCCATTCTTTTTTTTTATACCACTAAAGTGGCAAACGAGCATACGGCCCGCCTGATGGTAAGTATTGCTCGCGCGTTTTCGACCCTGTAGAAAGTGGAGCTCTGGAGAGATCTTACTCTCCGTAGGAACACAGCATGGCCGAGACCAATGCTATTTGGCTACGATACTATAGGTGGAGGTCCTTCCCCAGACGGGCTTCTGCGATGTGAGCGGGTTATCCGCTGTGCCCTACCTCTTATTTCCTAATTGTAACTTTAGATTATTATGAAAAATTTATGTTAACACTAGTGAAACCTGCGCAACTTCGTTCGCGTGTATTTATTTATGCACAGCAGCGCCATCTATATCAGACTTTTGACCAAATCCTAAGGGAATCGCGTACTTTCGGGATAAATAGTCCCCTATGTGTTAATCGAAGATATCAGCTACCTACATACCAAATATCACAAAATTTGGCCTAACCATTATAGCGTGAAGAAGTAACAAACATACACACAAACTTTCGCCTTTATAATATTAGTGGGACTCAAGATACAATAAAATATTGAACACATGTCAAGAATGTGTGTTTACACGGGAGCAGACACAGTTGAACGCATTAGTATCACCGCGGCTTAAATTTTAGACGGGCATAGATTTCCATCAGATTATCCACCTATCTCGAAATCTACAAACATAAATGATTATTATTTTGTATGAGTATTAAAATTGTTCATTGTATAGCATTGAAAACACAATCAAATGCTTCATTTAAATTAAAATAATATCTATCTGTATTAAATTATATCCAAAAATATGACAACATTTTGTACAGAACGATATTGAAATGTACCTATTTGAATTTTAGTACTTACCTACTAAATAGGAGACAGTTATGAAAAGGAGACTTTTTGAAATATCATACATACGTTAGGCAAACATATACACATTTTAGAATATTTATATTTTTTTCAATTTCATTATCATAAAAATCTATTTCGAATTCTAGTCTACATAAGCTTGCACAACATAAAATGCGGGAGCGTCATACATACGAAACATCCCATGAAATATATTTCTATTTTGTACAAATATACAAGCATGATCAATAAACAACTTCAAAGAGCACTTTTAATTAAAACAGCCGCTACACACGACTCATATTTCTATTCAGAGCCAAAAGTAGCTTGACACACGTCGGACAGCCAGCACAAATAATTGCTTAGCTTAATTTCGGAGCCAGTGAGCCGGCAAACATTCCGGATAGGTTTATGCTCGGTTTATGCCCGGTATATCAACCGGGAACCGGGGCGGCGCGGTCCGGACACAGCTTTATACCCGGACCTTTTTAAATTTACGCCCCCACTTTTTGTGGCGTATTTTCTTCGTAAAGGATTAAGAAAACTTTGTATGTGAAAGTCACCGTCCGTTTATCGAGTTTATGTTGTAAAAGTGTAAAGTTTTGGTGTGGTAAAGCATTTATGAAATATGCTAGCCCGATCGGAGAAGTACTATTCTGAAAATAATATTTTGTTTAAATAAAAATAAAAAAATCATTTATTTTGCAAGTAGATTTACAAGAAATACATTTGCACGTCAATATATTTGATCCTACTAGCACTACAGACGCGAATGGCCATTGAGAAGAAGTGCCGCTTTTTTAAAGCCATTTTACCAGACATTTAAGTTTTTTAAGTATTTGCTTGCAGGACTTGTGTCGTTTTAACTGGCGCAGTCGGTCGATAATAAATTTCTATTATCTAGAACTAGATCAAGTCTCAAGGGAAGGTGATAATTCCTAGACAAAAAATAATATTGTTCACTTTCCTTACATCGCTACTTGAATGCTGATTGAACTGTCCGTCAGTTTATCTTTCCAATTGTGAGAAATTGTTTGCGATAGCTCCGTGTTATTAGGATGAAAAATAGACAAGGGAGCATTCTCATGAAATATAAGACTTATTTAGAAATATTATTAGAGAGAGGGACTTTGTAAAAACTCATGGATGAAATAACTTTTTATTTGACGAACGTACGGGAGACAAACAAGCATACGAAACCACCGGATGGTGAGTGGTGACTGCCGCCTACGATCATCACACCAAAGGCACTACCAATGCGTTGCCCGCTACAGTGAAACGAATAGAAAGAGAAGGGCTGAGGAAGAAAATAACGACTTAACCACTTCTTCGCATTAAATTTAAAATGTTATTTGATCATGTAAAGATATACCAGTATATCCGATCCATCATTCAAACTCTACCTACCACTTAACCCCCGAAGACGGTCGTACATTTAAAAGAAAAATTTATGGCTATATCGATAAGATGTGTTACGAAACACGTGCTAACTCGATACGGACAAAAAAACCCAGAGGCCCGCGGGCCGCGCATAAATTATTGTATTCCCAAATGCCCTCGGTATTATTTTACTAGAATATAAAGCGGTTATTGTTTCCCGAACTCCAATGGGGTGTTAAACGGCAATTCCTAAAAATAGGTCGTGAAAATACTAACGTTTTCAAGTATCTTTCTTTAAGATTCTCGAGATATTTTTGAGCTTCATGAAAAACTTGGATTTAAAATCTCTACACTTGCTGAAGTGATCAAAATGAAAGCTCATTGACTTTCTGAGCCACTCTAGAGATAACACTTAGAATCCACAACCAGCTTAAACGGAACCAAGCAAGAAGTACTGGGAAATGTGTCTTATAGGAGGTCTATGTCCAGCCGTGGATTTGTGGCTGAAATGAGGATGATGATGGTACATGGGTAGAGAAACACAAGACCACCTTAGAAAGACCCCGAGTAAGCAGCCGGCTTTCGTAGTACTGGCACGAGCTGTTAAAAAAAATGCATGGTTGAAAAGTTGTAAAATGAAACAAAAAGATAAAAAATCAAGTGAAACTCCTACTGCCTTTTTTATTTTTATTATCGTCAGAAAAATGCTTTGTAGCAGCCCCACCACCCGGGGAATATGTGGTGGAGACTGTGGGACTTACCACTAAAAAACTGACGGGATGCCACTCGCCCCCTAAGTGACGGGGCCACGGGTACTGTGATACATCCGCGACCCCGCCAGGGCCGTCCGTCCAAAGTTAAACTGGCCGGACCCGCTCTCCCCGGAACGGCCCGTCAGCAGCACACCGCATCCAGGTGCACTGCCGACACCGAGGACCATTGCCCCCTCAAGACGACGGGCCTTCCCCGGCTCGCCGTCTCGGCTGGGCAAGGGTCCCCGCCACCTTCGCTGGCCCGGCTCTGAGAGCCGCCGGCCCCTCTTCTTAAATTTTTTAACGAGGTTTTCTTCCTCCAGTTCCTTCCTTTTCAGTCCACTACGTACTTAGTGGACTCTGCGACACTTTGCGCCACCGCACACTCTCTCTTCCAGGGTGATCTAATTTGCCCATGTGACCCAACCCTTAACGCCCCCCGCAGTGTCTGGGTTAGCAAGGCCCAGTGTCTGCAGGGCCTCCGCGTTCCACCGCGCCGCCTTGTAAAATGAAACAAAAAGATTAAAAATCAAGTGAAACTCCTACTGCCTACTGACAAATTGATTTGAATAACGAACAGGCTAGGTCTTCATATAAATTTTAAACCAATCAGAGAGAGGTGTCAACCAGTGGATTGAGCTCAAAGCGACTGCAATTATGTCAAATTGTAGCCAGTCAGACGCAGACGTGTCCGCACTCAGAGACGTGTGAACGAACAGGGCACTTAACGATGAGTGCATAATTGTACAACAATTATCGCTCAATGGAGCTGCAACAGCGTCTCAATTGTGTAATTGTGGCATTATAATTTTAAGGGTGCCATCGACTGGAACCTCAATATATTTAAAGAGACTGTTAAAATGCATCAGGTCTATTTTCGTAATTAATAAAATGAAATCGTTTATTTCAGAAATTAGATCTTCACAGACACTTTTCTTGTCATTTACAACTGTTGGTATATATAAAGAAAATAAACTACGTTATAAACTACCATCATTTTGGAAACAAGCAAAATGGCCACCGGTAAAAGATATGGCGAAAGAAAACCGGTTACGGCCTTTTTGTCATTTAACAATTTTTTCATACACAATGGTGCGGACTGAATAAGCCTTAAATCTAAAATATAAAAAAGTCAGTACTGACAAGAGTGAGCAGACCAGTCTCCCCAGGCACCACCTGTTTACGAGTTGACGCAAGAGTAAGCCATCGCTCAACCATATTAGAGGGAACTCAGCAACGAAAACAGCTAAAATTTTGTCCCAATCCCAAGTGCTATTTTGCTCATACAAAATATTAAACGAGTTAGTACTTGAGATTGATACTAGATTGATACTATTTTAGTTACGAGGATACCCGCTGATTATCAATTGCTAGCCACAACTAATCTAGAAAACTGATTGAAACTAAGGAACTTAAGGGAAAAGATTTATTTTAAAAGAATACTTTTCTCTATTGCATCCGTACAAAGAGCAGAGCAGATCGAGCAATTTGATAAAAAAAAAATTTTTTAACAGTTATTATTAGACAGAAAGTGATAAAGATTCTATTGCAACACTTTTCTGTTGTTAGATAGATAGATATAATATGTTTTATTTACAATACACAATTGACGATACCTACCAGACCTTTTACATAACATTATCATGACCACTCTCTCACAAAACTTGTATCAAAATTCTAGTCAAATTCAATTCTCTAGCTCGAAATATGAAACGTATCATGAATTTGCAAATAATTATATTAATGCCACGACAAATAGATCTCCATTTGCCGCAGTAAACTGGTTCTTGAATAATAAACTAATTCATGAATCCAATTTTGGAATCGAGATTGTATTGTGAATTGTGATGTCTTGTACCTGCATTCGTGACGTTTCATTTGGCCTGTCAGTCGAACCGTCGACGTTTCTGATACCTCCTGACATTCAGATCTGTATTAGTTGATTGCGTGGTTTATTATGGAAACGTTAAATTGTCATTCATAATATTATATTTGATAGTTATTATGTCAATTATTAATTTCACTATATTATTCATATTCATTTTCATCATCAACATAATTAGGTTTAAGTTTTCAGCGTTGTCTTAAGAGGTTGTCTGATGGTTATTTGTGGAGTTTTATGTGCTGTGAAGTTATTATGATGTTTTGTTTTTGGCACTTCAATTATCTCTGCACCTTAACTTGAAGTCTGAAATATCTATATATTTAAGAGAGGTAGGGCATAGCGGATAATCCGCTCAAATCGGAGCAGCCCGTCTGGGGAAGGACCTCCACCTTACAGAAGATCGTAGCCAAATAGCATTGGTCTCGGCCATGTTGTGTTCCTACGGTGAGTAAGATCTCCAGAGCTCCAGGGTTGGGAGGGTTGGCAACGCGTGAGTGATACCCCCGGTATTGCTTACGTCTATCGAAGTAAAGTTACGTTACGTCTATCGACGTAAAGTCCTGGTAATGGCTTTGAGTCTACACGACTCAAAGCCATTACCAGGACTTTACCCTAATCACACACTATTTTAAAAATTCCTGTTAGAAAATATCAGAAATAAGCCTGTTAGGAAAAATACTCCAGGTCCAAATACTCCCTGTATTTGGACAGAAATTAGTTTGTTATAAAAATCATAACGATTTAAACATAAATTAGTTCTCTGTTGACGATAGGTATCGTCTTTAAAGAGCTATTATTGGTTATAAAAATATTTGTAATGAGAATGTTAGTTTTCAAGACAGATGTAAATATAATAAAACAGACATACATTAAATTATCAACCCAATCATTTTCAAACCGTACCTCATGTCTGCACAATGTAATATGCCACAAAGATCCATTTATATAGATCTATTCTGAGTGCTCTTATTGCTAAAATGAGATCGAAGACTGACATGACGTCGGCATCGCTCAGTGGCAGTCAAGCGGGGCAAAATGCACTACTCTCTGCATAGAACTTTACCTATTTCTGTAAAAATATCGATATGTCTTTTACCTTGCAAGTTATTGAAAAGTGCTTTTATGATGCTAAAACTCATTTTTAATAGGGCCCAACTGCAAGATAAAGAGAAGGAAGGCTCCATTCTATTTTGTCTTAAATCTGTGTAAATCTTTTAGGTAGCATCTACTGCGTTACGCTTTGCGACTGAAATAAACTGTACATATGTAATTATTATCATCAGAAAGATCAGTGGGTCCATACCCGTAACAAAACAGTTAAAATCTAGTCTCCCCACTCTTCCCATGGGTGTCGTAAAGGCGACTAAGGGGATATAGATAGAAAAGAATGGCCAGCCGACTTGCCACGCCGCCTGCCAAGCGTGGCGAGTATTGGCAAAACACCCCAAAAAAATGTTAGACGTTTGGGGGAGGCCTATGTCCAGCAGTGGAGTTCTTGTGGCTGTGATGATGATGCACAGCGCTTGCTAACTGACTCTTTTTATTTGTTATTTGAGCAAGATAGCAACTTGAGGTTAAGACTAGATATTAACTGTTTTTGTTACGAGAATACTTCCTCTGATCATTCTCTTCACCCTTAGATAATCGATTTCGAATGCGAAATTCCACAAACTAATATCACTCGATGTTACATAAAATCTTCTGGTCTATTCCGGTCTGATTTGCACACTGAATGGCAGGTGTGTTCGAATTGACACATGGTGTGTCGTCTGCAGCGAGAGATTCTATTTTGGATTTCAGTTTTACGACGCTTTAAAATTTATATTATAGTAGACAACACCAAGAACTTCTGGAATAACTTGGGATTTACTGGTAGATATAGGTCAATGCATCGTAAACTTCTCTCTGACCACCGGTAGGATCACTAAACATAGGCTAAACGAAAGATTGAAAATTGCTTGTCAGAAAAACACACCAGCCTCAACATGAAAAAGTTAAAATCTAGACTCAATTTTACTCGTTGTCTCACTCATATTATATTTTGTATGAGAAAAATGACGCATGAGATCGATACTTTATTTAAAATCAAACAATGCTGATTTGATAAAATTCTATGCATGATTTTGATAATTATAGTTAGACTCAACTATAATTTTACCGTCAAAATCAATCATTTAGAGCCGCTCATTTTTATCCTGCTCTAACATAAAAATATCATATTCTTTTAAAACAAACTGTGCATGTATCTTAAAATTGTAAATTTGCTAATATGAAATTCATATGCGAACCAGTCCGACTATTTTCGCATTTTGAAATTTTATTTACAGCGAAAAATGTTGTCTGAAATAGAACTCCCCCGAGTCCTGTAAACATTCATGATACTTTACAGCGCTACAAACAAACGGGTGTTGAAGCTAGTTATTTAACGTTTTAAACGTCCCGACGTACTGAGCAAAAATTTACATTCATAACTTTAATTTATTTTGTACGTAACATTACCCTCCATTTGGTGCAATCGCTTATTAATATACTACAGTGGGACATGATAGGCTAATAAATAATAGTATTTTATGGTCCCAAGGTTCGTATACATCAAACGTTACGCCATCAAAATTTTCTATAAGTTTATTAAACAAAGTGAGATGAAGCATTCCTGACACGAATAAGTGTTTTAAAAAATAAATTTTTGGTGGCTGTTTTTGAAATTTTGCACTAGAAACACCTGTAACATAACTTAAAGTAGATTTTTGAAAGAAAAATGACCCCCGTCCCCCCTTAGTTTAATTTCTTAGCACAAATCTGCCGTCTGAACTGGTGGTAGGAAAAAAATGTGACGATTCGAAAGAGCTTATATTAGGCCTATTTGAATAAAAATATTTTGAATTGAATTGAATTGAATTGAATTCAAAATATGAATGGGTTGCCTAACAACGTGGTTGTTCTTACAAACCGAACTCTTTTGATAAACATTATATTTTTATAATTCATATTACGTCTATTTTATATTTTAGTGTCACTTCACTTTTCACCCTCTCGCCATTCAACCTTTTTCTTCATCCCTTCCTCTTTTCCTAATCTCTCCATCTTTAATAGTTGTGGTTGTTTATACAGGTACAACATTACCGGAGCCAATTATTTTGTTTTGTCTAGAATACTTTGGTTCTGCTGCAACACTTCGTTGAGATAGAATTAGAACTGGATACAATACGAAAGGAGAAAACATTAGGCGTAATTATACTTAGTTTGGGACTAGATAGCTCCGTATATAAATTGATTTATAATTAGCAAAACACTCCTAAAATGTAAATTTCAGGTAGGGTTACAGAGTTACGTTGAAAACGGTACTTAACTTATGTAATGTGACACTGAACTTTGCGGGTAATATGATTAGAGTGTTCAGATGTTATCGTAGAACATTCGCCACGCTCCCTTGCCTCCTACTTATGAGCTATTTCACACCGTTTCAATGCTAATTCACACATTCGGATTATGTTATCATCAAAGACATCTTTTACATATCATAAAGTAAAGTCAAAGTGAAATTTGTTTATTCAAAAAGGCCTATTACAAGCACTATTCGAATTTTTCCTACCACCAATTCAGACGATAGATTTGTGCTAAGAATAACTGGTAAGAAACTTAACACTTGTACTTTTAAAACCATAATCATCATAAGAGAGGTAGGGCACAGCGGATAATCCGCTCAAATCTGGGTGGGTCTAGGGAAGGACCTCCACCTTACAGAAGATCGTAGCCAAATAGCATTGGTCTCGGCCATGTTGTGTTCCTACGGTAAGTAAGGTCTCTAGAGCTCCACTTGGGGGGGTTGGGAGGGTTGGCAACGAGTGTGTTCACGCAAAATGAACATGTTTTCTTGATAACGGTAGAAATAATCATAATCATGCGTCTAACTAGCTGGATGTCATTCGAAGTCGACCGAAGTGAATGTTGATATTGTCACGTCATTTTTCTACTGGCAATGCATCGATTCATGGATTAGTCAGTCCTTTGTTCTAATCATTCAGCATTCACTCATGGTCTTCCTCTTGTGTTCGAGACACGGTCAGGGCGACACGTAGTCTATATTGCGCAAGGGCATATAGTGTGTAATAAAAACCACATGGTCATTATAGTTCATAAAGTAGTGTAATCAGTGAGTTGCGCGGTGTAACCATCACATTACTGTAATCAGAAATTACACATATCAAGCAGAATAGAGGCTTTGATTTATTCATCACTTCATCATCACATCACTGCTCCGCGCCTAGGGCGGGCGACGGACAGCATCATCATTTTCGATAGCTTATTGCTATCTGGTGGCCCATTTAATTCTCGCCGGCTTGGGGAAAGCCGCGGGAAACTCATCATCATATCAACCTACCAGGCGCGAGCGGGACGCCGCGCCGATTCTTCAACAGAGTGAGTGATAACCCCGGTATTGCAAGCGTCTATTAGCTACGGTGATGCTTACCATCAGGCGGGCCGTATGCTTGTATGCCAACTTTGTAGTATAAAAATAAAAATAATAAAAAAATCATCACAAGAAGTGACATAGGCGTCAATACCAGTCGGGACCGACGGCTTTACGTGAGAAGAACGGAGAAGGTCAAGATAACGAAACTATCTAAACACTGGCTAGAATAGACGTTCCTTAACTTGCGTGTTCGTTTCATACTGTGACACACAGCGATGCCACCGAGCTCTATAAAATAATGGAAACTAGATTTGTACGTTCCGGTTTGTACATATCTGTTCACGGTTGAATTGAATAGTATAAAAGCTGTGGTTTTTTTAGCTGTCTACATGTTTTGCATCCGTGCGCTTGTTCACATTACAATCCTGTTACAAATACGTAACAAGCCGATTCTACAGTACTAGACAATTTTTAAAACCAGCGTTTCGAAGTTACTCTAATGAAAATAAATAAGCTACACAAAACAGTTGTAAGCACGAACAGAGTTAGACCAAAAACTTTACCCAATTCAGATGTTATCGAACGAGTACAAATCGATACAAGTAAAGTATCCACAAACATAGCAAGTGCAAAGCAGCTCAAACAAAAAGTGGAAATGGCCGAACAAGAATGAAAGAGCAATTTAGAGGAGAACAATTGGAAAACAAAGCTATTTGTGAGCCGCAAACATTTGCATGAGGAAACGGATAAATGTCAAGTAAAGTGTAGTTTCGGGTCGTGAACACCTCGCAAGGAAGGCGCGGAAGCGGTTAGGGAATTATTGGATCAAAATGTTTGCCCAACATTGCCAACAAATCTATGTTTACAGATCAAGGAGATTGTTGGTGGATAAAGAGATTTGCTATTACTTGTAAATATTTTTAATTTAATATGACTGGCGCAGCGTAATATTTCAAGCGTCATGCGAGATAATATTTTGTGACCGTACAGCACCGTGTGTCATGAATAGTCATAATACTCTGGAATTTTATTGCGACTAAACGGATCCACTGTGTTAAATTAACCAGCAGTCATAAATAAAGATGCTCAATTGAGTAGTTTACAGAAAGCAAGAAAAAAACATTAAAATATACATTTATTTTTCTATATATACAGCACTCAAGACATCGCAACGTTCTATGTACACAAACAAAGAAGCAAACACCTAACAATTTTTTTCCTTTTTTCGGCTAAAATGCAGTTTTGTCGCTCTCCGCTCTTGTACTTTTACCATTACCGGATCGCGATAGTAACGCGACATCGCATTCACATCGCGAACGGTAATGAAACTACGCCGCGTCCCGTAAATATGTTCTAACCACCACCCCACCAAGCCAGTGTTCACTACATTGTGGTAATGACTCCTTCCACAAAGTACTTCAAAATGCAGGATTGTAAAACTTGTTACAGCAAAGAAATTTCTGAATGACGAAAGGCGTTCGAATTTCGTTTCGCTACTTGGATTTTCGAACTTCTTGGCAGCAACGCATTGGTAGCACCTCCGGTAATTTGAGCGGCGGTAACCACTTTTCATCAGGTGGCCCGCTTGCTTGTTTGCCTGCGGTATGATATAAAAATTGATTACCACCATCAAGAAAAAATGGATTCTTGGATATTCCAATGAACAGGAATAACAAAACTAGAATATAGGATATTTCTAGCGTTTCTTTGCACAAATTTAATACAAAATCATGATTATTGAACAAGTTTATATTTCCATATTACTGGAATTCAACCTAATATCTACCCGCTGCTGTTAACAATTTTTTTTTCTTTTTCTCTCAAAACATTTTTTCTTTTGTCTTCCCCTACTTCTTATCCAACTTTCATATTTAATACCGTTCTGGTGTCATTCCCTTGTTTCCTTCTCATAGCATGTCTATACCAATCTACCAAAATTAGATGTACCTACCTATACCGGTTGACAAACCTTCACAAACAAAAATAAATTTGCACGTCTCTCTTGTCTCTTTGTACTAAACAAAACTATTCCATCTGATGCAAATTCAATAGTGACCAAACCGTTTCTAGTTTATCAGTGCTGGTGGGCAACGGCGGTCCAATTTGCGTCTCTAATTGCCGCCGGGAGAGGCTTTGACGGGGAATCACTTCTCACCGGGATAATTAAACGGCCCCCGCCACTAACAAAACGCCTCGAACATGCCCGGCATCGCACTCGATTCGCCCTGACTTATTGGCTACAGCTCCCAGCTTTGCTTTATAACATATCAAATGAAGATTAACTGCTGGCACTTAATCTTAAAACCGTAAAGTCGTGTTTATAACGGATATCCTCGGTAACTAAGATTAAAACTAATAAGAAATAATTATTAGTTCAAACTCAACAAGAAAATACAAATTTCGTAACCTATATGTATAAAAACATAATATTTTTTTTTTAAAGAAGTGGCAAAACTCCAAACATAATGATCAAGTAAAGTCTGGAACTATTGTTATAATAAAAAAATAAAATAAAAAAAAGATGTGATTGCGGAACAGAAAGACTAGGAGATTAACACGAACGAGGTCCTATAGGAAATTTACTCTCAGGCATCAGGTTAGAAAGTATTCACACTAGCATGGACCAGCCTCCCTCTAAAATTTACTATTTAGATATATTATAATGTTTACAGCAGTAGGAAGCTAATTGACCAAATCCACTGTCAAAACAGCCTAATAAATAGCATAGCCTAGTTTGAATTTTATGACCTACCCGACCTAACGAATAATCCATTTGATTACAACGTGGGTCAGCGGTCTGTAATCGCTTAGATTACAATGACAGATTGTGGTGATCTAAAACATAGAGTACTTCCGATTGAAGTAATGGAGGTATTGGTTTTGCGACACTGACAAATAGGGCTCCAGGTGTTTCGGATACAGCAAAACGTTCAACTTGCACAAAGGGCCGCAAAGCTTAAAAGCGGTCAGTTAATCCCGGGTACGGTACAAGAAACACATTATGTACGTAATGGCAGTGGAGGCAGCACGTGTTTTTACACCGTTCTTTCGCTCTTTGACTTTTAGAGTGACGTTGGATCATTTGTGAAGTAGCGGAAGGCAGCCTTTGTTATGACTTGTACGTTACCCTTTAAAGTTTTGGAAAAAGTTTGTGTTTTTAGCAAACGTTAGATAAATTAACTGGTTGAGTTGATGTCAAATTGATTTAAGTATCGCAACGGCTAGAAATAGAGAAGGAAGATGTAAATGAAAGAAATATTGTACTGTCAATATTTATAGTTATCAAAATGTAATTATGCATTGCCAAATCAATAAAAAATAATAAATTAAGAGAAAGAAATCAATATGAATCAATACCATCAATCACAATAGTAAAACTACATAAAATTTATTTGAATATTCTATATTCAAATAAATATAGCTATTGCATATAAAAAATACACCGCTATTGCAAAATATTTTAGAGAATACCCACAATATTACCCATGCAATCTCGTTGTCCCCATAAATGGTGACTTTGTATGAGGTATTACTCTGTATTGTTGAGTATGTATAAAAGGACTACTATACTGGCGCCCCGTCATAGCTTTGCAAGGGCTTTTGTAAGAATCTCTATTAAAAAAAAATATATAATATTATCTATATTAAGTATAATACATATAATAAAACAGTAGACCTCGATATGTCTGTACTTTGAACATATTTGGCAAAAATGGAGAGGGAACAGTTAGAGAAAGGTAATAAAAGCGAAAAATATTTTTGTTTTAATTTATTGTCTGTCTGTTTGAACGCGCACATCTTCTAAGTTACTGAACGGATTTTAATATTGTTTTCACAGGGAGATAGAGCTCGGCTTGGAGCAGAAAATAGGCTTTGTTTCATTTAAATCGCATAACAAGAAAAGGAGTTATCCTTGTTTGAACGATGAAATAATTTTTCAAATCGGTCCAGTACTTTTTAAATTTATTTGTTACAAAGAAAAATACAAATCCTTCATCTTTATAATATTAGTATAGATAATAAATCTACACAATTCTTGACAGCGACACCTGGTCCCAAAGTAAGCCGGGCTTAATGTGCTTGTGCTATGTTTACCAGACATCGGTTTATTGTGAGTATAGGTAGCGCAGAAAACGCTCAGACTCGAGAACAAACACAATTTTCCCAATTTGTACAATATCTTCCGAGCGGGAATTGTACACGCGCCATTTCTTCATGACACGCGCTTTCTGGTGCCGAAGGTAAAATCACAACGCACCACCAGGGTGTCGTGTATAAAGGCGTTATTAAGTCACCCACACCTCAGCCGATGACTTCACACTATGAAAAGAGTGCAAGCCCGGTATCCGATAAAGCTGGAATTTCTTTTCATTGGACATGACAAGGCATCGGCGGCAATTCGCTGGAATAATATTTGTTCGAGTCGGGCCGGTGCGATCAATCTTAATTATTGCGTAAAGCGATATTTTTTCTTCGTTTCCCTTGTGTCAATCAAGCTGATAGACCGCAATGCTGCTACGGTGTTTTGCTTTTACCTAAAGATCCGATATTTCCACGCCGACGTTACCCGTTTTTGATTGACGGAACCTGTTCAGTCTTCCTATTAATATTTACACATGATTTGATCGTTTATCGTCTTTTGTTGTATGGTACTTTTCATTCACGATATAACATAATAAATAACATTTATTTCCAATCACTGACACAAAATGGAGTTTCATATAAAGAAGAATATAGGTAGAGGTAATGTATTATTTTATTCGAAATAATAATTATGATCAATATTTGAAATTGTACTTCCAACCAGCCGTCGTACTGGAAACTTTAGGGAAAGTTCTGGACTGAAGAAGTTATGGGTACCTTGTGGCTGGCTGGTAATATAGTCAATATGTTAATTTCTATAATGAAGATTCATTATATTTATCTTATTAATATTATTCTATCAAATGAAAATAAACTTATATTCGACTAATTAAACCTCAAACGTTAAAAGATAATACCTATAATTATCTAAAATACTAAACATATAAAATTTATTCTACAGCAATTAAGTCCGGCAGGAAGAGATCTCTCGTAGAGATAAGCCCACCTTAATACTTGGAAATTAATAGCCTACAATTTGACGGTTATAATTTATTATTTACGTTGATGAAGTATCTAATAAAAACAATACATAGAAATACTATAGGTATTTATGTTTTTTAACAGACTAATCCCGAAAATGTTTACTTCGTTGCTAATGGTGTACGTATTACGTAAAGGCAGTAAATGTATAATTCCAAGATGGACCGCAGACTGCAATGACAGGCGACACTGCGGACGGAGGCGCCTGCGCTGTGGTCTTATTCCAAATACGCTAGCATGCTGCGGCTGCCGATTTTTGGAGTGGTAGATCAATTATTACGAAATGGTGTCCTAAATGTAAAGTTACTTTACACCCCAAGTCTTGTTTTGAAAACTTTCATATTCCTAAATAAAACTATGTAAAACCTAAATTCCCATTTTATTTTAACTCAGATCACCATAGTAGTACATATTCCTAACGTCCTTTTAAAAGAACACCATTTTCTCACTTTGCCTTATGAAGAAAATTTTTTTTTTAATTTTCCCGTACTTAGTGTAGTATTTTTAGCATAATATGTAAAATTCATTAATATTGAAAATATTGAGTAGTTTCAGGAACAAGTGGGTTAATGACACTTTTATTTCATTTTCCTTGTGTCTACTCAATAGTCTTAATTTGTACAGTCAGCTGCAGAAAAACCTGTTCAAACGAAGTAAGAATTAAGTTTTTTTTATGTGACACCAATCAGATTTCAATGAAATTTCATCAATGCCAGACGTAATTTAAATTAAAAGAAATTGTACATTGTAAGTACATTGAGAATTACGTAAGAAAACTTAATTCTCACTATGTTTGGGGGGGGGGGGGGGTCAGGTTTCTTTGCAGCTGACTGTACATTCAGAAAACAGACAAAAAATTATAGCGTAGACAAAAATATGTCTGTAGCAAATGTGTAATGGTTCCCAGGCTATCAAGCGTAAATAATAGTCGAAAAAATAGGTTTTGTAACAAAATTTTTTATCGATTCCACTGTTACAATTAAAATAATTGGACGCAATTGAATATCGATTAACGTGCTTATGTCCACACTAAACATTTATTTCGAATGTTGGTTCATTTTTCAAGAGTAACTTTCGGAAATTACTCAGTAAACAAAAATAAAATCATTTGAAACATCAGAATAATCCCACTGCAGATACGGGTCTTCCTTCAATCGAAGGGGATTAGAGCGTACTCTGCCACGCAGCTCCAATGCGGATGAGGTCGCTCCAGTGTTTTTAAACGACCCGATCACTTGGCTTACTTAACGACTGTCATCCGTCTACAACAACCGGAACAGACGGCTTAACGCTCCTTGTTTCATGATAAAAATAGAATAGATAAGTAAATATTCTTGTTAGTAGAATATCCACGCTTTGAAGATCCACTGTGTTCTTGGAAAAGACTAATAATTTCATAAGCCCTTTAGCTTTTAAGAATATGGTTATTATAGAATTAGCCTGTCTCTTGATAGCCTAACCATATAATAAGTTTCAGCTGCCATGATTATCGTTTTTTTTTGTAACTTGCAGTTCTCAGCATTATTCCATTTTATAAAAATTGTTTTTGTAATCTGTGGTCAAAGTTGGCATTACAATTATTACTGTTAGTTTATAATGATATAAGTATTTTTTATAGTAATGCTGTTTGCTGTACCCTAATAAACGAATAAAATAATAATAAGCCATATTTACCAGTAAGTTGTTGAGAAGAATTCTTGAAAACCATTATTTTGATGACTTACCTGGATAAAAGAAAAATTTTGATTAAGAATTTATAATATTTACAATTTAATGAAATCAAAATAATAAATATACATTTCAGAAATAGTCACACTAAGCTTGCATTGAAAAGATGGCTTTTAGCAGTAAGGCCGCCTTGTTGCTTATACACTAGGCTGTAAGTTTTCCGTCTATTGTATTATGTAAAGTTGAGTTTTGCATAAAACATATTATATCTATCTATCTAATATAGTTCTGTACGTTGCTTTCGTAGGAGTGCGTGTCGTTTATCATCTGAAATCTGGCGAGAACCACTCTATTTATATAAAGTAAAAGGTCAATCAATCGTTAAATACGAAATCTCGAAAACTATTTGATCTTTGGAGCTGAAATTGGAAGGTTTTTGTATAAAGGTAGATTGGAAAAAATATTAGCCTAGTTTTGTCGCTTATATTTTAATTTTACAAAAATTAGGCGAAGCAGCGTAACAGATTTGGTTCTACCAGTTTGTAGCATAGTTAAGAATATTGTTATGTGTTTACATGCTACAACTTTCTAGTACAAAATGTCTGAGTCATTTCTTTTACAATTCTATTGTCTTTTTAATAGCAGGCTCAATCAACTAAAGAAAAATAAATAAAAATATTCAATTTGTCAATCAAGCCAACGGACACCAATTTAGCGGCCTCAATCTACTAAAGAGCCAAACAAGATTGCAGACCATTATGAACATTGCGAAACTATGTATTCGTTTTTTTTTTGTATACGACGGAAGTCTAAAAGGTCTATTTGACAGATAAAAACTATCAAAAGATTATTAAAACCATACAAAAACTATATTTTTACAGATAAAATATGGCAAGTTGAGAAACAGGGTCTTTAAACAATTTAACTTCTACAAACATTTGTGTGCATGAACATGTCTGGTTGTCTTGATCTGGGTGTTTTCTATGTATAATTTGTATTTATTTACAAAAAAGAAGTAATTATGTATTTATCAGCAATCTAGTACTCATAGTTAGCACACAACAAGCAAGCTTAGTTGCTTAGTTTGTGACTAGATGGCGTTGTGTTATTCGTCCAAGAATATTATTTGTTTATTCTATTCATATAGGTACTTTTACTTGTTTGGACAAGAAGCACTAACCCTCAAATGAATAAAAGCCGGTCATTTCATTAGATGTACAAAGTGCGCCATCTTTGTGACCGCACAGCGCCAATATTTGAGCGAGCCGAGTGGTTGCTTTGTGGTTATCAAAAGATGTCGGTTTGCATCCCTGGTCTGGATTTGTTTGTTCACATTGATTTTTAAGTCAATTTCGGAACTCAAAAATTGACTACGTACGATTTTTATACCGCTTACTCATAGATAGGGCATTTATCACTAAAATGATAGATAAAAAAGTGACAAAGTTACTAAACCTTTGTCATTTTTATTACATCGAGGAGGTCGATGGCGTCGCTATGTGTCGCACTCTAAAACAAACACGCAAGTTAAGCAACGTCCACCCTAGCCATTGTTTGGATAGATTTCACTATCTCGAACTTCTCCGGTTTGATAACACTGGTCTCTGTCCATAGTATTTACTCTTTGCCTCTGTTTAATCTGCGAGCATGATGAGCACAAGATGAAGCAGCGCCACAGAGTATGTTCTAATTCCTTTCAATGGTAAGGAGATTCGTATTCCTGCAGTGGGATTATTATGAGTTGATATAACACCACATCTTGGTATAACTCTAGCATGAATTGGACATAATCATGGCACATAATATAAGACGAACGATATAGAGTAAATTGGTTGATATCCATTCATATGAAAGTCGTGAGCAAACGATACACAGGTATAAATGCCATTTTATGTTTAAAAGTAAACATTGCGAGCACCATATATCATTATTATGTACGTGCCTGCGCGGACGTGCGTCCTCTACTGTGAAAGGCGCCTAAGTCTTGTTTACCGGCTCCTCGTGTTTTTACGAGTGTCATAGATAAAGCTTGATATATGAGGAAGATTTGCAAGATTTGAAGCGACCCTCACTCATACTAGGATCCTAGTTGCTTTACGATTAACATGAGGCGCACAAACAAGACATCCATATTTAAAAATGCATAGTTAATTCACAAATACTCTATTTCACGAAGAGCGTTCGCCTATAAATGTTGTAACGCTAACATGCACATTGTGTTAGTGTGAGCAACCTCGGAAACGCTCGTAAAATCGGTCACGCACACATTAACAATTTGCATGTGATTCCACGGCTTGTGTACACAACAGTTTTTGGTAAACAGCACTTTTGATAGAATTCGTCGTGTTCGTGCCGAACCGCGACCAATTCGCACGGTCACAACATGAATAGCCAAAAGCTCTTCATAATATCTGTATTACAAATTATGGCGCGTTATTTGTACCAATACCAAACAGAATACCAAACAGGCTGACAAGAAAGAAGCCACATCCACACAATGACATACAAGACGAAGATGCTGTGACAAACAGGCATCGTAACTCAGTCCTGAAAGCATTTTAAATGACGACTCGCTGCCACCAAGTAGGCTGTTTCTAACTTATACAAAAACAGTTTTGTTTACCAACGCCTGTTTTTGCAAGCGGCAGAGATAATGTCATGAAATATGAGCCGGATTTGCAAGTGAAGCCTGGCTCATAAAGTCTGAATGCGGCAGGTGAAATAGTACGCTGCATTCGGTCAATGGCTTTACCTGAGCCCTTATTATGAAGTATAATTTAAGCTAGCATTTCATGAAAATATAAAAAACGCTTCCTGACCACAGAACAATAATTAAACGGTAGAAATGTGGTTCGCTACAAATTGAATGCGAACCATGTAAGTTAAACGTCAAGGAACCACGCCCTCAGAAAACAGAATCCTTTGATTGGCAGTGTATTTATAAATATAAGTACAGAGACGCAAAGTCAAAGTGCCAGTTTTCAAATGAGACGTTATTTAGCACATATATGTACAGATTCGTCAATGTTATGACCAAAGAGACCAAGACCACATCTTCTATCTATAATACCTAATCTATAGCATAGTAGTTTCTTTTATCTGTGTTCCTAACTTTTGCTCTATAAAGTTGATAAAGTGGTGACTTAGCACAGTGTACCTAAAAGCCTTTAGAAATAGTATTATAAAAGTTTATTATCACCTGCGTTTACAAATTAGGGCTACATTTATGCCTACTAGCCAACTAGGTGTAAACGTCATCATATTAAAAATTAAAAAGTAAATATGAATGATTGTTACAAAGATGATTGGATGGATTTGAAATACGGGTAGTCTTAAATCCTGAAATGGAAAATAAAGGACTTAGTATCAGAAAATACGGCGACTGGGACAACAATAATTGCTAACAAATTTACCTATTTCCAAACCTAAAAATGTTCTTCATTGTTGATTTTAATGGTACTCACAAGAACACAAGCTAATTTTGTCACCTTATTTAGATCTACATAACATAGCTAAGCATACGAAGGAGATGAATCCTCACGATAAAACCTGAAGTGGACCGTCTGGACCAAATTGGAGTACTTAAGAGTCATCCAAACTGCAGTTCACGGCAATTGAGATCGGGAAAAAGCAGACCGTAAACTCAAAATATGCACTGAAGTTCAAGTCAATTCTGTAGAAGAGTATTCCTGAAAAAAGTATATTTGAAACAAGTTTCAATTAGTTTGGAAAGCCAACTTGTCCCGAACTGAACGCAAACAAACGGCAATGATTTAATAACGAGTGCTATTATGGCGGCTCATAATTCATTTTCGCATTAGGCCGGAGGCTGGCTGGGTGGTGGGCGGTGACCCTTGTCCGGGAACTTGGCGCTTGTCGCCAGTCATGCGGTTGTTAACGGCCTCTACTCGACTGACGGACGTATTCGAGCAGTAACTTAACGATGACAAGTCGACCGCGGGTGTAATTACAATTGTCTTTAAAATTTAACGGCTGTCTAACTTCCTTGAAAGCTTTCGGCACAATATGTCTTGTCTGCAAGATGCTAAGTCATTCCAATAAGGCCTTACCTACCTAATATTTTTATACCTTAACCGTGTAGAGAGATCTAAGGTAGATGTCGTAAATCATTGCTAATTATATGTGCTCGCAGTTGTTAATCCTTGCTATCACACAGCAGTCGGAATGTGTGGTGGGATTATGAACTGCCTTCTACTGAGCCAAAGGGGTACTCTGTATGGAGTCCAGTGAGCAATGTTGAGTACTTCTATAACAATATAAGTATAACATGTATAAGCTCCATGCAAAAAAGGTCGTCTGTTATTATAATTTGCAGAAATGAGTCTTCTCCAACGAAATGCTACATTTTCTAACCCCACCATGATAAAAGCAACGTAGGATGTCATAGCATCGATTTTCGCGGGATCACAAGTCTTATAAGAAACAAAAATTACTCGACATGTCGACAGCAATGAGAAAGAAAGAACAAAAAGATAAGAACGGCAAACAAACAAGCAAGCAAGCACCAAGACCGCTGTCTATAAAATACAGTAACGCTAAACTACCATTTTATAAAAATATTCTACGACTCCATTATCATCACTTCAATATCCAATTGAGTTACTACTGTATATAATTCGAAACTCAACTCCGGACTCGGCCCAACACCGTAAACTTCGAATACCTATAACTGAGTAAATACAGTACATACCTGTCATAATATCGCCAAACTTAATTAAAGCAATACATACAAAATCGTGTCATTAAAGTTTATTCGAAACTCACCGTTTACGCCAAAATAGAGATGTTACTTTGATTAAATTCGAAACTCGAAATCAAAGACGGATTCTGTGGAATTGCAAGTCAACTAAAACTTGATGATATTACTCTTGTTTATTTGATGCTTGGGGAGACCCTCGCAATCCCATTATTCCTATTCTCATGGGAATGTATAAATATAAAGCTTTTCGAAATGTACAAAGCTTATTAAAATTTTCATTGAAATTAAAAAAGAGTCACATTTTATAAACGCGAATGGATGTGTGAGTGTCTGTTACAATGTCACTTAAAAACGACCTAACAGATTTCGATGAAATTCTTTATTTATTTGTTATTCTAATGTGCTATCGCCGCTGTTTTGTTTATTTTCCGTAATATTGAATCATTATGCAATGAAAATGAATTAATTTATGGAACATAACAAATTATAATTGAATATTTATTTCAGTCATTACAAAGATGGATGACTTAAAAACATTTGCTTAATTATGTTGAGTAGGTATAATATTAATGTTGTTATTTTGTACATGTAATAGTCGCCGATTGACTGATTTGTTTAAAATAATCACCATCGTCTTAGCCACAAGAAGTTCATAGCAGAGCAGCTGTTCGTGTTACAGTTAAAACAGAGATTCTCAGAATTCTAGGATATTTATCTTATATTTTATTGTATGTCCCTTATAGGTATGCACTTAAAAGGCCGGCAGTAGCTCAGGCGCAAATATTAGCTATAAAAAAACATAAACTAACATAGATTATGACACAACATGACATGTTTAAATCTACAAATCTAGGTGATTCAAGAGCTATACAAAATGGAGTTGCCCAAATTGAGTTATCAAGCTAGGAAATTGAGCGTCATTTTACCATGCGTCATTTATCATCTCCGTTAGATGTTGTGTCATGTAGCCCGCAAGTGGAGTCTCGTTGCGAGATGAAGTCTGCATCTGCATAATTTGATGTTTACTCAGTTTTAGACCGCGACGGGGCACGTTCAGTACAGAATTACAGATTGTGTATACTTCATTGCTCTATGAAGAACAAAAAGTTAACTGGTTTTCTTTACAATTCGTTTTATTTATTTGTGTTTTTTTAATAGTGACTTTGGATACGAGCGTTTTGACGCTTTTATGTAGCAGATGGAAGCGTTCATCAACTTGTTAATTTGGGTTATACGGAAAATTCAAATTATATTTACATTTCATTTATTTTATTCTTTCGAATTAACTAACCATTCTTAATCCATACTAATATTATAAATGTAAAAGTGTGTTTGTTTGTTTTTTGTTTGTTTGTTTGTCCTCCCTTCACGTCGAAAGTAATGAACGGATTCATAATGATTTTTTTATTGGGGATAGTTTAAGGTCTGGATCTACTTTTTTCCCGCCACGGGATTAAGAGATTCCCAAGGGAAAAATTATTGACATTTTCCCTTGACCACGCGGGCGGAGCTGTGGGTAACAGCTAGTTTGAAAATATTTTTGAAATTAAAATTCTGCACAAAAAATCCCACCTGGGGCGGACAGGTTTTTTTATACTACTAAGGTGGCAAACAAGCATTCGGCCCGCCTGATGGTAAGCATCACCCACCGTTGCCTATAGACGCTTGCAATACCGGGGGTATCACTCACGCATTGCCAAACCAACCCCCCCCAAGTGGAGCTCTGGAGACCTTACTCACCGTAGGAACACAACATGGCCAAGACCAATGCTATTTGGCTACGATATTCTGTAAGGTCCGTCCCCAGACGGGCTGCTCGGATTTGTGCGGATTATCCGCCTTGCCCTACCTCTCTTAATTAATTAAGAGGTAATCTGTTTTCTTTCAAGAATAAACATTTGATATTATTAATATTTACTAATAACATTCATTGATTTGAATGAACTATTTATTTACCTTTACCTTTGTTACAATGAATTGAATCACAGAGAAACCTTAAGAACGGAGGGCCTCACCGTCCGCGAAACTCAATTGAAAAACAACAAAGCCTCAAATCCACTGAATCGATTAACTTCATTCGTGACGACAAATATAACTTCGGAGCAACTCTTTTTATTCACGATTCAATATTCTAGAAATCGCTATCAGTTTAAAAACGAACGGTAAAACGGATCGCATAAATTTGCATGACAAACGCGCGCCGCACCGGGGAACATTATTTTTTTTTTTTTAAGAAAAATATGACGACCTTCCCCGATGGAGTTTCCAGGTCTATTTCCATAAATAATAAATAACGATCGAGGACCGAGCAAAAAGTATTCGCAGATATTTATTCTGTTCGCGAATTTTTACCCACTTATCGAGTTCTCGCCGTTTGACTTGCGTCCGCGCTTTGAGAGCAAAACACACTGCCAGCGGCAGCGGGTGCATCTGTATTTCATACACTTGTATGAACGATATCACACTAAACGCATCGCGGATTGGTGGCGGCGCGCTGTCATCGCCACTACGTACCACAGAACGCGCATACCGCCACCACTAGTCCGATCTGCTGCTTGCAATGTGTTTTGCCCATAAGCAAAATTTGGTTCGTTGTTAAATACAATTTCAAACACATTCATGTCTACAAAACATGGCATTATGGAGTCTCGCGTGAAACAGATTTTCTGTAGACTTGCAAGTGACTTCTCCATTTTTAGCACTCAATGTTGCGAATGATCAATTCGGTGCGAAAAAAGCATTAACACTTCAATTTTTTGGAGGCAAAATTAAAAAAGTTTTGGGTCATTTCTCGTCAGTGTGACGGCTCATCTCACTAATCTCCCGGGTGCTACCGGATGACTTGGCCCTTCGACTTCGGAGCCTGAATTCAGTTTAATTCCATTTAATTAAAATACATAATTGATTAAGCTTATTAACTTTAATTAATTTAACTTTATAGTTATGATGCGTTTTATTTTTAATTGGATTATTTGGCCATATAATACATTTTTACTGTAATGTGAACGACAACACGTTGTTGGCGCGTTGGCAGTGAGTGACATCAAAGACCAATTTGTCCCCGCACGGCTGAATATGGTGATGGCATTTTTGTCTTGAGTCTCTGTGTTTTCTGTGTATTACTAGCTGCTGCCCGCGATGTTACCCGCGTTCAATTTATGTACAGTAGCGCTAGCGAAACCTACTTTATAAAACGCCATTTTCTATCAGACTTTTGGCCAAATCCTACGGTAATCGCGTATATTTCAGGATGAAAAGTATCCTATGTGTTAATCCAAAGTATCAGCTAGCTACATACCAATTTATCATAAAAATTGGCCCAGCCATTTGAGCCTGAAGGAGTAACAAACACACACACAATCTTTCGCCTTTATAATATTAGTGGAATAGGTAATTAATAATATATGTACAACTGTTTGTTCGGATAATCTTCCTTCATATCCTGTTATGACGTGGGAGGGAACCGATCGAGGAATATAATTTTAAACTATGCACCCTTTGCATTGTGTACCCTTTTCGACAAACAAGGTAACTGGTATCTGAGCTAAGTAATATTATAAAGAGGAAAGATTTAATGTTTGTTTGCATTGAATAGGCTCCGTCACCATATGTAGGGGCGATTGCCGGAAGTGTCGTGGAAGTTAAGGCTCCGCTGCACCCATGACACTTCCACTCTGGCAATGAAGGAGCGCTGCGGGGTTTAGTGGGAGCGAGTCCCACGCAGGCCCTCCGTCCCCCGGCGGAGGGTATCGTGCATAAGGCTCCGTCACCATTAGGAAGGTACAATATCCCCGGGTGATATAGGCTATATTATATTTTCAAAAACATTAGGGATCCTCCCTTGCCAAGCCGGGGCGCGCCGCTAGTTTCAAAAATACTAACATTTTATTTGTTTCATAAAAATGTAACCAAAAAAATCTAATTAGACATTCATTTCGGAGCTATTTATTTCAATTTGGAAACATCAAATAAACCTTTCTTTCTCGGCCGTCCCAGTAATTGTGTCCAAATTAATTTGACAAGCGAATAAAAGATTCAATGAACAGGCCTCGACAATCGGGGAGTTTCTCAAGAAAAATTCAGACTGGTTTTATTGTTCAATTAATTTGGAATGATAGATATCTGCTAACTGTTATTTGGGCACTTGTGGAGTGTGGAAAAGTGTCCTACTTCTCTCCGGCGCTGGTGTGCGCGAGACAATCCACTTTTAAGAGGGAAAATAGCACCTACAGTCAACCTATGAAAGAGGTGAACAACGCCGTAAATATAATTCACGATTTCTAAATATTGCGTGAAGAAATACTCCGATTATTATTTATCAATAATCATAACATACCTAATATGAGAAAGTGAGTTTGTTTGTTTGTTATTCCTTCACGGCTTGACTAATGAGCTGATCATTATGAAAATTTGTTTACATATTGTCAAGGGTACAGAGCCCAACATAGGCTACTTTTTATCCCGTGAAAGTATGTCATTGCAATGGGAAAAAAATTTTTTTACTATAGAGGGCGCTGTATGGGATTAGCTATCGGCCAACAGATGGCGCCACAAGTCGCGTTATGGGTTGTTTTGTTGTCAAACGAGATTTATGTCATCAAAATTAACCGCGAGCAAAGCCGCGGGGAAAAGATAGATTATAAATAAATAAATATTCTTGGACAAATCACACAACGCCATCTAGTCCCAAACTAAGCAACTAAGCTTGTACTATGGGTACTAGATTGCTGATAAATATACATAAATACTTTTTTTTTGTAAATAATTACTTGTTATACATAGAAAACATTCAGACTAAATGCAAACAGACATGTTCGTTCATGCACACAAATGTTTCGAATGGCTAACCGTACGTAGTACTCGTCCACACAAATACAGACAATATGGTATACATAAGACATGTTTTACCAATTGTCTGTCACTGTCATTCTTGTTAAAAATAAAAGCGACAAAACAAGTTAAACCTTATATTATTAATGTGGGTATTTTTTTAATTTCTAAAATAATCGTCATCAATAAATTAAAACGTTTTTAATAAAGGAATATTTCATTAAAACGTATAGTTTAAAATGATATTGCGTTTTATTTAATCTGTTATCTGAGCCGAGTTTACAGCTCGCCCTGCCTCGCCCGGCCTCGCTTTTTATTACGGCGTAATGAGAAACATTTTACGTTTTAATATAACAATTACTGCTTTGTCGAGTGCCCTTATTATTGTTCTAGCAATGCGCCTTAAGTTTTTATTGTACCCCTTAAACAAATCCTGGTTCGTACGCAGAAATTTTAATAATAAAAATGTACTGCAATTTGCTTAATGAAAACTACATGTAATATTGTTAATTGAGCACTGTTCATTGATTCGGCTGTGGCACATGATTAATTTATTTACTCGCAGGCGAACGCGACTTCATCCGTGCAATGTGCATTTCCGATACCATGGAATTTTAATGAACAATATCTTTTTCTTTTTTGTTTGATTTCTGAAACTATTGCCAACTAAAGATATCAGTGTTTGCCATCCATGTAATGGTCACTGACATGGTTTAAAGGCTATCAACAACTCTGCTCCTCCGTGCTACAGATTACTAAATAGTTTCTCCGTGCCTCGGAAGGTATATTAAGCTATCGGTCCCGATTGTTGTAGATAGATTTCACCACAGCCACGGCCAATGAATTAGCTTAAAAACTGTCTACCGTCAACCGACGGCTTAACATCCCTATATGTACGTAAGTTAATAATCCTCCAGTTAAGAGTAACAACAATGAAAAGATGATCAGTGCAAAACACAGTAATACCCAAAGCGCTTTCAAAAGCATATCATAAATCATAAGGTCATGTATAAAATTGAATAAACATGAGCTCATTTGCATAAAGGCTGATTAACGTGGATCAGTGTGCGCGACAAACGAATGACTTAATCAGTTTGATGTCATAAGTGCAATCGTGATTTACACACAAAAAAGTATTTTAGCGTAATGGAAATTAGGTTAATTGTTCTATCAAAATTTAGGGAGTGTAATGTAGCAAATTAGTTTTGTCCCCATTTTCGAAACAATAGTTATTTGTTATGCAAGGCTGCAAAGTTGTTTTTTGGCGCG
Source organism: Endotricha flammealis (assembly GCA_905163395.2). Classification (NCBI taxonomy): domain Eukaryota; kingdom Metazoa; phylum Arthropoda; class Insecta; order Lepidoptera; family Pyralidae; genus Endotricha; species Endotricha flammealis. Next base: position 17,830,947 of record LR990856.1, on the reverse strand, counting down.
AGTACTTATATTGAAACCCGAGCTAGCGAAGGATTCTAGGATTGAACCACGAGCGAAGCGAGTGGTTCAAATATAGAATCCTGAGCGTAGCGAGGGTTTCAAAGGTACGAGACGCAGAATAACTTTGCTGCCGAGCGAAACACAAAATTTTTCACATCACTACAGCGAGGAAAATCCTAGGTGCAAGAAAAACGCAAATAACATATTAAATAAGTGTTTATTTTTTTTCATGCGGTGTCGTGCTGGCCAGTTCGATTATTTTAAAAATAAGGTTGGCGCACTGGCATGAAATAAGTATTAATGCATTTTCAGAGGACTAGCGGTATAAAAAATTAAAGAATAGAAAGGTTCGAATTTTAAAAATACTTTCCACGCTAGGGCACAAAATGCACTTTTGCGCTCAGATTTCGAATGACAAACAGATTCTTTCCGAGCTTGTGAGGTGAAAAAACATTTACAATCTCATGTCCATCTCAAGTGCTGTACAAAATAGGAATTGAGCGAGATATTGCGTTAGTTTGGGCTGATAGCTAACAATGGTGCTAATTCTGTTGTACATTTAACTAGACTAAACTAATTTTGACAGGACTATAAGTGTTGCTATCCTTGTCACTAATTGTAAACCAAGGAAGGACAACAACACCTTTGGTCCCGTCAAAATTAGTTTAGTCTTTTTTTTATACCACAAAGGTGGCAAACAAGCATACAGTCGCCCTGATGGTAAGCCGTCCGTAGATTATAGACGATTGCAATACCGGGGGTATCACTTCGCGTTGCCCTTCCAACCCCCCCAAGTGGGGCTCTGGAGACCTTACTCACCGTAGGAACACAACATGGCCGAGGCCGAGACCAATGCTATTGGGCTGCGATCTTCTGTAAGGTTCTTCTCCGATTTGAGCGGATTATCCGCTATGCCCTGCTTCTCTTAAGTCTAGTTAAATGTACAACAGAATTAGCACTAATATCATTTCTAGTAAAATTTATTTATCTACTAAATAAATCTTAAAAAAAAATTTTTTAAATGTTTTGTGGCATTTAAGTTTTCAAATGACACAAAATGTTCATTTAGCAATACTCCAAAATTTCTTTCTAATTAAATTAAATTGTGAGTTTCATGACTGCTGTAGTTTCTCAGCGTCAATAAGCAACAATAAGCAATATTGTCAATCTGACGCCGCCGTTGTTGATCCTGGCTATACAGGAGACACAGTCTTGACCCGGTTGTAGTTCTCTAAACCTAACTGGTTCCGTAACAATGAACAGTATCAAAGGAGCCCATACTCGAACGCCTCATTATATTGTACCCACAGGACATTGTATGTATGTCCCCTCAGTCCCCTGCCAGTTGGGTATAACCAAACTATATATCTCTATATTATGTCATTATACTTGGAGTAAGATTTCCAGTGAAATTCAACGATTGTATTTCGATTAGCTCGTCAAACCTTTTTGTGGTAACATAATATTGTCACGATAAAGTGTTAACTAATCGATTCATGTTTATTTTATTTCGATTAATATTTTAAATAGTGCTATTCTCGTAATGAAATGTTTCATTCTCATCACTCACGCGCTATCTTGATCAATTTCCTATTTTTATATGAGTAAACCAGCGCTTGATTGTAACTGTTTTTGTTACGAAAATAGGCTCTCAGATGATTGTTGTAGCTTTGAAGCTTTATTCCAAGTATAGAATGGAATCTATACTAATATTATAAAGCTGAAGAGTTTGTTTGCTTGTTTGAACGAGCTAATCTCTTGAACCACTGTTTCGAATGAATTTCTTGGATAGTCCATTTGTCGAGGAAGGCTTTAAGCTATATAACATTACGCTGCGACTAATATAAGCCGAGCATCAGTGAAAAATGTTGCAAAAACAGGGAAAGTTATTCATATCGCGACAGTGTTTTCGACAACCACGCCAACGAAGCCGCGGGCACAGCTAGTATAATATATGGCTCTCATCATGTACCTTGTACAAACAATGACCAATACAGAAGGCATTGAGGACTACTTGAAAGCGTGTACTGTCGCGTGCTGGTCTGTTTGCACTGACGATTTGTTTGGCACGCACACACTGCGGTAATAGTCCACATCAATTATGCAATGACAACATTATTACTGTTGGTCAAACACTGTAATTTTGCAATAGCAGTACTTAGTACCAGTGGTTTGTAGGTGAAATGCTGTTATTACGTTTCATTTTTTTTTATATTCTTGGACGAATCACAACGCCATCTAGTTTCAAACTAAACAAAGCTTGTAAAGTCAACCAATTACTGTCCATTCAGGTGTTCAGGAATAATGTGTGAACCGACAAAGGTTAGCTATTGATCAACGTACACGAATCGCTCTTATTTTGAATGTTCTAAACTTCTTTTTACATCTGTGAGAGGTAAAATTATTGTGAACGGTTTATAAAGAGGTGAGGTAGAGAACTAAGAAAAATTATGTAAGCATCGTTATTTACAAAAAAGGGGGATCGCCACATTTAATTTATAATATTAGTTTTGTTTTAGTTTAATTTATAATAATTTTTTTTTACTATACATTAGTATTTATTGGTAAAATACATAATTAAATAATATGAAATTCAATAAAATTAATTAAAACTAAACTAACAATAAGTAATTACATGGTAAATATTGATGAATAAAAAATGAAATAAATGTCTTCACGCAGCATTCAGAATACTACTCGTTGCTCGTTCATCGCCACCTCTACGAGCGGCGATGGGATATGAAAAGCGACAGTATTATTTTCTACAAGCAGACCGCCCCAGCTTTGCACGGATATAACCTATGTTATTCGGGGTTAATGTCCTTCCCAACAGTGAAAGAATTTTTGAAATCGGTTCAGTGGATTTTGAGTTTATTCATTACAAACACACACACACACAAATTTCGCCAGACCGCCACCCAGGAGGTCCCGGGTTCGATTCCCGGTCGGGTCATGATGAAAAACGAACTTTTTCTGATTGGCCTCGGGTCTTGGATGTTTATCTATATAATGTGTATTTGTTATAAAATATAATATCGTTGAGTTAGTATCCCATAACACAAGTTTCGAACTTACTTTGGGGCTAGCTCAATCTGTGTGAATTGTCCCTATTTATTTATTATTTATTATTACAAAAATACAAATTTTTCCTTTTTATAATACTAGCTTTTCCGCGCGGCTTCGCTCGCGGTTAATTTTATGGCATAGATCTCGTTTGACAACAAAACCCACGGCGCGACTTGTGGCGCCATCTGTTGGCCGATACAGCGCCCTCTATAGTAGAAAAAATATTTTCCCATTGAAATGACATACTTTCACGGGATAAAAAGTAGCCTATGTTGGGCTTTGTACCCATGACAATATACACTGGGCGTCAAAAATAAGTAGTACAGTTTTAAAATTGCAATATCTACTAAACTACAGAAGCTAGATCTTTGAAACAAAAAAAAGTTAAAAGACAATTTTATTTCATTTAATAAAAACTTTATGCATAATATCGTCTTTTAAAGATTGATTTTTATTTGAAAACTCTAACTTCCATAGTTTTTGAGTTGCAATTTTAAAACTGTACTACTCATTTTTGACGCCCAGTGTATATAGAAATTTTCATAATGATCGGATGATCAGTTAAGCCGTAAAGGAATAACAAACAAACAAACAAACTCACTTTCTCATATTAAAATATTAGTTAGGATTAGTGTAGATTGATAATCTATACATATAAGATGTTACTACAGCAATATATTTAGCATTATATGTAGACACTCCGATTATACTTTCTGTGCATCCATCGTCTCTATCTTAGGTGGAGTCGAGAGCGATGGAATAAATTTACATTATAATTTGAACTCTCCCGAGCACTTTTAAAGGGGAAGTTTTTTGCAATAATAAAATACGGAAATTTCTGTTATGTTAATTAAGATAAAGAAATTACTTTAATTGGTTTTTTAAATATATATTTTTAAAAATATATTAATTCTTTCTTTTCCTGTTTTTAAGAAGAAGAGTGATACAAACGATGAAATAAACACTGACAACCAAGTAAATCCATTATTATATCAATTTGGAAACGTTCAATTTTTTACTAGATTTTAAGGGTGACTATCGGAATACTCACATAGCAACATGACAAAATTGCCTATACGTCTTGAAATTAAAATGCTATGGTTAGTCATCAACGCTAAATGCCGTAAGCCTCGCCGCCGCTCGTAGCAAAACGTCTGGATTGGGTAAGATGTAGTCGTCTTGACCTTCTGTCTCTTTTTGTATCATTTAGTCATGAATCTTTACATCTTTCTCTCTCTTTTGTAAGTATACTTGACAAAACCTCTCTTAATTTTGTACTTAATAATATAATCAATCACAACTATTTAAAGTTTACAGTAACTTGAATCATGAAGGTCCTGCTCATCTCTTTCATTGGCTGTCCGTACCATAAATTGAAAGCGCTAAAATAAATATGCCCTGTATTGTATATTGGTTTCTGGCATTCATTAATTCACTTCGATTATTGCATTGTGTTGGAAACCCACGTTTACGACTGCGGTTATTTCAACAAACATTGCATATGCGTTTCATAAAACCTTTATCACAAAAGCATAAGCATCATTTTAGCTTGCACCACCGTATGTTAATATTTATTTCTATTTTGTTGTTGTTGACTTTTATTGTGCGGTAATAAGGGTTGTTTTTGTTTGTTTAGTTGTGGTGTTTAAAATTGTTGTGACCGCGCATATAATCCTATCGTGCATTTCATATAACCGTTTTTTTTTATAATTATGTAAGTGATAATTACTATTTTTACACAACAACTTTATTAATAATTGTTGTTTTTGTTTGTTTAGTTGTGGTGTTTAAAATTGTTGTGACCGCGCATATAATCCTATCGTGCATTTCATATAACCGTTTTTTTTATAATTATGTAAGTGATAATTACTATTTTTACACAACAACTTTATCAGCAAAATACAATAACAGTCTAGAATTTTTCTTTGTCTCAATTTTAAAGTGAATTCTCAGATTCAAGTCCATATTCTCCGTCACCTGGTCCCAAAGTGCGCTAGGCTTGGTCTGATTATTTTATGGGTACCCAGACAACTGATAATATATCTGTAAATTGTAAATACATATAATACAAGCCTCGAGAACAAACACAATTACCCTTAAATGTTTGCCCCGAACAAGAATCGAACACGACGCCTTCTGGTCGTCCGTCACCACGGAGGTAGTATCACTACAAACCACCGGCCTATCATATGTTTCAATTCATTCTTCCATCCATTCTCATTACAAAACATTCCCCACTATGAATAACCTCAAACATATTTCGTGTTAATGCAACAAGCTGTTATGAATGTTCCAAACAGAAGTACGGGAGTAGGCGGCGCCTTGCCGCTATTTAAATTGTAAATACGCCGCCGTCCAAACCGACTGCAACTAATATTTCCTACATTTTTTCTATGTTATTATTTTGAGAGCCCGGCGGTGCGTTGGTAGCGATTCTTTGGCATCAGAGAGAGCGGTTTTGATTCCCGCTCCCTGCAAACATTTATGTGATGGTACTTTGTATTTGTTCGGGATATCTGGGTGTGTCCTATGTATTATAAGTATGGAGGCACTCAGTTCAGAAGAGTTTTGAACCTTTAATATCCACCTGAACTACCACGTATATAATCTACAAGTATATAATTACAATGTTATATCCGTTGTTTAGTATCCATTAGGATTTAGCCTAGATAACTTTGATGAGATGGCGCCGTGTGAATTTTGCTCTGATATTGGAGCCATAATTTAAAATGCCATTCACTAACTGTTAATAATTTTTACGCAACTCCTTGACCAACAAAATGTTCATCACATAATAAATAAATATTTCTTTGGTCACTACCAATGTATGTCAGCTATTTCCCTCTTATCTTAAATCAATTTTGTAATGTATCGAACGCTGAAGATGCATCTCCATGCGATCAATAAGCGCTGGCGTATCGCATAACAAACAAACCGCACAGTGTCGGATAGGGTCATTTGGTCGTATCCGTTTAATTATGCCTCCGGAGCGATGTACTGTAAGGTGACGTCGACCACACGTGTGGTCGGTGGGGTAAGTCAACACATTCTAGCGTACCTGTGAACATCCTAACCTAATTTCATAAACTAGCGGAACCCGCGCGAATTCGTTTGCGTCCATCTCGCTTTCGGCCATGGCCAAAAAAATACCCTAAAAGTTTCAGGTCTCAACGATCAGCGGTTTAGGCTGTGTATATTTCAGTAATAAACTTTTTTGCATGTTCAGGTCTGGTTACGGTCCTATTACGGTGATGGTATGTACGGTTCAGTAGCCTTTAAAGAAAAAATTATTCTACAATTTTTTCTCAAAAAAAATAAAATATACCTAGATATTATATCTATTTAAAGTATATTTAATATTATTTAAAATACATTGAAATACAAAAAACCCTATTTTTGTAAATCAATGAAGATATAATATTTTATAATGTAAGATATAATATTTTATAAAGTCGTTCAATTCCGAGTTATAGCCGTATTTACTTTCATCTTATTAAAAATTACTTGTATTCTCGCTCACTCGCATCTTAATAAAACTCCTTTTAAATTAATTCGTTTATAATATTTTTCTTTTATCTATTTATTTAACAAACGCCTAAAACCAGTACCATAGGCCATCAATTTATATGTATATATGCCAAGTTGGAGTCGGTTGGCAGATCGTGTTGTGACGACCGCCTTTGTTAGCTGAATTGGCTGGTTTCTGGAAATTCGAATCCAATACGTATATCCGGCCGGCTTGGTGGCTATACGTACTATACGAAAATATGAAGAAATAAAAAGAAAAATGGATTTTCGTCCGGGACAAATCCGTAGAGCGTGTTTGGAAGCGAGCGTTCGAAATAAGGACACAAATCGTTATAGACAACGCAACTTCAAACCAAACTACTACTACTGTATGTTGTTGTAAAGTCTTCTATCTACTCTTGCATGCCAGATACTGGCGTGACACGCTTGATCACTACTATTATGTAATACCTTTCCTACCGTGTTACTGCAAATAAATGAATTTGAATTTGTTGCTGTTCATTCTGTGTTATTCGATGTTTATTTTACTAATCGACGAGAGGCTTCCGCTCCCGCAACTGCCTGGTATGGTAGCATAAGTTCTCGATCTAGTTACAAAATAATAAAAAAATGCGTGGTATTTTGACGTAAAAATAAATTCGCATACTGCTTCGGCTCTCAAATGGGAATTTATCAGTTATTCAAAGTAGATTTTTGCTCACTATAAGCAATATTATACACTGAGGAGCGACCTGCCATGCCAATGATAGTTATTGTTTCACCCTAAGTACCTATTGTAAGTTAGTGTTATGTATTTTGTAAAATGTGATCCTGGTCCGTTGCAAACGAATAAATGATTTATCTTTCAAGATACCACCTTAAAATTTGTTGTCGGACAAAAACTAGTTCAAGTGACCTGGAGATCGTTCAAAATTTCCAGTTAAGGAGCTTATTGTATTGTCCGAATGCACTCTTCTATTTTGAATAATATCTGCGGGGTCAAACACGTGGAGCGTGTAAGGAAGCGCTCGAAAATGTCCATTGTGCGCGCGGCCGCCCGGCGCGTCCCGTTGGCCCGTTTTTTGTCCCTCATGCGTATTAAGCCCGGCTGTATTGTTGTGCTGTGTTTATTATTCATGGTTTCGGTCAACAAGATTTACTAAGGGGAATGTTGACGGTTGTAATGACGAGTTAACATGACAGTTTGGTTATTTATGCCCTGTTTAACCACTTCCCGATAAGTACTAGTTAAGGCTAACTGACAGATACTGTCAGTTAAATTGACTGACGTACACACTCTTTAAGTACGCATAGCAAATGTAGCAATGCTACGACTGTCATTGATATGCTACGAGTCGCACTACGGGTGCTACGTATCGTAGCCGCGTAGCGCCCGCTACGTGTTAAATTACTCTACGAACTTTTTTATTTATAAATGCTTTTTGTTCGCGAATATGGACACTTGGAGTATTGTCTTTAAAAGAACAATCTAGTTTTTTACTTTTCACATAATAAAAAATCAGGTTTCGCTAGTTGTAGATAATTTCTCTACATATTTGCCATTTTACTTACATTACTTGTTATGACAATCGTTAATCCAAGTTACACCTTGAACACACTCGCCTCTGCCAATCCGCATCGGAGCAACGTGGCAGAGTACGCTCTAACCCCCTTCGATTGAAGGGAGACCTATGCAGTGGAATGATTATGGGTTGATTATGATGACTTGCCATCAAAAATCGTTTGTATTTGTCAAAAATATATACCGAGAGAAATTTTACGCTGCCCCTAATTTGAAAACGTGTAACAGCGGGACACGTGCATGAATTTGAAATTCTCCTTAACATTGTGTCACATGTTACATCACTCTTATTACTATTCGCTGGGATACACGGGCTTATTGGACTGGAGATTGTTAGAAATAATATCGTTACGGAGTTAAATCCCTTTTGGGAACACCTAAAAATCTATAGGATAAATTGGAGTGGTAGAGCAATTATTACGAAATGGGCTGGCTCGACCGGGGAAGTACTACCCTCTCACAGAATATCGACGTGAAGCAGCAACGCGTTTCGTTCGGTGAGTGAGAGGTCCGGAAGCCCAACTCCTTCCCTATCTCCTCTTTCCCCCTCCTTCTTTCCCTTCCCTTCCTCCAACCTCCTTGGTGGACAACGCATTGGTAGCGCCCCTGGTGTTACTGATGTCCATAGGCGGCGGTGACCGCTTTCCATCAGGTGGCCCGCTTGCTTGTTTGTCTACTGTATGACATAAAATAAATAAAAAACCTAAAAATCTATGGTTTGCATAAATTTTATTCAAATTTGCATAACAATACAAATTTTCACTGAATAATTTTCAATATTTTTATTGAAAGTTATATACAGCCAGAAATTGTAGATTTCGTTGATCAAACAATAGATACTTTGTACTTATACATTTCTTTAACCATTTTCTCAATTGAAATCAAAATTGTCAAAGTACTATTTATTCATTAAAACTAAACTAAACATATTATTATTAACATAAATTATGATGAACCTAAAACTAAAAACCTTTAAAAAAAACTAAAATATATTATTAAAAGGAGTCCCTTTAGGCAAGGTTCCGAAGATACTGGCAGCGTCCCCCCTTTGAATAGCTAGACTAACTCTTTGTCTGAGTTGGCTTCCATCTCATCGGTCTCGTGTGATGTCGACTAACCTTTTTGCTATTTCCTGAAAAAGCCTTATAGCGCTAGGACCCCACGGACCAAGATAATTATATAACTATATCGAAATTCATGTTCAATCAACCACAAACTTAACAGAAATTATTACTGTCCAAGCCTTTTGGGTAATTCAGCGACTGACACCACGAGGGATTGGAACCATGGTGTCAGTCGCGGAAGGACTCTTTTTGAATTGACTGATTGACACCATGGTGTCAGTCGAGTAACATATAATTGGGACGTCGTTGATTGACACCATGGTGTCAATCACGGCAGGCGTTTATTGACTTCCTTGATTGGAACCACGATATTTTTTATTTTAAATAATGGGTTTTTTGTACAGTCGGATAGAAAATACTTATTGAAATGAAACAAAATTACTGGTACTCAATATTAGTATAAGTAAATTATGTACAATTTAATGAGATTTATATTTACTAAAATGATTAAATATTATTCAAACAAATTAAGTCATATACAGTCAATCAGGGGAAATAATTCGTGTAGTTTTTACACAGTTATACCTACGTGAGCTGTATGCCAGTTTTCCAACCTTTTCCATTAAAAAAAAAATATATATCGGAATTTCAGTACGAAAAAATAGATTGAGACGAAAGATGTAATGAGGTTGCCCTTAAGTGAATAAGAAACAATATCAATATTGCCATTTTCACCAATTTAACTTGACAAATAACAATATTTAATTACTAACTATTATTATAAATAGCGTAGTCCAGTCCGTTTTGTAGTTCAAATTTTAGCTGTTTTTCCGAGATCACGAACAGAATAGTACGATATTATGAAACCATTTGTTTGAATATTCTCAAAAAAAAATATATTTGACATGACAGATGTCAAAATAAAATTTAAATCAAAAGCACCAAGGAGTGTTGATATCAACTTTGAAGAAAGTTACCCACACAATACCTTACTTTCGAGAATTTTAATAAAATCCGAGGTCTTTCATCAGTCTTCTTAAAGAATTTTATGCAAATAAGAAATCACGTCCCATACGAACTTTGTCCCCCTTTTTACTCCCGAGAGGTAGAATTTCGGAAAATCCTTCCTTATCGGATGCCTATATCATAGCAAAGAACACACCTTTCAAGTATCCATTTTTACGATCAGCGATTTGGGCTGTGCGTTGATTCTTAGTCAGTCAGTCGTTCACGACAAAAAAAAAATATGCATAGGTTTAAAAACGTAAGTAGGATATACATAATTTGTTTAGAAGTTAAAACTATTAAAAAAAGCGTGCACTTTGACACTAACCGATTATTCAAAGTATGTCGCTACGGTATTGATGGGTTTTTTAAAAATAAAAAAATTTTTTTGGAGTTAACACCATTAGAAATAAATTCTTTTTAAATTGCGATACTTATAGGTAATTTAAAAAGGCGTGTTAGCACTTTTTTACATAACTGTTTAGTTTCAATAAAATGTACTTGGTTCCAATCGAGCAAGTCAAAAAACGCCTGCCGTGATTGACACCATGGTGTCAATCAACGACGTCCCAATTATATGTTACTCGACTGACACCATGGTGTCAATCAGTCAATTCAAAAAGAGTCCTTCCGCGACTGACACCATGGTTCCAATCCCTCGTGGTGTCAGTCGCTGAATTACCCAGCCTTTTATAAGCCTAATTGGATTTATGAAGTATTACTTTGCTCATTAAAATATTTATAAAGTCCAAATTCGTAGGTGCTTATTTCAAGTATTTCGAAAAGTAGGCTGTATTTAAAAAAATCGTTAATTAAAGAAAAACATTCATAGAACATTTTGCTTGATTATGAAAAAGACCAAATTAAGGCAAAGTTAAAAAAAAACTAAAAACTGGTTTATTTGGCGCTTACAATATTAAAACAATTTTAATCATGAACTTTAATTCTTATATCCTTCAAATATAATATTATATTGGAAATTGAGAGAATCCACAACCTTAAAACGTGAAAGAGAAACAAACATCCAAACGTACGTTTCATCTTTATAATATTAGTAAAATAACATTACGGTAAATGGATAACGTGAGACAAAAAATTCACACGTCTATAGCTGATGTCTGGTCCATGTATAGGATGCGGCCTAAATATGACGCGACAAGTTGACGCAACACTGCCGAGTAGAGGTCATTTGCTCAATTTTAGATCTCATAATAATGAATTGTATAGGTACGGTTAGTAGGTAGTTTTTTTAGCAGCCAGTTGTGACCCACTGCAGGGCAAAAGCCCCCCCCCCCCCCCCAATCCCTAAAGTAAGCGTCGAGTTCAACGTCGTTTCAAAATAAGCTAGGCTTAACCCTCTTGTGTTAAGGGCACTTATGGATACCATACAACGGATATAATTATTGCAAATAAATACTTATAATACTTAGAACACACCCAGATGCGAGAACGAACACAAATGTCATCACATAATAAAATTGTTTGCCCCGACCGGGAATCTAAACCGCGCCCTCTGGTGCATAACGACCAATGCACCACCACCGGGCTCTCAAATTGGATGTGAACAACAAAAAAAGAATACGGACATGACGCTTAGTAATGGGTCGTATTTATTCCGTTTTTCAATCAGCAGACGAAAAACCTCTAACACACTTTACAGCCGTTAAGGGAGCACATACAAAACCTGCTAAAATTGAAAGCGGAATCTTCACAGTCCTCTGGGAAATGAGACGACGCCATTACATAAATGAAATGTAATATTATGTAACGGATAATTGCGGGAAACCACGTGTACGGATGAACACAATCAAAATGCAATATCGAGGGAAGACGAAGGCGGGTCGGGGTCAGCCAACCGGTGGGATCCGCTCGAATTTTCTCCCGCCGGCAATGTGCATTGTCCGGGACAATACTGCGCTTTTTGTTTTTCAATCTTCGTAATATGACGTGATTTTGAATAAGACTATTGTGTTATGCGAATGCCGTGAATCGTTCTAGCGTTTTTATCTTATTCTCCCTCTTATTAATAAACAAATATATTTTGTTTAACGATCTGTATCCAACTCCCGCCAGCGGTGTTTTGGAATGACTATGACTTCGGAACCTTCAAGAAGCGATCATACATGCACTCAAAAAGCCGGCAGCAGCTCAGGGACTCCCCCGGTGTCTCTGTGCTCCGTGGGTGGCGATGATCACTTAACATCAGGTGAGGAAAAAGTACCTAAGTGTGTTTTATTTATTTCTTTCAAAGAATGATAGTGACAAAACAAGGTTATACTTTTATTATATTTTTTAGGGTTTCGTAGTAAACGAACAATGAACCCTTATTATGATTTCGTTCCGTCTCTCAGTCTGTCTAGACGCTTATTACTAGAAAGCTGTAATTCTGCAAGTCTACATAATAATAATAATTATGATAGCAAAGTGGTGGAACAAAATCTTTTAAAAGAATTGTTTTGTATTTTGAACAAGGATGAACCAAAATAAATTGCACAGACCATGATAGAAACAATACCATTGTTGATGTTAATAGTACTTAATAGGTTCAAAAACACTTCAGTAGATGAATGAATATTAGCTCAAATACTTTTAAGGAAATCAGATTTGGTTTCGTGTGGAACGCGTGTTGGCTTCGCCGAGTCATCTCTCACCTGTCGCTATCAATCTTAATTAGTATTAAAAGGAATACTTTTTTAGGTGTCAGTGCGGCGGCGGTTCGTCAATCAACGAATTCATTTAATGTAAAACTCTACTTTAATTTTAAATTACAAAAACAAAGTTGTTAATTAATTAAATTTTAATTTCGATGAGATCGATGGCGTCGCTTTATGTCGCATTCTGATGAACAAGCAAGTTAAGACTCAGACAACAGACACATAAAAACGGATCCGAGCAAAATAATACTTGTATTAGACAGACATTTAGAGAGGTACGGCACAGCGGATAATCCGCTCAAATCGGAGCAGCCCGTCTGGGAAGGACCTCCACCTTACAGAAGATCGTAGCCAAATAGCATTGGTCTCGGCCATGTTGTGTTCCTACGGTGAGTAAGGTCTCCAGAGCTCCTCTTGGGGGGGGTTTGGAGGGTTGGCAACGCGTGAGTGATACCCCCGGTATTGCAAGCGTCTGTAGGCTACGGTGATGCTTACCATCAGGCGGGCCGTATGCTTGTTTGCCAACTTTGTATTATAAAAAAAAACATTCTTTTTCTTATGTTACATTAATATCAGCCTTGATATTTCCTAAAAGTACCGATGCGTTGTCTGGTACAATATAACATAAGCAGGTCCCTTTATATTCAACAATAAGCTAGCTTACTTTAGGTCCACGTGCTGTTGTGTGAATATTTTATATTTTTTTGAAATATTCAAATAAAATAAACCGAGTCCGAATTGTATCAGCCCTTAAACATTTTTTTAAATTAGTACAACTAAGTCAACAAATCCGGCGGTTAGTTTTAACCGTTAAATTACAAACAAAGGCACTGTAATATTAATTACGCGGTTGAAAATCACAGTTCGGAAGTGCCATTCGTAACTTGGCAATTGTTGATTACAAACAGTTGGGCATTACAATAAAGTTGTAATTACCCCCCGCCCCCGGCTCACCCCCGCCCGCCCCTGTGCCGTTACACGAGGTGGCTTTTAATCCGTTTAATCTGTTAGCCTTCGTGCGATACGCTAATGCCAGCAGGAATAGAATTTACAAAACAACAATTTAAACTTGAACCCATTCACTAAATAACACTTTAATGGTAATTTTTTTATAACATGGACATCTACAGCACTTTCAATACTTCTTGGGCCCGGTTTTCACCCAAGCGGAGAGGAGAGATGTGCCGTCCAGTTACACATATCTCCGGTCGGTCGCGTCCCGTTTGCTCGCGTGCGGCACGAGATACTTTAGAAAAAAATTACATCTCCACTCTTCTCCGCTTTAGTGGAAACCGGGACTCCATCTAATTTCTTTCTGATTAAATCATTGTGAGTTCCAAGGCCAAGTTTCTCTACCAGGACGTCAATAAGCTTCATTGCTTATTGTCAATCTGAGTCGCCATTGTTGATCCTGGCTATACAGGAAATACAGCGGTAGGTATGTGTGGTAGCTTGTCCCGATCTACAGTCCTTTAGGTAAGTAGAATCAAAGAGCAACGGATTCCACTGAAATCTACAAAAAATGTCGTTTTCTAAATTATGAAAAAAATCTAAATTAAGGACAAGTCAATTCACAACTTCAAACACTTTTCAACTTCATAGATCAAGTATTCCAATATTTCATGGTTTATGGGTAAATCCGCCAGTGACCTTTTTTATTATAGGTACATAGATAATATAAAAATATTTGTAGGGCCAGTTTACGCAGGTCCCGTGAAGCAATCAATAAGCAATTAAATCCGGTGTTGGCTCAGTAAACACCGATAATCAGCTATCAGCCCCCGCCTAACATCTGACTAATTACTGTACAGAATTTTATGTAGATTTTCAAGTTAAAGCTTACTGCCAATTTGGTCATTTTTGTTTGAATGTGACTGCTAAATTCAAGGAAATTTTCAACAAAGTAATTGTAAATTAAATTTACTTTATTTGTTTGTTGTTTCAAATACAACATGATTCATCTTAGTTTCCTCGATACCTACCACTATAATATATGATTATATTTGATTTAAATTTTTTTTGTTTATTTATTTTGACACAAAACAGTCATTACATGCATAATATGTCAACAACATTAATCTTATTATAATTTACCAACAGACGATGAGTGCCGAAAATCACCATACACACATCACAATTTATTTTGTCATAATTATTATTTGGATTTATTAATATTTAATTATAACAATAATAAGAATGGATACGAAATGACATTTCAAAAGTTATTCTATCCTTTTTGACCACCATTTCCTGTTGGACCACCTGCTACGAACAACAAATTTTGGCACAACTAAAAAATCCTGTTGGCACAACTATGGCACAACCAGATAATCTGATCTATTTTCTATGCCTCTACAATTATTTCACGGCACACTCTTTCTCTTTATATCCCCATACAAACATGTCACTCATCCGTTCTTGGATTTCTAGTGTTTAGCAAGGTAACAGTTTAAGGTCATTTCTCTAACAAATGTTTAAAATTTCACGTGCACGAAATTAGCGAAATTGAATGAGACTAGTTTATTATGAGATAGACCTGCAGTATCAGTTTTATAAGTGAACCTAAAATGAAGTCTCTCGATCCAAAGTCTAGCCCTGTTAACCACAGAGTATAGTATGCCGCAGTCAGGTAAATCAGGCGCGGTAATCCCAGACGCGAATGCGGAGACGGTGTGAGCCGGTGCATTATTAAGGCCGCCTTCTGGCGGGGCCGCATTGCATTCGTTTACAACTCAAACAAAACCTTCTAAGGTTTTTTTAGATTGAATATTAAATTATCAAAATTGTGTATGTTTTTATAGGGCATGTGCCGCGAACAGCGAGGACAAATGCCTTGCAATATACCTCATAGGCTCGTTCTTGGACGTGCGTAGCACATGCCTCGCCAGGAAGGGACACCTTGCGAGGCATTCGTTGTTCGCGGTGAATTCAAGTGAATATATTTCTTTCTGTTTAACTTAACAAAGAATACTGGTAACTTCATCCATACTAATTGTAAAGCTGAAATTTTGAATAATTAAATATTAAATTAAATATTTTTTTTACATCAACACCAATTCCGTGACGAGGCGTCCTCGTTTGTGTTGAATTAACAAGATCACAACATAGTGTCATTTAACAACAATTATTAAGTACACATAGGCGGTTTGTTCGAAACATACCGCAAAATTATTAATGGACACGCGAAACTAACATTAGTTGTTGCATACTTGTGCACGTCCATTTCCAAAGCTACGTTCACATATCACCGTGCCGTGTCGACCAAATGAAATGCCATTGGTGTACTAATAGAACACGTATACGCCATTGAAATCAACAATACGATCATAGAAGTTAGTATCAAATCGGTACAAACGTAAGTGGTCTATGTAGCAACTCGTCCACAAAGCAAGTCGTTGCAAACGTAAGTCGTCTATGTAGCAAGTCGTCCACAAAGCAAGTCGTTGTAAACGTAAGTTGTCTATGTAGCAACTCGTCCACAATTTTTCAATGCTTATGATATGGATTAGGGTTGCCTTTAGGAGTATTTTATTAGAAAAAAGAAAAAGGATTAATGTAGAGACAGTGATAAGAAAAAGTGTAGACTCAGAATAAAATTTGCCTCTGCCTACGCGCATTGAAGCAGCGTGGCACTGCACACGCTTATCATCGTGGATGAAAGGGAAACCCGTAGCCATGCATTCAGATGATTATGGAGTATGGACTGATATGAGCCATTGGCCTGAATTTTATTATAAGATAGTTTTGTTAGACTACATAGTGTTAAATATGAACGCAGCATAACAATTTGAAAAATCAGAGATAATTTTAGAGTTTACGAGTTACCACAGCAATAAATACAAAATTTTATGACAGAAAATTTGAGTAAAAACGAGTTTTGCAAATTCTAAAACATAGCTGAAGCAGTAAAACGATCAAGTTATTGCCGCAACGCATTTAGCCGCAATAAAAGTAGACATTCACAATCGTTATTCCAGTTTGGAATTTTTTCAACTCGACGCAATAAACCGACATCTGCTTTCTTATTCGCCATAGATTACATTGGAATGGAATTACAGAATAGTCATTACTCACCCCTCGTCATCATATCAACCCATAATTATCCCACTACAAAAAAAAGGGTCTACTTTCAATCGAAGGGAAACGATGAAGGATCTCTTACAAGAGGAGATTGTGCGTCGTTGTGTGTCGCACTAAAACGATTACTGCAAGTTAAGGAACTACTGGCTAGTTCCTTAACTTGCAGTAATCGTTCGTGTTTGGATGAGTTTCATTATCTCGAGCTTCTCCGTGCTTCAGAGAGCATGTTAAGCTGTCGGTCCCGACTATTGTCTAATAGGTGACAGTCGCTAAGCCAAATCGGCGGCTTGAAAACACTGCAGAGATAGATACAGGTCTCTGTAGTGGGATCATTTATGGGTTGATATAAAAGATCTGCTAGCTTGTTGAAATAAAATCTCGATGCCAAAAGAAGAAAAAGGTGATATTATTGCAGTCTTACAATACGATTACCATAAAAAACTATAAAGGAAAGTTGAGCAAAACCGTAAAAGGAGTCTGCCATAAACTGAATACCCATGATAGTAAAATCTACGAGAGTGCATTGCTGGTTTTGTATGCACTCGACGACGCGGCAGGCATTGCAGTCGACCTCGCTTTGATCACTCGAACGAAATCCAAACTTTTTTGTAGCTATTTTTTAAATGAATTGACGCCTCTGTAACTTACTCTACGTATTTCGTCATATTTCGTTTTCTGGAATATCATGAAGGTTATTTCATTATTTCAGAATAGGTTATATGATGATAAGCGATTCTATGTGTCCCTGAGCTCTCGGAGAATTGCTCTGAGAGATCTATCTGTCTACGATCGAGTCAGGACAAAAGGTTGCAGTATTGGGTATTATTATAGAAAAATAATTTATATATTTGGAAAATTAAAATTAATAAATTCAACTATTCTATTGAACTACCAGGAAGATTTGTAATAGTAGCGATTTCTTTATTTCTATATGGCGGTGTGGCGCCATACACTATAAGTAATAGTACTTTATTTGGAATCTTATAACAAGGTTTACATTTCAGTAGAAAACGATGATATGTGCAGGAGCATAGACTGTGGTACAGATATCAACGCCCTCCCCGAACTCAAGATGCGCTTGAATTTCGATTACAAAATATTTTATACAAAGCGGCCTGTTAATATTTCACAAATATATCTCGCAAGAACAAGAACAGTTTCCACGTCAATGTACAGTCAAGTGTGAGTAAAATGCTATTTTGTAATAGACGTTTTAAGAAGTCGTTCTCAGCATGAGGGATTATGGCGTAGGTCATGAAGCTACAAAAGTCCATTGCGTAAATTTCGACGTGATCTTCACTGTACTTAAGCTTTATTCGGATCGACGAAGCTTCTTTTTATGGTTGCAACCGTTTTCGGCACGAACTTACTTAAAACTTTTTATTATACATGACAGAATTATGTTTGACGATAAAAACTAAACTCGTCATAAAATTAAACGATGCCTCTGATGGAGTACTCATTAGATCTGTCATTTCAACCCACATCACGTGTTCTAATTTTACGTCATAAATGTAATATAGGCTACATTACCTAGATCCTAGGACACCTAAAGTCGGGTACAGATTAAGGAAATGTTACATGCAATGTATCACGCAATGAAAGAATTTTCCGTCCACATTTTCGCAATGTATCATGCAATGTAACCGAATTGCCATTCGCCCTGCGCGCACGAACCCGCGTCCTCAGGTTGACTCTGGTTGTTGAGTTGAAAGCAGTGATCTGTTATTTACTATAGATTCGTAATGTTTGACACATACCCGCTGCCACGTCGACTGAGGCCACAGCCTTAGTTGAATTTCTTCCGACTTAGTCGTAGTTTGACGTTCAGTGAATGCGTATCTCACAATAATATCACAAAAATGGTTAAATGCACTGTTAAAACATGTATGTCGTGATCCCAAACTAATAACAAAGCAAGTGGTATCACTTTTCACAAATAAGAATGCTTAATTATGTTAAAATTATACCAAAATAGTATTAAAATCGAAATTAATATATTACGCATTGTTTTTGCCAACAGTGTTGCCAGTAAAAACGATTTTAAGTTTCCCAAATGTTAGGAGTTTAGTCAATGACGAACTCATACGCCTTTATGTATCATTATTAGTAACACAGTAGAAGTAAACCTACAACCAGGCTCAAACTAGAATTAATTATTTACTTAGAATTGATTGATACTAAAATCAATCGCTAGTGCTACGCACGTCAAGACAAGGAAAAACAAATCATTTTCCTCTTTTTGATATGGCTTTTAACTGACATTTGACATAATGATATTATTACTATGACAGTGAAGTAACAATTTCATCTTTTTCATTGTGGTAACGGTGTTTAATTTAAATTGTTTCTGCAATTATCAAATGTTCGATTGAGTACAATAGTTTTTTTTGTTTTATGTTGTATTTTATTCAAATTATTTAAATTTATTATTTTATTTTATTTAAATTTCATTTTCATTTCTTAACAATAAAAAAAATCTACTGAAGACTTGGCTGTATGGGCATAGTTCCCTTTGCCTACCCAGAATGGGTGAAGAAAACAAAAAAAAATCTCTGCTAAAAGTTAGTAGTAGCACAGAATAGATAATAGTAGTAGGTCTGCATCGGTTAGATTCATCAATGACTAAAAAATGGAAACTTCTCCATTCCGCCATGATTCATTCTTGAAATATAATATGTATGTACCAATATTTACGCATCTATATATTTATTTCTTCCTATCTTTAATTCTTCTGTCACCTAAGAAACAATAATATGGTATAAAAACTTTTTAAAAAAAAAAAAGACTCGTAACATTCATTCAATGGGAAAATTATTCATGAGCTGGCAACTCTGACCATTTTTCTGGGAGTAATGCTTTTGTCTCATTTTGACATAATTAGTTTGACTCTAGAAAAAAAGAGACAAACATATTTTACTTTGGCATATGCTCGGAATATGTATCGGTTTCAAAGCTACGTCTTTAACACTCTAAAGTGGTTGCGGCTTTTTACGAATGCTTTGTATGACGTTACTTCTCTTGTCATAAAATATATAAAATCTCATTGGTTGAAAGTAGTTAGTTAGTAGTTACTACTAGAGCTGTTAAGACTAGATAAAATGTGAAGACGAAATGTGTAGAGAAGATCGTAGCCAAATAGCATTGGTCTCGACCATATTGTGTTCCTACGGTAAGTAAGGTCTCCAGAGCTCCATTTGGGGGGGGGGGAGGTTATGGCAGCGCGTGAGTGGTACCCCCGGTATTGCAAGCGTGTCTATAGGCTACGGTGATGCCTACCATCAGGCGGGCTGTATGGTTGCTTGATTTTTTTTTTTAAATTGTTTACATACAATAATAATGATTATCATCATATTCTCTCTAAATAAACCATATCATTTGTTAGCTATGGATGCCTAATTAATCAAATCAAAGATAAATTGTTATAAAAATGGTGAATAATAACGTGGTTCGTGAAAGCAAATTCCGTGCAGTTATTTCAATGCAACTCCGATAAATTGCAATGATTTGCTTTATTTAACTGGTTGCGGCCAAGAATGATTAATTGCGAGTAATAAATGTGAAGATTTATTTAAAACAGCTAACGATGGTCATAAATTAATTCAGTCGGAAGATATTACTGTAAATACTATAATAATAATAATAAATAAATATATAGGGACTAATCACACAGATTGAGCTAGCCCCAAAGTAAGTTCGAAACTTGTGTTATGGGATACTAACTCAACAATAGTATCTTTTATAACAAATACATATAGATAAACATCCAAGACCCGAAGCCAATCAGAAAAAGTTCGTTTTTCATCATGACCCGACCGGGGATCGAACCCGGGACCTCCTGGGTGGCGGTCCGGCGTGGTAACCATTACGCCACGGAGGTCGTCAAACTATTAACCGTGACTTTGCTCGCCCTTAATTATTTTGCTCATGAGTATTAAATCACTTAATTTCAGAGATCTCTTTCAAAATTTCACATTGTTTGATCAGTAGTTAAGTGTACTAATGGTTAAAATTCGTAGCAATTTTTAACAAATAGTTATTTTTTTCAACGAATTTTAACTATTAGTATAAGTACTTAACTATTGACCAAACAATCGGCCCTTAGAAGGAAAGATAGGCGGTGGAAGGGAAGGCCAAGAAGAGCTTATATGGATCAAGTGAAGAAAAAGCCGGGCGTCGTGTCTTATGGAGAAGTGAAGGTGCTGGCACAAACGAGAGGAAAATGGAGGCTGATGCACTGTCAAGAGCGTGGTTTTCAAATTTAGAGAAGAGAATATGCTTTATTTGCAATCATACAAAAAATACAATTACACAATCTTACAGACTAATTTATAAGCAACAAAGAGCTTTATTTATAGATGGAAGGTAAAATTAAATGTAAATCTAATGAACAAAGAAAATAACTGGAGGATATTGATTCATCGGTAGCCATTATAAAACGATGAGAAAAAGTAAACGAACAAAACATTGAATCGGGGCGAATGTTCGCTGTCGATCTGTAATATCGAAGCATTGGAGCTAACACGTTCTAAATCCAATTTATTTTGCAAGTACAGTTGATTTAGAGTAACTCGAAAGCTTAATCGACAACGAGGAACTGAACTGAATAAGCTGAATTAACATGGCTATTGGCAGCTCCGCTTTAAATAGATTCGTTCAAATTGCCATTTCAGAATGAAATAAAGAAAAATAGTCTATTTTATATATAAAATATTTGCTTTTCCCCGCGGCTTCGCGCTCACGTCAAATTTAATGACATAGATCTCGTTTGACAACAATACAACCCATGGCGCGACTTGTGGTGCCATCTGTTGGCAGATACAGCGCTCTTAATAGTAGAAAAAATATTTTCCCATTGGAATAGCATACTTTCACGGGATCAAAAGTAGCCTATGTTGGGCTCTGCACCCCTGACAATATATATACAAATTTTCATAATGATCGGCTGATTAGTTGAACCGTGAAGGAATAACAGACAAACAAACTCACTTTCTCATTATAATATTAGTATGATAAGCCTTTCAATACTTCCTACTCTATACCTTTCTAATTAAATTCGTTGGTATGTTCAAGACAGCTGTAATTTCTAGGGACGTCAATAAGCTTTACTGCTTATTGTCAATCTGAGGTCACTATTCTTGATCCTGTCTTTACAGAAGACACAGTGGTAGGAATGTGCTGTGTAGATGAATAAAGAAGTTAACATAATAACGGTTTACAGAGAGACATATTCTACAAAAACATTAAAATGTAAATCGAAGCCAAAGTCATCTAACGCAAATCTTTCTACAGAACGTTGTGAAATTACAGATGAAAAGGCAAGATTTTAGTTATGAAATTACACTACAATCTAAGGTTTGCTTGCAAGCGTTTTCAAAAAAGAAGTCTAAGTTCTCTATAATGTTAGATATATATAAAATTAAATAATATTAGATTCTATTAAAAGTTTCGATAACGATATTTAAATTATGATTTATTATTAGTTCTAAAGTAACAAGAACTAATTCAGGTTAGTTTGAACATAAGAAATTCAAGATGTAAAATTATCTTCCGAGAACTTCTTCATAACTTAGAATTGACCTTAATAAGATCATCTTTAGACGCGGAGTTCTGTTTGGTGGACTCAAGACATCTGTTCCCAGCATCAAACTTCAGAAATTCCAACTTGTCTACTTTGTTAAGTAAATGTAGTGGGAAGTGATTGAGCGGGTTGGTCCGCTCTCATTATGCTCAAATTCGAATTAGTTTACTCTGATTATAGGTAAATATGTTCGAGGAGTTCGTTGACCATGTTGTGCGTGTAAAACTGGAACGATCGTGCATGTAACGACACACGTAGTCAGGTCTAAAAAATCTCGAATATCGCCGTAACAGATTCTATCTAATCTCTATCTTTTTTTAAGCCGGCTGAAGGCCACTATCATCCATCGATAACAGCAGTGACCGACATGGTTTAACGTATCCTCTGAAGCATGGACAATATCAAGATAACGAACCCCATCCAAACACTGGCTACGGTTAACGTAGCTTAACTTGCTTCGTTTCACAGTGTGGCACACAGCAACACCATCGAGCTCCACTTATTGTTGCGTCTTAAGATTCATTGAATTACGTCCGTTCTATACTTATAAATCTGTTTCTGTTCAGCATAAGCTGATAACCAATATTGATTTAAGTATATTTACTTTATGATTGTATAAGTATTGGCTTTACAATTCCATACTGAATTTATATGAGACGTTCGGTAAGAATGAATTCATTCTATTCAGCACGACAATGCCACTTGAATATTAATGAGTTCTCCAAGCGGTTTTGGACTTAAACCCTCGTCCAAAAGAAGCGAATTCCCGAGATTCACCGCGTTTTATTATCCATCGCGGAGTTGCAATTATTTCAACGTGAGGTCTAACATACAAAGAGCTCAATGTAGCACGAAACGTGACGCCAATGCGCGTACACCTGTCAGGCGTACAGGGTCTTAACTTGTGTCCGCGAATATCAGAAACAATGACGTTATGTGCCCTATGAACTCTCAATCTAATTTGGACCTTATCTCTTGCGCTTTAAAAACTCTAAAAAGGTTATATTTTTCTTTTGGTTTATTTGCAAATTCCGATTGCTTTTGTCTGTTAGACCTATTGATACTTTGACATTACTGTAACGTTTAGGACCTATTTTAACATTGGTTGGTATCTGTTAAATAACAACTGTTAAAATTACACAACAGTCAATTGTATCAACATGGAACTGACAGAGATCTCTAAATACGTGACGGGAATACCACGGACGGGACAGTGACGTGACTTTCTTTTTCGAAACGGCCACGTTCCCGTCCCGTCCGTGTCTCCGCGACATAATGCATATTTGCATATATTTTGTATGAAACGATATTAACTTCCCGTCCCGTCTCTGTAAAGACCCGTCGCGTATGCAGCGGTTATACGTCATCTCGCATGAAAAAAACGCGCACGATCGTGCAACTTGGCACCATTCGATTTTACCTAATTTTGGCACGTCAAAATTATATATAATAAGTCTATAAAATCAAACAAAATATTAAAATAATATAGTTTCTGAATTTTATTACCTGGTAGCATTTTGTAAGTGCGTGCGAGTTGACGACAAAAAAAATGTAAAATCGAATGGTGCTAAGTCACATAAGTGTTTTTTTTTGTGCGAGATGACGAATAATGCAAAATATACACGCACAAGAATAATGCAAAAACCTCAACGAACATATCAGACCACCTGCGCGGATTCCGCGTCACACTAAACTCAACCATAGTGTAAGTTACTCAATATAAATGCTAATTAAGTGACTCACCAAGTTTATCCTGCAGTACGGTCTTAGTGTCGCAGTGGACGAGGCATAGAAGCAGGAACAGGGCGACGTGAGCCGCCATGCTGCGGGGGGCACTCACGTCAGCGGGGGGAGGGGCGCGCGGCCACACGCCCCGCGCCGGCGCATGCCGAGCGACTTCTGAAAAGAAGAAATTCATCATTTACACTTTGTCAGGTCCATTGCTCGATGTAAAAAAATCATTGAACGCTATATATTAAGGACGATGATGCTCCGTTAGAGAAAGAACATTCAATTTGACTACTTCTTCGGTCGGGCAAGTGGAAAGAAAGAGGATCAGAGGAAGGTCACCTACCATATGGACGGATATCGTTAGATGAACTACCAAATCCAGCATTCCAGTGGTCATTAAACAGGCCCAATGCCAAAAAGATTGGAGGAAATTATCCAGCAGTCGGAGCATGATAGTCACGACACTCAGTCATGAGAAATGGTCGAAGAAGAAGACTACTTTTTACTAAGGTCGTCCTTTCAATACTTCCTACTTCGTCTATTTTCTTTCTGATTAAAGTTGTGAGTTCCAAGATAGCTGTAGTTTCTCCTCCAGGACGTCAATAAGCTTCATTGCTTATTGTCGTAATCTGAGATCTCCGTTGTTGATCCTGGCTATAGGAGACAAAGCGGTGGGAATGTATGGTGGGCTTGTCCCGTTTACTAACGTCAATGATCTATGAACACATACGCACACCCATATGTATTAACAAAGCTCCCTCACTGATAAATGTTCATCAAAGAGAGGAAAGAGCTTTCGAAGGCTCGCGCGGCTCCGTCGCATTTGCAGCGAACACCGGGGAATGCGGTCAAGCACATTGGAGCACTACGCGATTTACGCCACTTGTTCCTATTCCGAGTCAACATTTTTTTTTGTTTTTTTACAAACGGGTATGCTGATAATGTTGGACGAATATTTAATTTCGTTTTTAATACATTTCTTTATATCTTGTGATGAAGCAGGGTACAAAAGAATTTTAGATTTTCGATCCGAACTAAACAGATAAACAGAAGAGGTGGAAATGTCAAACTCAAAGTGGATTTTAGAGCATGGCTTTTAACTTTTACCAATATAAAGAAAACCAATTTCAGTTCAGAGCAAAGAGACAGAAATAAATAAACCAAAATATTTTCATGATAAACCATTTAGCATGTTCCGCTTACGGTTACTATCCTTTTACTAATATATTCAAAAGGTTTATACAGAGAACACGTCTCTAGTCAGTAATAAATGATTTTTGTAATTAATCTACTCTATAAGCTACTACCATTTCAGAAACAAAAGCAAAATGACCACTGGTAAAAGAAATGGCGAAAGAAAACCAGTTACTTACGGCCTTTTTTGGTAGTATAAATGTATGGTTGCGGTCATGGTATGTAGGGTTTAGTGGGCAGAGTCCTTAAGACACATTTCTTTTATTAATTCAAGCACAACATACCATACATACCATGCCGCCGTCAGTAAAGAAATTTTATTTAATTCATACGGTATTTTAAAATTAAATTATGTTGGGGAAATTGTTGTAAACGATCTCTCGCAAATGAGTCCTCGGTGTGCAATGCGATCCCAAAGATATTTATATCCGCACATCCTCCAGGGCGCGAGAACTTCCGAAAGTGGTTTACTGCATATCACTTTGTGGGTTAAGTTATTTTGCTTTAAGTTTAAGAAGTAGACTAGTGTCCAGACTGCCTAACTTAACTGGTTAGGTGGAATAGAGGTTACTTTTTCCTTTTTTTTTTCAATTCTGAGGTCATTTATTAGTGGAGTTTGATGGCAATCCTATGTGTCGCACTCTTAAAACCAACACGCAACTTAACCAACGTCGAACCTAGCCAGTGTTTGGATGGGTTTCGTTATATCGAGCTCCGTCGGTCCTGGCTGGTCCACGATGGATGACAGTCGTTAACCAAGTCCATGGCCTTCTATAATGGTTACGCCAGCTCTATTGTTTTTCTGAGGGCCAATTGTTTGTTCAGTAGTTAAGTATAATAATGGTTAAAATTCGTAGAAATTTTTAACAAAATGTTACTTTTTCAAAGAATTTTAACCATTACTGATCAAACAATCGACCCTTAGTCGTCGTAATTAAAAAGTAATCTTTTCTATATGACTGCTATTTTGATTTAGATTTCATTTAAAATCAATAATTCATAGCTTTCAAATCAACTTTTAATAAGTCTAAGTAATGAAAATCCCTTAAGCAGCTTCACAGCAGAAGTTAGTAGTATTTTATCAGCATTTCCGCCGTAGTCTGTCACTTCCGGGCCCATTCCTTTGCCGCTGTGTCGCCGCCCGGATAGTTGAGATAAATCCCGGCTAAAAGCATCTTGCTAAGCTCTAAGTGAAGTAACCATTCATTTAATTATCTTCAGTTTTAAAGATTTTTTTATTATCCATTACAGAAAATACAAAAATATTTATTAAATCTTAGAGGCATCTCTTCTGTTAAGTTTAATCAAAAACCTGTAGTAGAAGCGTCCTACTACCTATTAGGCAATGTATACATATGAAAAGTAACAATGAATATGTTATTTTATTCCATTTGATGATGATAATGAAATTTTTATTAATGTTCTATTAGAAGAAATGAGCTAATGTTGCACCTAAACCGAACGTCACATCATAGAACTATCCTAACCTTTCGACGCCATTCCCTACTTAATAAAGGAACTACTGGGACAATAGGAACTACTAATGGAACTTCTGAAAATAATAATAAAATAAATTGATAACTTAAAAGCACTGACCACTGCTAACTGAAGAATTGAAGTCTATCCTTGTCTATCATTAAAAAAAATCTTCATGTATCGCATGATGACGTAAGTGAAATGTTTTTCTATAATTCGAAAGAGTTTGGCAAACGAACATGTGAGTCACCTGATGGTCAGTGATAACCGCCATAAGTCCAAATAGATCAAGAATAGTCACTAATTTGTAACAGTACCTAACCGTTAAACTAGGACAGAATATCTTGCTTCCAGAGGAGATACAACAACTCTCTGCCCAGCACATCTGGAAGTTCTTAGAAGCAACCGATCTGGACAAGGAAATTTATACAAAAGACACCACAAAACATCAGCAACAAGCAATGTTCGAAGCAGTACTTTTAAAGCCCAATAAGAATAATTTAATAAACATTAAGCTTGTTTGCATATCAAAAAAACCTATCAAACTTAACCTCCCCACTCCCCCTCCCCTGTTCACTCAAAACTACGATCATTGCCCTAATGGTCACGAACCAACACGCACGACCGACACCTCGCTACAACTTCAGGCAAAGACACTAATTACAGGTTTAGTAATTAAAACTCAATTTAGGAAATAATAGTTTAGGTTTCACGAGTTTTGAAACGTGAATTTTGTGATTAAAATCTGTAAAGCGATCCTATAATAATTATAGGATCGCTTTACAGGTTTGAATCACATATCTAAAATTATTTTAG
Source organism: Endotricha flammealis (assembly GCA_905163395.2). Taxonomy (NCBI): domain Eukaryota; kingdom Metazoa; phylum Arthropoda; class Insecta; order Lepidoptera; family Pyralidae; genus Endotricha; species Endotricha flammealis. The sequence goes on along the minus strand of LR990856.1, from coordinate 17,803,191 downwards.
ATATGACTGTATAGGCCCATTTAGGCGATGCCAGTATATTGCCTGTGGCATACAATAATGTTATAGCAATAATTGACATGCATAGTCTAAACGACAGTTGCTTACAATTTTTGAAGGACAAATTATTGCTCCCTGTTAGACACCGCCGTAGCCGGCTGGTGTCTGAACTGTATACTGTAGGGCGAGTAGTAGTAAGGTTTAAATTAAACTACACCCTTGATCTGTTGAGCTGGTTATTTAGTGAACTGTATTAATGAACTGAATAACTATACAATGTTGTAAAATAAAAATGACATATCAAAAAGAAGTGACATAAAAAAATAGACAAAATTATAAAGAAATCAGAATAAACTATTTTAACAAAAAGGTTGTATGTCATGAACACTCCCACTAGATTTCATGCAATTATTGCTCTTGAATGTACAAGAAACTGGCGTCGTCTAAATGGGCCTTAATTATTTGTATTTGTAAATTATTTACCTACTAGCTGATCCCCGCGCTTTTACCCGCAAAATCCCGTTGTTCCCGGGAATGATGTACGGAATGAAAACTATGCGCCCGAAGCAGTTCAACTGCTCGAGCGGTCCGTGTGTATGTAGAAGACTGTAGTTCACTGGCAGTCGCAGCTTGAAGCAGTTCATCTTGACAGCTTAAAGCAGTCTGTGTATGTCGGCCTCTAGGGGGGAATCGGACACTTCTAAACTGATCCGTATCCGAGGTTATTGGTAGGTCGAAAAATAAAATTCCATTACGTTCAATCGTGATCATAAGGAACTTTCCCATTAAATACCCTTTAACCCGTCAGTGGGCTCATAGGCACAGTTGATTTGGCTGACATGTTAACTGCGGATGCGGCCAAGTTTTATTTGCGTCCCTGGGTGGAGAGCCTATAAATAACGGCGTCTCTATTTATGGGATCGTGAGTCGGATAGGTAAAAATGTATATGGGCCAAACTTACCCCCAAAGGCGATAGTAGGGGTTTTAATCGATTATATATTTTGTATTAATAAAACATTAAATGAAGATTATTTCTATGTGCTTGTTTTTATTATTTCTATTCCTTAAGATACGTGATCGTGACAAAATAAATAGTCTATTTAACCCGTTAGATGACGTATCAGAGATTCTTCTATCGTAATGGCAGGAAAGGTGGGAGACTTCCGTAAAAGGCCGACATCTGTATCTGTTCTTTCCCTCGGTGAGAGACAGATTAAAGAAAACCTGGCTAGAGGTCGACCATCAAGTAGCTCAATTTTTAACGGGACACGGAAACTTTAAGGCCAAGTTATTTTATTTCAAGGTTGTACCTTCTTTTTTTGTGAGTGTTCTACCGCAAATACCAGAGTAGAACTAACAGCTCATCACGTTCATAGCATTAGGTTCCAATAGTAATTTAACAATAGACCGTGGTGCTCGGCAATCGAGCCTCACTTGATTTGCCATCTCTCTAGGGTATAATGTCTTTTGCTTCAAATTGCTGTTTCTCACGTAGTTGTTAAGGAGGGAAGTCCTTTCAATACTTCCAACTCCGACTATCTACTTTCTGATTAAATTCGTTGTGAGTTCCAAAACAGCTGTAGTTTTCTGCCTCGGGACGTCAATAAGCTTCATTGCTTATTGTCAATCTGAGGTTGCCGTTGTTGATCCTGGCTACACAGGAGTCACATTGGTGGGAGTGTGTGGTTGGCTTGTCCCGATGTGCCTGTTTATAAATATGAAATAGGTTTCACATTGTCGTGATTTACAGTTATTCGCCAGATAAAATAAACAGTGCAAATTTTGTGTTTTATTTTAATTCCTTATTAAGTCGCAAAGTCTTCTCTTTGTGTCTTCTTTAGTTTGACAGTACCAGCCATAGTTAAGTGGCATTCATTTTAAAAATGGTTTTAAACAATTCACCGTTAATTCATGAAAATTAAATTATTATAGCTACGTCAGCACTTTGCTGATTCCGATTCCGATAAAGGTTCTACAAAGCAAGTCAGCTATTAAAAGTGTTTAACTTTTAACAGATACATTCAACTAACGCCCGGTAATTCGATATGTGTATCTGATAATCGGTAAATGACGTGGAAACTCCCATACCTGACCACTACTGCGCCGTAACTCACAATCGAACGACGCTCAGCTCGATTTGGTGCCGACCGAGCGATGTACTTCGTGCAGTACGCTCCGATTGTTATTTATGTTTCGTACGATTGCATATTGCAATCATTACGGGTTGAAATGAACTTATTTTTGCATTCGAAGTTTGTTTTTATTCTCATACTTTTTTATGTCTGAAATAAAATAATTCGTTTACCTTCTATGCTTGAATTTCAATTGATGAAATGAAAAGTATTTAAATAGGCCTATCACAAATTACAAGCTCTTTCAAATCGTCACAATTTAATATTATCGGCAACGCTTGTTTAATAGAATTAAAAGGCAAGCATTGTCGATATTCACCCGCGACAAGTTAAAAAGATAATCAGTGAGTTGTAGAAATACATTTTAAAATTACAATAAATAATTTGCATGCATAATGGCTGACCATCGAGTATCTTTTTGACTGACTAAAATGGCTGATTATTGACATAACTGGCTGTTTAAAATAATCACGCACAAGCAAAGCGATGAACGAAGAGTGTAACATGGCGGCTATGACGCACCGAACACGTATCACGTCAGTGAGCAGCAGCCGCGGAGACGGAGCACCTTTAAACCTTCACAATTTACGAGGCGCAAGTACGTCCAGGAGTCGGAATTTATTCATGGTTGTAATAAAATCTGTCGTGTGTCCCGAGGAGCGCGGGTTAATTCCTTTTTGAAATTTTGTTCGCTAGACTTGGCAAGGCTCGCGTACGCCCAGTGAAAAATGTATTCTCTCGTAATATTTTATTCATTAGAATATTTTTAGTGAGTTACTTCCCTTGGTGCACACATTTGTGGCGCATTTTGTGTGTTACTCGACGGAGGACCTGTTACACGGTTAAATTAACCCAGCCAAACATTTTTTTCTATCTCTTCCTTGCTCTCCTCAAGCTTACTCATATTAATACAGTAAGGGGAACATCCCAATTGAATTTTGATGCAAAATTTTGCAACATACTATTTTAAAAGCATTTATAAAATTATTATTGGGTCGTTAAAATATTGAAATAGCGTCAACATGTTGTATTTAATCGTTTTTGTTATGTATACAAATAAAATTTAAATAAATTGAATTATAATTGTTTTGACATCGCAGTTTCATAGTAATTATTTTGTGACAAATGTTAGCAGAGCTTAATCTGGAACTTGGAAGATAAATTGCGAGATAGCTTTCAATTAAGTTTGGGGCAGACTTTACCTATTACTTAATTGCTAACATTTCATTTGTTGTCTAAAAGTCATTCTGAAACTTTCTTTAAGTATTATTTTACAGCTAAACTTTAGATTCATTATCTATATATATAAAATGCTTGGTCTTGAATGACTGACTGACTGATCAACGTACATACAGCCTAAACCGCTGATCGTAGTGACCCGAATGGAGGATATGTGTACTTGATATGACGAAGGGATTTTTCGAAATTTCCACAGAATAGCCTTGCCTGCCTTTTGGGATCTCTTTTCTTTTCTTTTATACCACACAGGTGGCAAACAAGGATACGATCGGCCTGATGGTAAGCCGTCACCGTAGCCTATAGACGTAAGCAATACCGGGGGTATCACTCACGCGTTGCTAACCCTCCCAACCCCCCCCCCCCCCCAAGTGGAGCTCTGGAGACCTTACTCACCGTAGGAACACAACATGGCCGAGACCAATGCTATTTGGCTACGATCTTCTGTAAGGTGGAGGTCCTTCCCCAGACGGGCTGCTCCGATTTGAGCGGATTATCCGCTGTGCCCTACCTCTCTTCTACTTTTATTTTATCGTTTTTTGGTTCATATTTCTGTAAATATTATTTTCCTTACATGACCCCGAGTTACTGGCCATTATTTCTTTATGATTCTAAAATACAATGTAAATATGTTAGTTTGTTTAATAATATTTTACGAGTACTTAGCACATAATAAATCCCAGACAACATTACTCCAAGAAGCATTAAGAGTATCTAAAATGTCGAAATAAGTTTGAATCACTCACGCTCCCCATTTTTGAGGTATGAACGAAACTTACAATTTCGAAACTGTTACGTTATAATACATAAAGTTGGGATAAGTTGAAAGAACACATCTTAAAATTTACGACTAAAACACACACGAGTTGAAATTAGTTTCAGTTCTTAGTTTCTTAGATCCAAGTTCACGAGTTACGCTCAAAAGTAGAAAACTTTCACTATGCGGTGATACAAATTGAATATACTAATAATAAGACTTCTTGCAGTGGTACGTGGTACGGTGGTACCACCCCCTCATAAAATATGGGCGTGAAGCAGCAATGTTTCGTTCGAGAAGAGAATCAGGAAGCCTAACTTATTTGTCTTCCTTTTCACTTCATGTGTCGGGACAAGGAAAATTCGAACGAAGCGCAACACGGTAGATTTAACCTTAATTTTTGGAAAAATCTCCATCCATGTATTATAAGCCACGCGGAGTCCCCGGGGCATTTAAAATATATTTTGTCTAAACATCGGCTTTGAACCGTGGAAGACATCCATCTCATCTGAAAGCTTTTATGAATAAAATATTTGCAACCGACATTCACGAGAGCTATTAAAACATTCTACTTATCTGTAACGCTGCAAAAAAATATTTCCGAAGATCTCCAAAGCTAAAGTATTTTGTTATTAGAAAAATTGCGTTCACTGTACAAATATTACATTAAAACTTTTAACATTACCTACATTAAAAGTCAGTTTGGAATAAGCGATCCGAACACGAAGTATTCGCCGGGCCGGGCCCGCTCGGCCCGCGCCGGCTCGCCCGGGAAAGTCCGAAACTTTGATGGTACAATCCAGATTTTTCATTTCCCCACTTATTTGAAATTATAATTCGCGGTGAAGAAATCAAATCAAAATTCCATTTAACTTTAGATTTCAATATTTGTTTGTAACACAGCTGTTCGTTATGATAATCGCTCGCGAATGACACCAGTCCAAGCCCCTGCCTACCCCCCTACGGACGCGGCGGGCTCCACTGCGACACCGCACACTCAATTTGCAGTAAAATGCAAATAAATAAATGGAATTCAATTTAGTTAACTTTGGCTCGTTAAAATTTTATCACTATAAAAGGTGTTTTAAAAAAATATAAATAAAATTCTACAACTTTTCCAATGTGCAAAATATTAAAGTATCCCATATCAACCCATAATCATCCTACTACTGTAGGGAGACCAGGTCTCCTGTCAATCGAAGGGGATTAGATCGTACTCTGCCACGCTGCTCTAATGTGGATTGGCGGAGGCCAGTGTTTTCGAGCCAGATCCAACGATTATCAGATCTATTGACAAGAGCCAGGTATTAAGGCTACGCGCCCTTCCCAGCACGGAAAGTAGAGTAGGTATGTTTAATTTTTTTTAAGTAATTGTGTAAAAAATTATTGTCTCTTTATCAAGAATATTTTTGTGCAAAATAAAAAAAAATTGAATGCAAAATTTATGCTATTTTTATTTGTATAAAATAGTTGGTTAAAACTGTTTATTTTCGTTGTGAGTAATGTGTGAGCATTCACAATACATATGTAATAAAAAGTGTTTTATTTTACAAACAAGCATTTCAATTTTACTTCTCCAGATAAATTAGCGATTACACAGCTTGTACTCGACTGCCTCCGTCCCATTAGAGGGACAAACAATAAATCGCGAACAAAGTGAGGCCGGTCCGTCTCGAGAGTCGCAGATAAGCGAAAGATAAGGGCCAAGGTTCTACTGGATATTTATGCAAGTAAAATGTTTAGAGTTAGAATTTTTCCGGGAGATACTTAAATTTCTTTTCAGCCTTGAAAATTTCATCTTCATATCTGTATTTGTTGTCCCACAGTTGGGTCCTCATTTTCAATATTTACTTACGTCTATCTAAAATTAGACGCGTCCAGCTATATAAATTTCTTTTCAGCCTTAAAAATTTCATCTTCATATCTGTATTTGTTGTCCCACAGCTGGGTCCTCATTTTCAATATTTACTTACGTCTATCTAAAATTAGACGCGTCCAGCTATATAAATTTCTTTTCAGCCTTGAAAATTTCATCTTCATATCTGTATTTGTTGTCCCACAGTTGGGTCCTCATTTTCAATATTTACTTACGTCTATCTAAAATTAGACGCGTCCAGCTATTCTTGTAACAAAAACAGTCAAAATCTAGTATCAATCTGAAGCACTATTTTGCTCATACAAAATATAAAAGAGAGGTAGGGCACAGCGGATAATCCTCCCAAATCGGAGCAGCCCGTCTGGGAAAGGACCTCCTCCTCCTTACAGAAGATCGTAGCCAAATTCAATTGGCATTGGTCTCGGTCATGTTGTGTTCCTACGGTGAGTGAGGTCTCCAGAGCTCCACTTGGGGGTTGGAAGGGTTGGCAACACCGTTTTGGGCCGCATGCTTGTTTGATTGTGACTAGATTTTAACAGTTATAAATCCAAAAATGGACCCGCAGATCTTAGTAGAATGCAGCGGAAAGATCAGTTCCAGCAGCCGCGATACATTAAGTGGCATGCAGTCACTTTTCAGTTACTTATATGTATATATATATATCCTTCACTTGGCTGTAAAAGAGGAGCTCGACAGACCACCAAGTGGTTGGACATGCACTTTTGTATTTTATAGATTGCCAATCCTGCTCCTGTTATCTGTTGACCACAATCCTACTAATATTATAAAGGCGAAAGTTTGTACTGTTTGTTACTTCTTCTCGCTCAAATGGCTGGGCCAATTTTTATTATATTTGGCACGTATGTAGCTAATAATTTGGATTAACACAAAAGGTACCTTTTATCCCGAAAAGTACGCGTTTCCCGTAGGATTTGGTCAAAAGTCTGATATAGATGGCGCTGCTGTGCATAAAATTAAACGCGGGTAACACCACGGGCAGCGTCTAGCTCAGAGATAAATTTACTTGAAAGTATAAAAAAGGCTCAGATTTTTAATCTCAATTCAAATGTTAATAGCAAAGACATGGTGCAAGTGCATAATTAAGGAAATTGCAGATTGCAACTAAAACCAAATGCAGTGAAAAGGCGATTCTCGCTTCAATGGCCGCCTCTTTTATTTTCAACTTTGAGCCAGACTTTATTTAAATGTCGCCTGTGTTAATGTACCTTAGCTGTTTTTACACGATTCAGGAATTTTTGTAATCTGAAAAGTTTAGTTTTTATTTCTTCTTATTCTTTATCCTAGCATTACACTCTATCCTAATTAGGATTGCAATCCCCAAATTGAAGTGTAAAGATTTGGAGAAGGATTTCGACTATTTTTTACATAAGCAAACACTGGAAAAATTAACAACAATTAATGGACCTGTCAGTTAAAAACGGATACGTTATCCATAAAGTTATCATTGCCTTTTACACAATTTCTTGTATCTCTGAAATTATAATAAACTAGGCTAATAACCTTTCAGTTAAATAACTTAATTTCAACCAATTAAATTTGCGAATACAGTTCTCTATTTCGAGATAACATCAAAATACTTAATTTTACGAAAATGATCATATCAAAGGTTAAAATGGAGTTGAAGAAGTTCCGCTGTAACAAAACCGGTGAAATATTAATTAGTAATTTTTGATATAGAACAAGATAAGGTTTTTTTAAAAGACTCCATGGAAGATATGTGTTTAATCGAGCCTTTTAAATTTTCTTTTGTTATCGAGCCTTTAAACTCAATTTTTGGATGATATGTAATAGATGGGTAGAGAAAGATGCTTTACGAGAGTTTCATCCAAGCTTGTTATTTCACTTACAATTCAATTTACTTAGCAAGCCTTCTTGCTAATACATTAGTATGTGAGGTGTCAATGATAAATAAAAGTAAACTTCAGGCTTAAAATTATTTTTTTGTATTTGCAGCCGTAATAGATAGCTAGCGAGGCAGAATTTAATAGATATTTTTGTCTACACAACATCCTAATCTAAATTGTAATCATCTTTTTTTGCAACCGCGTTTAAACGTTAGTTTTAAAAACTAGCGTGGCGTCAGGTAACCGATTTGTATGCGATTCGATACGATACCGAATAGGAAAGATACGTGACCTGAGTCGATTGTCGACACTCGATTACAAGAATCGATTATGATGCACGAATGCGATACTGTTACATTTATCGATTTAATTACAAATTGTTTTACAAGAGATTTTTTTTCTCAGTTTCTAAAAACGCATTTCAATTTGAATTCCACTTAAGTCTTTTTCTTATTTAGTTTGACAGCTATCATTTAATGTGTCACTAACTTTAAAATTGCGGTTCAGAAATTGTCTGTTAAATTAATATTGTAAAAATATTAAGAAACTATTTTACCATTTCCTGCTAAGTTTCAGTTAACTAATACCACAATAGTACATTCTCAGATAGAAAAAGCTGGCCGAAAGACACAAAATTATACAAAAACTGAACTGATGATTTATCTGAGGGATAAAGCAGCAGAGAAACGATCTCTTCACTTAGAATAAGAATAACAACCTTTTATTGCTTCTAGGTACATAGTTAATAGAGTATAACTAAAGCAAAGGAAATTATCTCAGTTATGTAGATATTTACTACAAATTTTTATTTTTATTTTTTTATTTTATTTATTGAGGTAAACAAACATTGACACAATACAGGCAATATAAAGTTTTACATAATTGGTGTAACTCATGAAAATATACGCTAAACCTGAAATGAGCCCTCACTGTAAGGGAGGTAAAACACATTTTTATAATAAATTCCCAAATCAGATAATCCAAATTGGTTTTTAGACGTGAACTCGATTTTGACGTGTATTATACTTATCAGGTACCAGATAAATTGGGTGAGATACCGCATACCCGATGTACCGGTGAGGGGGGGGGGGGGGCTAAGCTGACGATTTTGGTAACACCTACAAAGGTATTTGTGTGTGCTTTTCATATTCATACAATTATTACCTAATCAATTGATCGTAGCAATGTTTAACTTTCCTAAATATTTTGACGTGATAAGGATTTATGGCTTTATGGGTTTGGAGAATGCATTACCTTAAAGGAGAAGGGGAGCTTGAGCATATGTCGCCCGTAGCCCTATGCGTGAGGGACCTATTAAAAATATATTTATATCTTCAAAGTCAAAGTTATAATCAAAAACTTTTATTCCAACTCATTTTACTTGGATTCATTATTTGATCCCTCATTGGATGACGGCAGACTTGTACTATTTCTTCTGGTACTCTCATTTGAACTCTCCTACCTACTTTTCAGGCTTACAGAATTTGTATTGTCAGATAGAAATAACGACGGAGAACATACCTGTTCATTTTATTTTATTTATTTAGTTATTACGTTTTTTATTTGTGATCGAAGGATAATACAGTAATCCTCAGCCCTTAAAAATAATGACTAACGAATTTAAATATTATCTAAAAAGTTTTTACTTCACGTAAGATGGAATTTTATACCTTGTACTAACAAAACTGGTATTTCAGAACAGATATCTTGTAGTTGTAGCAAATACTATAGACGAGTAATACCCACAGCTTCGGAAGAATTCGGGCAAGACGCGACACTAGCGCCCCTACGGCATGAGGGCGGCATGAGGTGAACGATTTCAAAACTTTTGTATGCAAAATGTTATAGCGCCCCTAGCGGCATGAGGTGAACTGTGCGTTTTGTATGCAAAATGTTATAGCGTCCCTAGCGGCATGAGGTGAACGGAGGTTGCCAAGTCATTGTATGAGAAACGTCAAGAGCTGTGGGTATTAGTCTTCTATAGTATTTGGTTGTAGTGAAGACACATTCCGTGAAAGAATATTGTCCATGCCATTATATCTGAAGGCTCTTTTACGAGATACTTAAATTTAATGGCAGCAGATAGACCGATTGATAAATCCATAGTAAATTTTAACTGGTTAATGCTAGTTTATAAATAGATCAAATACTAATGGTTTTAATAAACGAAAGTGGATCACAAAACCAAGAATAGGCGGGATTTGTTGATAAGTAGAACAGAGATATCGCAGACGATCTACTCGGGCCGTGGATTCGATTGCTGGCTTCGTAGACATTACGATGTGGCCCAAGTTAAGAGACGTGGAAAGACAAAACTTTTACTCGACTATTTTATTTAATCAACAATTTTTGCATTTTGTATAGGCGCGACACGCGTGCACCGATTTTTTAAATGAATATCTTTGTACCGTGTATGTTTGCGAAATAAATCATAACATATGCTATGTAGTTTACATTTGCAAGTTGCTGTCAGACAGAATTGTCGTTCATTTCTCGCAGTAGTTTCTTGCCACTTTGAACGCAGTCACACGAATTTCACGCGAGCTAATACACCAGACTACGTCGCCTAAAAAAATTCTCCGCTGACAGCTTCTAACTTGATATCTACTAAGGCAGCAAACCTTTTTATCAGGTCAATGGTCAGATACAGGGGGCACGCGACGTGCGTTCTGCTGAAAAGCATTTTGACGTCATTTGGGTCGAGAACGCATTGAATTGTAAAACAATGTTGAATTTTATTATACTTACTACACTCTGTTTACCTTTCAGAGCGAAGGAAAGTATGTTTTTTTAATTTGAGCAGCTGACGTCACTCAACTCAGTCAGTCGTTGTTCCCTTGTGCATTGAAATGAAAAAATGTTCATTGAAATGATAGTAAAGAAAGATTTAGTTGATGAGTTATAACTGTATTATCCGTGGAACAATAGAACTGAGAGCAAGGAGGAACTAAGGGATCGGACCTCTCGGATTGGCAGAGATCTCAGTATTTTCAAGCCGCCTGAAGGTCACCGAACTGGCCTGGTCATCCATCGACAACACCTGAAGCACCGAGAAACGAAACCCATCCAAACACTGGCAAGGGTCGACGTTGTTGTATGTTCGTTTTTAAAATGCGACAGACAGCGATGCGATAAAGCTTGGCGTATTTAATGTTTATTTTGAAGTTGATTTTCCTCTGAGCTGACCATTTCATAAATTGGTTTCCCACTCCAAAAAGTTTTCTCGACATACTCAAGGGTAGCATTTCAAGCTAAATACCACTGGCGTCCTTTCCGGTCTCTCAAATAGAACGCACTCAGAAATTCTAGGTACTTAGAATTTAAATTTTGACCTCAGTGACTGAATGCTAGTTTTGTGGGCATTGCAAGTGCTTCTATATAATTTTTATCCGCGTTATATAAAAATACAATTTGTTATTTGGACATGTTTTCTTCTTTCTCTGTACAACTTTCCGTTCTTTTTCTTCACGCTCACTTCACTTCTGCTCCATTTCCACACTGGTGAAGCGCTTTGTAAGTTTATGGCAGTTTTTTTTTTGTCAGATGTAAAAAATATATTTAGCAAATAAATAGAAAATACTTTTTCAATATTTTTTTATCCTACTAGCACTTTCAACGTGAATGGACTGTTGAGAAGTGCAAGAATATCTCTCAAAATAAAGATTTGTACATCGGATCTGAAGTCAATAAACTTAACTTTTCTTTAAAAAAAAAGGTCAATTGTCGTAATTTTAAAAAATCTATAACTTTTACAGTCATTACCTATACAATATTATTATCCTAGTTACCGTTAAAGCCATTAGGTAATGGAGGGAAGTCTCAGCGGGAATACTTTCAGAAATAAAGCTGATCAATTATTCTTTCTAGAGTTTCCAGTTATCTTCCAATCTTTAATACTCTTATTCATTGATGGATTTAATATTTACTTAATTATTAACTTATTCGTTTGAACTTTAAAAGGTTGTCTAAGGTGGTTTATTTTGGGATAAAGCTTTTGATTCCAGAAATCAAAATCAATTTTCAAAATTCATCTGTTTGCTTTCATTTCATTCATTCAAAAGAATAATTTATTTCATTCATTCATTTTCAGTAACTCGTTGTTAGTAGGCAGGTCAAAATGTTGTAAAATTAGATTAGATCTAAGTAGATCAATTCTTAGTTCATCGAAAACACAGGAAAAACGGTAACAACTTCATCGTTAGGTGATAAATGAGTCTGACCTGGCGTCTACTAGTTGAGAATAAAATCAACCAAATTAGTTGTATTAAGTTAACATAATATTTTTTATTTAAATTACTCCAAAAGTTTCGTAAACAATACCAGGCTGGGCACGCAACAGAAATTGAGTTTTGAAAATAAAGAAATTTCGTTATTATTAACGTTAAGAAAGGTGAAAGCAGATTAAACACGACTTAGCGTTTGTTTCTAAGTCTTGTAATTGGATTATTTCCTTTTGATTTAAGCTTGTTATAAGTTGATGCCGTGAAAATGTATTTTATAAAATGAATCAACGAAGCATACGAATAAATACATATTTTGATGAAAGCGTAACATTTCGAAAGGGTGCAGTAACGCAGAATTTTAGTTAGTTTAGAATCAGGTAAAATGTTTAAACACTTTTTGAAGAGATTTATAAGGATCTTAATTCAATGGAGACTTACTCATAGAAGAAAGCAGAGATAAAGAAGTACCTACATGAAGTTTTGAGAAGGATAAAATAAATCTTATTAAGAAATCAAGAGGCTAGTGGAGACTAGAGAAGAGACACAGCTAGAGAGCTCTAGAAAGGTACTATCAAGTCGTAAGAATAGATATGAAATAGATAAATTAAGGAATTTTTATCTTTAATGAAGTGAATAAATGTAAAAAAGCAAAAACTATGAAACATGGTAAAAAGTTGGAACAAGCGTTGGAGTTCTCATTAAAAATGTCAGTCAGAAGTGTGTGATTTGTGTATTTTTTTATACGTACCTAAAGAATATGTAATATATTATGATGAGTGTTAATGCTGTTAGATAACGGACACTTTCAGGTAGTCCGCCGGGGAAACCCACCTCCGCCTCAAGGGGGCCTAAAACAAATCTAAAACCAATTTGTGGACCATTTACCTTATTCACAATGTTTTGTAGTAAATTCAAGACTATTTCTCTAAAAGTGGGCATGACGTTCTATTTTTTTTGTGTAACTTGTCTCCTTCTAATAAGGGCGTAGCTTCGATCTTCGTAGTATACACACACTTACACACCAGTAAGAAATGGATCCTTATAAGTTATTTCTGCAAATAAGTTTTCACTATGCATATCATACATAGAAAGTTAAACAAACTTCCGTTTTCGTCTTCCTCTTTTTGTGTGCCTCCCGCGATTGCACTGACTCGACTTGACTTGATGACCATTACCTATGTCACCTACCTGTTGGCCATAGCCAACAGTCGGACCCGACAGCTAAACCTGTCCTCCGAAGCACGTTCGTTCGGTCTAAATCATCGAATTTTAATATTAAGTCTGACAAAAATATTTTCTTTTTGTATGAGTATTTTAGTTGAAAACATCAAAGCACAATGATTTTTTTGTTATTCAACACTTGACTAGTAAGATCTTTGTTCTGTGATTCAATATTGGGAATTATGAGACAAATGAACCAAAGTCTGGAAAAATACTGCTTTAATATTATGAATGTCACTTTCAATCACTAACAAAAATAACATGTGGAAAATACTTGTACTAATCAAAGCTTATTTAGAAGACCTAGAAATTGATAGAAAATATTTTTTATTGACACAAAAATAATAGTATGAAAATAAAGGTAAGGGATTATGTTCACTTCGTATTTTAAGCGCAACGACGACGCACGTCTCCCAAATCGGCACTCACGGTGCTGTAGATGATCAAAAAGTAATATTTGCATTTGTATCAATGAAAACATACGCGAGACGAACGTTCAAAATTTGCCTGTATGGTTTTACGCGAGGATAGTGGAGATTTCGTATCATCAATGCTTTTTTTGGAATAATTTTATTGTGTATTTACAACCATCTCGAATCAAATTCGGCAATTTGGCGTTTGACAGTTTTAATTATTGCACAATCTCAAAACAAGCGCAACGCACAATGTGCTTACGTGTAAAGCATCTACACTGGGCGTTAAAAATAAGTTGTACAGTTTTAAAATTGCAATATCTCCTAAACTACAGAAGCTAGACCTTTGAAATAAAAAAAAGTTAAAAGACAATTTCACTTCATTTAATAAAAACTTTATGCATAACATCGTCTTTTAAAGATTGGTTTTTATTTCAAAACTCTAACTTCTATAGTTTAAGAGTAATTGCAATTTTAAAACTGTAATACTTATTTTTGACGCCCAGTGTAGTTCACTTGTTTCTCAACTATAATATTGAAAAAATTGTCTCTTTAAAATTCATTATACGTAATGGTGTCGATAACGACGTGTTTTAAAATCTTTATAATTGCAATAATGACAATATTTGAGTAATTAGCTTTACTGATATTACACTACATTAAGACAAATTTAATATGCTACATACAGATTAACATCGTCATCAAACTTTACAGCCAGTTCCATAACTGTATGCTCAAAACAGCAAATTAGAATGATGTGTAAACCAGATAGAAATTGCGAATTTAGATCAATCTAGATAGCTCCTGACCTAGTTCGAGGTTCATTTAAAGTGTCACAGCAGTATCTCTAAAATTTCATATGATAACATGCACATTATAAAATAGTGATATTATTATTTCACTGAAAATACTAATATATAATATTACCACTGCATTTTCTGATTTTATTTGACAAAACTCTATAAGTCATAAACTCATCTCTTATAGAGAAAACAAAGAGAATTTGCAAATATTCTTTAACTTAATCTCATCTTCAAAGTTGGCAAAGTTGGATTCAAAGTCCATTCGGTTACCATGTCGATTATTCGCCAAGCCACAGCAAACCTTATCTCACCTAAAAAAATATTTTCTGTTTTCTCTAAAGGATTACTATCTCATCTCCATGTACACTATCCATCGTGCCGGAGCATAAACTGAATGTTTATCAGATGACATCCATCCCCGGAGGGATCACCTCGATACATAAAAAATGTAATCCACAAAAACTTAGATGGAGTTGTATCAGGCAATATAAGTTCAGGCATTATCTTATAAAGAGTGATGTAGAAAAAGAAAGTCACGTTTTAACGGCACCGAGCGATATTAAAAGTCTTAGCGCGCACTGGGAAAAACTGTGGAAGGGTAAACTTCGGAGCGAGCTGCCAGGTTAAATATTCAGCCGGAACGTATTATACCATGATCCCGTTGGAAATTAAACAAGTTATGAATGGAGAAGTTGTGGGGCACACTCTTCAGATTGTGTGACGGCTTCATTGTCATTTTCGGTATATCTTCGAGTCTTAATCCTCCAAACAATCTACCAGATGCAGATCATTCCCAGATTTTCCGTATTTCAAATAATATTTTTTTCTTGGATATTAATAAACGTATACAATCGAAAGATTAACTAAATCTTGATTCGACACTTTAGCACTTCTTTTAGAACGACAATCTCAAAATAAGTTCTAGTTAACCCCTTTTTAAACTAGGTACTTATTTACTGTGTTACTCTTTGTTAACCTGAATGAATAAACAAAAAACCCTGACTGATGTGTTTCCTTATAGGGATAGACTGATAAATCGTTATTAAAATAATCTCAAAAACACTTCATTTCTTTTATTAGTTCCATTTTCTTTCCAAAAGAGAAACAGTATCTTACTCAATACAAACTTTAACAATATTTCTATAAAGTTAACACATGAATCTTGTAAAATGTCCGAGAAAATCTAACCATAATAAGTTTAATATTTTTCCCTTCTTTACAATGGACGTGTAAAATTTACTTTGGGCCAAATACGATGCCTTGAGGAACTCCTACAAATGATATTGCATTTTATTATTCTTTAACCTTTTTCAAGGACCATTTTCGCTGCAGGTTGTTTTACAAATCTCGACATATAACATTGGACCCTCCTCGTTGATTATAACAAAATAAATCTTTACTTCCATAACAGGAATTTGTAAAAGAAGGTTATTATTGGGTCCTTGTATTCTTATATCATAAAAATCGCAATTTATGTCTGGTTTCTTTCCGTTCCATATTTGATTTGGGATTATTGGGGTTTGGTTCGATTTGAGAAGAATTAATGTCAAGCAACAGAAAGTTCATTTTAGACATAGTTTTGATTCTAAATAAAATATTTTTCACATTTTAATTTACTTATTTGTTGTGTTGCCAGATATAATCTCTAAACCTTCTATGGTGTTGTCATGTCTCAATAGCCTTCGTGCGTTCGTCCATTGATATCCGCTTACGGGCAGGCGCGCCCCAATATTGTGGGGTGCCCGTAGAAATATCATCTGTTATGCAAATGTAACATAATATTGAATACTTTAAATTCAGTGCTGTAACATATTTATCCTTGTGTGAGGAAATCAGTATCTATTTGTGATAAAAAGAAAAAAGAAATGGCATGAGACTTAATGTTGAATAAAGAATGAAATGCGTTTCTGCAACGGGCTATTAATATAAATATAAAAATGTCAAAAAAACTCCTGCTTACAGCACAGTAACAGTGTACGTCTGTATACACACACAAAAATTTATTGATGGCCAAGTGGGGCACGTCGACAATCGCCAAGGAGACCTATCATACAAAACCGTACTGCAACACCCAGGTAGTGGCACACCGTAAATGTTGCCAACCAAACTAAAGGATTGTTTAAGAGAAAAGACTTATACAAAATATTTCCAGTGTTGATGCTTGATAGCTCTAAAAATTCTAATACTGAGCCACTTCAGCCGACGTTGGAGAAGTAATTTATTCTGAATTGATTTACTCGGTCGTTAGTATATTTGAGTGCTTCTAAAAACCTATTTTGAAATTCATGAAACACATCGAACGATGTAGGTATTAAAAATACTGACTTTATGAGTATGCGAGAGGTTGTGATTTTTAATCGGCCGATAATTTTATCATTCCGGGAAATAACGTCCGTGAATAAGTAGAGTAGGACTCAAATGTGGATGATATTGGTTATAATAAGAAATTGCTTGTTTGTTTAATGGACCACTCATTAAAATAATTACACTCCACAGAGTGCTAGAACTAGATCAACTAATGTATTAATTATATTTAATACAGTAAATTCTCTAAACTCATTGGCTCCCAGTACATCGTGTATATTTCCTTAAACTATTTGACTATTGAAAGACGAAGAGCATGAAAAAATATTAAGTGTAGAAAAATTAATAGTTCCAAAGAAAAGACCACTAGTAACTAAGCCACTGCTGTTCTTTATTCGTAGGATGCGGCGGTGGCTAATTAGCAGTGACTTCAGTTAGTTACTTGCGTTCGGTTTCGGTTACCACACAGAACAAACAATGTTATGTGTTTCTGATGATTCTGTGTGTTTTGTACATTAAATTAATTTTTATATTGATTGTTTCGAATCAACAGTCTCGTTTCACTCGAGACTTAATAACACTGTGTGAATTGTGTACAATATATCTTCGGTTACATAATTGAAAACACGCACTAGAATGGAAGGTCTATTGTCAAAGAAAATCCATTTGTCAATTCGTGCAAAGAAACTGTGTCGGGCCGGAATCTCCGGGGTAAGCAAATAAGGAATTATGTCGTCAATTGAGTGCCCTCAGGGCCTAGGGCTGATTCGATTTGTGGGTCCTCGGACGTCCACATACACAGGCACGACCCTATATAGATACCGCTAATCTCTCCGGTTTATATAGAACTTATTTTGTTAATAAAATCTAGAAATATGACTTTCTTAAAAACATACTCGTATGGCTTTACCTCTCTGAAAACTGTTTGTCTCTATGTGAAATGGCTTAGTTTAAGTTTAATTAGCGTGATGTAATTTACCCTATAATATATATTTATTTATATCGCTGGATGCAAACCGCTTTCAACCGGTCATACCGAAAACGATTGGGAGAGGCCTATATCCAGCTATCAGTGTTTTTATGGCGAAGATGATGATGATTTATGATGTGGAGCCAATAAAAGGAAAACTCAATTAAACAACGTCGTGTAGAGATTCTAATCATTTAGAATCTCCACACGACGTCGACGACGTCATTGGGAAACAAAGTGGACTTACTGCTATTTGTTACAATGTCTACTGCCGCTCGGATGGGGTCGACGGAACACATTGGCCACAATTTCATAGCTAAGTTGTGCTGTCCATGTCCCACATCCCTGAAGAAGGTCCAACAACCCGGGGATAAAATCTCGGGCAAGGAGCGAAAGTTCGACTTCTAGAATGGACACAGGAAACCCGTGGTGGTGGTAGTGATTCTCCGTCATTACATTTTGAGAACAAACATTACATTTGCCGCTTCTATATAATTTACATCGGTATCTACATAAGTGTTTTAGGAATAACTAAGAGCACTCGATTGTACAATCTATGCCTATGTTAATATGTGCGGTCATGGTTTACATTGTCGATCCAATTGCGATAATTATGTGGGATAACGTTTTGGTCATTTAGTTTGTTAGAATAATGATTTTCGATCCGATTGAAATTGTCAGGAACCATTTTGGTTTCACCAATAATAATTGAGATATGGGTCTTTTCGATCAAAGTGGTTTTAGAATAATACTTCTCTATTGTTCTGCCTATTCTATTCTAGTAACAAAAACAGTTACAATCATAACTTAATTTCAAGCACCGTCTCACTCATACAAAATAGGAATAAAGCGAGACTGTGCATGGGTTTGAACTGTTTTTGTTGCGAATATAGGGGGCAGGTCAGTGCTTACATTAATTACACTTGATCTGATAATTTTTGACAGCATTTAACGAGCTGAAACCATCACCATAAACCAAGGTCACATGACGATTTTATTTCTTCAGTCCTATAATGACCAGTTCCTTCCTCTTCATCCTTACACTTGTACGACGTTTACTATACTGACGTTTTAGGACACTATACTGTTTGTTATTTGGACATTTTGGGTACTAGACAATATGATTATCTGGATGATTCGAGACAAAACGTTTATAGGAACTAGTCTATTAAGGAATGTAGACACTCGACAATGTAAACAAAGAACATTTTAAACTCTTAAACTGAGCCGTCGTCGTTCATATCTTAACTTTTTTTCACTTTAAAAAAATCTCGTCTCGCCAGACGTCTGCACCATTTTCGTGCTATATATTACAAAGTTTTGTAACTATAATAATGTAGCCTAAACTAATAACGTACCTATATAACAATAGTTTAAGGCCAGCAATTTATCATAGAGCAACATTAAATCAAGGGGACGTGTGGGCGGCCGCGGCGACCGCGCCTGACTCTCAGGGCCCGATGCTTATGTATATGAGGGCTTACGAAAATGTATGAAAATTATTATAACAGTAGCGGATATGGTTTACCTTTTGTATTTACTCTTTATTCATATAGAAAGTTAAACCAAGGATTACCTAAAACCTGTTTTGTCTCTGTCACTCTTGAAGAGCGAGTCGAGAGAGAATTAAACGAAACGCGAAAGTGGCAAATTAAAGTATTGAAATGATTGCTTCTGTAAATTCTTGAAAGCATTCTTTTGCTTTAATCTCCAAAACTGGGTTACAAAAATTTTTACTTACAGAGTAACAAGCAGAATGTGATGTAGATGTACCTGAAATTTTAAATTAAATATAAGGTGTTGTAGATGAACTTAATATAATGTATGGAGTCAAATGGTAGAAGAACAGGTAGGCAACAGAAATATTGATCAACATAATAATAATCAGAGGCTAACAGCTAGCTACAGAAACGCTCTTTGACCTAAACAGCAAAAGTTTTGCAAATGAGTTATTATAAAAAATGTAGACGAGATACGCGGAATGTTATACAGAAATCAACATTATCATACATAAAAAAAACGTAACATTGCAATGAGCTAAGGATCACAAAGGCTTGTTTATCCCGTTACCGTCCACTATTGATTACTTACAGTGGATTTACATCGGCAATACGAAATAACGAGGAATCACGGACATGCCAACTATGCCTTTGATCTAACTTTAAATACAAAGTACTAGTTTAGAGCCCCTTGAAACTAACGTCCGACCGTTGGATTACGTCAGATTTTAGAAGAAATTATTGGCGTTAAGGTTATTTAGTTTTTACAAACAAAAAAACTACTAGACCAATTTGAAAATATCTTTCACCGTTTGAAAGCAACACTATCCTCGGGTGAGGGTGACATAGGCCATATTATAATATTTTCGAAACAGTTAGAGATACCTACTATAACCCGTGGAAGCTGGGGCTAGTAAGGGATATTTCTAATCTTGTTAGAATGTCAATTTCAATTGAACTTTATGATATTAATCTGATAACAATACATAATTTAAGCAGATAATATTAACACAAATTATTATATGATGTTTGCATAGGTTCTGTCATAATAATATAATATGAAATTTGAAATAGAAACCAAACATATTTATAGTATGCAAATATTTGAATACAAGCTCGTTTGTATCTAGACGTTGTATTTTATCTAGATCAATGTCCAAAGTCCAAATAGAGAGAGTGAACTAGCTATCAGGCTGGAGACAATTATTGACATATCAATAAGTATAAAAAACTTGTGAAACCCGCGCAACTTCGTTTGCATGTTTTATTTATGTACAGTTATTAGCTCCCTTTAAATCAGACTTTTGATCAAATCCTACAGGAATCGCATATTTTTCGGGATAAAAAGTGCCCTATGTATTAATCCAAGTCATCAGCTACCTACATACCAAATATCATAAATGTTGGCCCAGCTATTTGAGCGTGAAGAAGTAACAAATATAACATAACTTTCGTCTTTATAATACTAGTAGGATAAGAATTAAAACAAAAAGTATTTACTCCAGCCCGAT